>JAWNZC010000393.1:260000-847500 GCA_035771165.1 Paragorgia papillata | reverse complement strand
GCGATTTGATTGGGTTCTGAGCGGTTTTTACAAAACGGTAAAGAACGGTCATTACAAAAATTGAAAAACGAAATTAGAAAATTAAACAATCAGTTGTTATTGGTGTTTAAGCTATCGTAAGTAGTTAAACACAGAAAACTCTCATTATACTCCCAGTCTGCCATCTGAGCTCTGGTGGTTCAATGGTTAGAGCAGGTTAGAGCGTCCGGCTAGTACTTGGAAGGTTGTGGATTCGAGTCCCGTCTGGAGCTCAGAGTTAACCACTAGCTTACGACAGCTTGTACAGCAAAAACAACTGAAACCAACACGATGTGATGTTAGAAGAAAAATTCTATTCTACTGATTTTTTTTTCTTTATTGCTTTAGTTGTGACATCGACAGCACCATTCGTCATTTCGGTTACGGCATGAGTAGTGTCCAGCGGTTCAGCATCCAAGCGTTCCGTTTCCTGACCCAGCATCGGTTTGTTTACATCCACTGTGATCTTGTCGTCTGCAACAGAAACTATCTCAACTCTTCTTGCGCCCGCGGTAATACAGCGTCGTCGTCGTCAGATGATAGTAAAATGTACGCATTATCTTTTGGGCCACTCATGTATTTGAAAAAACCAACCGTAGAAACTACAGGTGGGTGTTGGTTTGGTTTGATATGCATTCATATTATCTATAGCCATATGCTGCGCATGCTCAATAAATACAGTGGTATTAACAAACCTTTGATGTGCATGCGTTAGTATGTAATATATTTCATAAATGAGTGGGGGTTACAAACACGAGAGGACAATGAAAATCACGGGACCGTTAATCGAGTAATTTTCATTGTGCTCAAGTGTTCGTAAATCATGAGAGAATAATGAAAATCACGAGGCTGCAAGCCAAGTGGTTTTTATTGTTTTCAAATTTTTTACAAACACGAGAGAACATTGAAAATTACGAGGTAATAGGCCGAGTGATTTTTGTTGTTCTCGAGTGTTACAAACACCAGGTAAAACACGATACACGAGTTCCTGAAATAGCTTCTCAATCGTCTATTATAGTAAAATTCGCGAGGGGACTTGGTGATATTGGTCATATCAGATTAGATATTGGTGTATATTAGAATCTAATGTCTCATGTTGAATATGTAATTAAGAAATGTGGTAATAAACGGTTCTTTGTTTGTGCCGTTTATTATCTTATTTCTTAATTATGAATTCAGTTTACGCGACCTTTACCCAACCTCGTACCCAGGGTCTTACCTCCGCTGCCCCCTCCCCCCTCGCTGCGGAAAGACCCTGGTACACGCTGGTCACGTGCTTCCCAAAATATGGGCAGTAACAATTATTTCACTGTAGGGAGGGGTTGTTTAGTTTGAAATTTGACTCAACTTTGACCCAGCACAGTCGATTTGATATTTCCTTGACTGCTCTTTCTTATTTGATCTTTGATGAGCGCATTTAACGGAGAAACTACGATGATTACAGGATGAAGGGGAGACGTCTCGGTCGGTCGTTCACTGCCCTGACTGCAGTTGATTTTGTCGTAAAAGAGCGACGGAAGAAGATGATATATTAGAGACTTTCCATATCCCGTTGGTAGCACGGCCACAACATCTTTGCCAAAGTAAACTGCCTCGAGACATTTGACTTGTTTATTGAGGTTGATGTTTGAATAGCCGCTGTTGACGACAGCGAAATGAAGGCTGCTGTAAAACATGGCTAAACACTTTCGTCTTTCGACAGTTTGTGTAAAACTTCGAGTGGTTTCAGGCATAGTTAATATATACTGACCAGGTCAGTATATATTAACTATGTTTCAGGTGACAAAAACGAACCCTGCTGGGACCCTCCCTGTGTATGAAATTTGATCAGGTGGCACGTGACCAGCGTGTACCAGGGTCTTTCCGCAGCGAGGGGAGAGGGGGGAGCGGAGGTAAGACCCTGGGTACGAGGTTGACCTTTACCGTGTTTCAAAACTCATACAAATGACCAAATAATTTTCTCGGATTGGCTAATTAGCTCATGAATTATTAATGAGTTTTGAGAAAGTGTTGTCACGTCCTATTCTCCGTTTCCCGTTTACGTGAAACTTGATCTCTCTACAGAGTCAAGACAAACTTTCGGATTATAAGGAGTCGCTCCCATCCGAGGCAAACTTCTAAATTCGATTTCGAATGATTATTGTGGACAGTGAACTCGGGTGGAGAAGAAAGACGATAAGGTATTACAGTGTTACTCCAAGTGACGAACCATACTGGACAAGTAGAGAAAACTCTACTTAGCCCGGCTGGGATTCGAACCCGCGACCTTCGGTTTACTAGTCCGATGCTCTACCAACTGAGCTACAGGTCAAGTTGGGAGCTGATGTACTATCTATCATTCGACCTTCAGCTCCCAACTTGACCTGCAGCTCAGTTGGCAGAGCATCAGACTGGTAAACCGAAGGTCGCGGTTCGAATCCCAGCCGGGCCAAGTCTATGGTTCGTCACTCGGAGTAACAACTTATTCTTATTTTAAATTCGAGCTAGCTTAATATTTCAAATGACAATCTTACAGGTACCTCAAAGGCACGCTCTTCAATGACGATGATTGGTTTCGTTGCTGGTGTCGGTGGTGTTGCTCACTTGCTCTCGTTCTTGCTGGTGCTCTCATATATGTGTTGAAAAGAGGTCGACTTCGTCGCTAGGATTGCTAGGCTAGGGTTGCGTGGTTACATGCAGTTGAGTGAACAGCATTAATTGTTTTAACCTAATATTATATATAACAGCCTTGCTATATTGGTTTGTTTCGACAACATTCTGTTGAAAACTGTGATAGTTTTACGTGCATGTGTATACATAAAGCGTGCTAGTGGGCTATATAGCCATTGAAGTTATTAATTCAAGTTTGATTTTTCTAGTAATTGTTTTTGTAGTACGAGATATTTTTTTTTTCTGATTAAGTAACGCTGTCAACTCATTAGTTTAGAATTGTTAGTACTTATTTGCTTGTATATTTGACTTGTTATTTTACTCTTGCTATTTTGTAATCTCAGCATTTGGTGTTTATATAAACATGTATCTCAAGTCAAGTTGACATATATTATTGAGGATTAATATTGAAAACGTGAACGTCCCTTTTAGACTATGTGCACACGGTAACGTTTCCGAGCGTTTTCGTATTGTTTCAACTAATAGCTGATCCTTTGAGAACAGTGAACAATACGAAAACGCTCAGAAACGTTACTGTGTGCATATAGGAGTGTTTACATGAGACCGGCCTGAACTCGGACCGGGCTGAATTTTGCATTTCAGTTTTTGTTTACATGAGGCGGCCTTGAAACTATATATCTAGGCTTGGTTTCGCTGTTGCTTCAAGATTTGTGTCAATTGCCTTACAGCTCGTGACCACAGGAGAATCATGTTATGTGACTTTTACACCAATATCGTTTAAAACAACGTATTGAGTTTGAGAGGTGAAACTGCTTCAGTTCGGTCTAGCGGCCGACCTGAGATTAGGCCGTCGTGAACTGAATCTCAGGCCGGACTCATGAAAACGATCTAGAGTAAAAACACTACAACTGACCTAAAATCAGTCCGGCCTGAGTTCGGGCCTACCTCGTGTAGACACCCCATAGTCATAGCTTGCATGTAGACCGTTGGCGTTAGATCTTTTGGTTTGGAAAGTGGGATTTGCTAACTGCTGTAAGACCCTCTCTCCTCTAATGTTTTCAATAGACTTCAAAAGGTTACGTCAGTGACAGAAAATTAGCTTGAATTGGAATGAATAATTTTAGTTTCCCCTTGGGACTATTTTGCTTACGGAATTATTATGTTCTTAACAACATATTAGCATAAAGATAAATCGTTGGTTAAGCAAGAACGAAAAGCACGTTATTCAAACAACGACTTTCAAACTACAACTGGGGATGGGACTAGTCCAGAAGATGCTTTAATTTGTAGTGTATAATTAAAGTAACACTTATTGTAAACATGCACAGCGGCTTTTTAAGGCTAAGTAGATACATTCTGAAAACGGTTTCCTGGCAGTAAGTAATTAACGACAAAGTGTGTACAATTCGTGCAAGACAAGCTAAAGAGAAATGGACAGCGATCATTCTGAAGAAGATGTCAAAGCTGTTGCTGGAAAATACGGCCGCCGTTTGTTAAACTAATTTGACATAATGATGGTATGTAATGATATAAGATATTGCCTTTATTTTAACTTGAACGGGAAGGAAGTAACGCGAAGAGAATAGAAGAAGAAGACTAGAAGAGAGAGAGAGAGAGAGAGAGAGAGAGAGAGAGAGAGAGAGAGAGAGAGAGAGAGAGAGAGAGAGAGAGAGTATGGCCTGATATATTATTGAAAGGGTTTCAAGCACTGTACATGAAATATTCTTAAAATCCTTTGCTGTATGGCTTTCCGGGACGTTTCCCCTTGACGAGTAAAATCGTTTGGCATGAGAGTAAAAAGATTTTACAACAATGCAAGCGAATGTGTTAAAATTCGCATATTAATTAAACCATGAAGATACCAACATTTGGAGTCTAAATTTTTTATGGCTTCAACGATTTCAGTAAATTCAAGATGGCGGCTGAAGTAACTATCACAACGTCATAATTAGTAGTAAGAACTTCGGGTTTTCAACTTTATTTCTGGTTTTTCTGTTAATATTACATGAAGAAGATATAGTTATCATTAAATTGGTTATAATTATTCTTTATCGAGACAAGTCTATTTGACATGTTTATTTGATCCCTTTTAAGCGAAAATTAAGTTTGTCTTATTTGAAAGAACACTTAAAATGACAAAGTAACATATTTTGCAGTTTTTCGTTTCCTTGCTTCGTTGTTGAGATATTTCAGAGTGTTTGATATGCAAATTAAACATTTAAAGAACATTGGCAACGAAAATTAAGTGTCTAATTTGAAACAACTCGTAAAATTGTAATAGGTCTTTTACAATTTTTTCGTATCTTTCTTCGTTTTCAAGATATTTCAATTTGTTTAATATGTAAATGTTTTGTTTGTTTGTCAATTTTCTAGTGTATTAATTTTCGATAATAGTTTACACTCCTTCAATAGTTTAAATTAGTTCAAAGTAAACAAAAAAGCATTTTCAGACCGAAAAACCTTGCAGATTTGTTGAAAAAAGGTCAGTCCTCTGAGGGTCACTGTTGCTAAGTAACCAAGCGAGCAATCACATGCAAGAACTGCTGATCAAGGAACCAATCAAGTGCAAGTAATTTTGCCCTGAATTACAAAAAAATGCCCTCTTCATTAGCCAATCATATCGAGTAATTTTGCCCTCTATATTATTAGCATATTAAACAAATTGAATTATCATTCATTTCGTTTCTATCCTGCATTCTGATTGGTTAATTCACCTGCAAATAACTGAGTGCAAATAATTTTTTTCTTGCAAATAATGTTATGAGCATGCGCACCAGCAATGGCGCTGCTGACTGCAAATAATTTTCGTAAACATGGCGGCTAGTTCTTCACGAGGAAATAATCGAGAGTATTTGGAAGCATTCATAACGACAATGTACTTTAGAAAATAAATAGTTAAAGGGAAGATTTAGTGAGATAAAAAGCAACACTCGTGCCAACAAAAAGTAAGTTTTACGAAGATTTTAGTATGCCGAAGACACAGAGAAGAGTGGCGATCTCTAACTTCAGGCATTTCAGATTTTTAATAACTATTTTATGAATGATAAATCAATTATTGAACTCGTCTATCGCAAAATATCATGATTTGTCAGTGTCTCGCTACCAGTTATTTGCCTCTGCCTTCGGCATCGGCAAATAACTAGTAGCTCGCCACTGACAAATCATGATATTTTGTTCAGACTCGTCCAATAATATTTGATAATTATCTTGCAAACGAAGAAAGACACGAAAAAGTTGTAAAAGATCTTCTATTACAATTTGACGAGTTCTTTCGAATTAGAGGGGAGAGGGAAGGGGACGGGGGAGAGGGAGTTAAAACGTTAGAAAAGGTAAACACGCGTTTACAGTCGTGTTCGGTCCTTTCCACATTACAGTGGCTTATAAAGTTGTCAAACAACAGTATAAAGTGTTAAATAGAAGCTTATAAGAGACACGCAGAGATATTGCAAGTTATTCAATTTAAATAGTAGCACAATTGAAGAATTTAAACGAGCTTCAATTTTCACAACTTATGAAGTGGGAAAACAAGTACAATTTTTAACCAGGGGCTTCAATCTGGGGGAGATGGGGGGGACACATACCCCCACTTTTTGGACAGGGGGGGTGCCTATATAATTAACCCCCCCCCCCCACCACCACCACTTTTTGCTTCGAAAAATTGAAATTAAAATGCCTAAATAATAACCTTTTCCTGTATTTCTCTTTATGATATTAACGTAACACTTAGCCATGTGGTCTTGGCGCAAATATACCGAAGTACACAGGGGGTCTATTATAGTTTGATGGTTTTAGCCTTTATTGTAGATCTTATTTCGATCATATCCAATTTTTTTTGGGCGGTATACGGTTAACTTAGAACCACGCGATTGCAAAAAACACGAAATTTCCTCGTCGGATCTTGTTATCGTTCGGAACATGGAGTGATTTTCGTTCTTATAAACACGTAACATAATAAAATTGACGTGATTTTGTGATTGAATTTCTCAGTTTTAGGATTATCTAAATGGAGATAAATCGGGTCGATTGTATGAACCAGTATAAAAAATATGTCTGAAAGAACAGCCCAGTCGCACTTTTAATTGCGTTAAAACACGAATATCTCTAGGGCATGGATGGGAATATTCCAATTAAAATGCATTAGACTATTGCAGAGGGGTTATCCTACAACAGCTTTGTTTCTATGGAAAAATAAGGTGTAAATTTTGCTGAAATATTGTGATGTCAAAATGTTGGAAAAGGCATTTAAAAAACCTTGGATTTTCAAAAAAAACGGCTCTGCCCCCCCCCCCCCCCTTCGAGGAAGCGATTGTCGCCGTTGTTTTTAACGTTTTAGGGGCCGTTTACA
The DNA here is from genome assembly GCA_035771165.1 of Paragorgia papillata. NCBI lineage: Eukaryota > Metazoa > Cnidaria > Anthozoa > Scleralcyonacea > Coralliidae > Paragorgia > Paragorgia papillata. Next base: position 840,527 of record JAWNZC010000393.1, on the reverse strand, counting down.
TGGACAAACGTTGTCCCTGGTGGAAGGGTCAGCCCTACCCCCCAACTTTGGGGAGCCAACTTTGTGTTCATTTTACTTAGTCTCGACATGCAGCGAGCGTTTACATGGGGAATTTCATACTTGTCTCGCCTACCCGAAGCAAAACTGCAAAACAAAATGGCGGCAGAAAGTGAAACAATTGATAGAGCAGCAAATACGAAGCGAAAAAAAATGGTCTTGGTTTCCAACAATGGTTGAAAACCTGATGATTGGCCTGAAGAAGTATAAAAGCTTCTGTGAGTTTAATTCTATCATTCTAACAGTACAGGTACAGTTTCTTCCCGACGATCGGCCATCTTAAATTAGATGCATTAAACTATACCCAGCCCTCCAGGCTTAACCCAATTCAGAAGTCATAATCTAATTCCTCATGTAAACACACGACAAAGTTGTCTCGGGGTGTAAGGTGTCCCCCTTACCCGAGCCAACTTTTAGTCCATGTAAACGGCCCCTTAGTTGTTTTCGCCGCACAGGTTGTCGGTATAGACATCTTAAAAACTATCCGTCTACCATCTGAGTTCCAGTGACTCAATATCAGGCCCAGTTTAGGCGTCGCTCTCTTGTGTCGAGTCAAATCTAATTATGAGTCAGCTTAAATCTATCACAAATGCATCACAAGTCCAACGTATGAAGACAATGTCAAATCTAAGTCAAACTCGGTTCAAATCTATGAGAGCATGCATCATGGATTATCCAACACAAGAGCGTCGTGGATTCTTATACGACGGATTTTAGTTGAGTCAAATTAAATGAATTAACCAGTTATATGAACATGTGGCGAGTTCTATTGACTGGCACCATTTTGATTTTGTTGGCTTGATGTTCTTCATATAAACTAATCAATCACTTAAACTGCCTATGAAACGAAAATTAAGTCTGTCTTTTTCGAAAGAACGCTTAAAATGATTTCCTTGCTTCGTTGTTGAGATATTTTAGTTTGTTTGATATGCAAATTGCACGTGCATAATGAGTTATCGAAAAAAGTTATATATCTTTGCTATTATCATGCAATATAATCACTTGAAAATCTACATGCATGTTTAGTCTGAACGAAACACACCCACATGCTTCCTTCGAATTATTTTGGTTGGATAATAGCAAAGATATAACTTTTTTTGATAACTCATTATGCACGTGTGATATCAAAATGTTTAATATTTACATATCAAACAACCTGAAATAATCTCAAGAACGAAACAAGGAAACGAAATTGCATTCGAAAGGTTTTGGGTTCGAGTCCCGTCTGGAGCTCATGAGAGTTTTTTCGACAGCTTGTATAGGAAAAACAACTACAAATTTAACAACTTCAAGCTGAAAATATGCACTTTACTAACGTACAAGTACAATTTTTACTGTTTCTACATTTAAAATATTGTATATCTTTTCCATATGTTTAAAGACTTATCTTATTTAAAAGAACTTTGGAAATAAAGTTTGACGTTTGCAGCTCTTCCATATGATATCTCACTTCGTTTAGATATTGAGATTGCGTGATATGAAAATAATATCACTTAGACGTCACACTGTGTAATAACTTGTTGGAAAATCATGTCTATTCTTGCAATAATTCAAGTAAATAACTTGACACATTTCAGACAATCTTGTGGTTTAACCGCCGCTGTCGTCCTAGCATCATAAAGTCCCTAATATGGAGTGTGACATCTAAGGTATGTTATTTACATATAAAACAAATCTCAATAGTCTCAAGAACGAAGTGAGATAAGGACGAACTCTAAACGTCCATCTATGAATTCAAACGTTTTCTCAAATAAGAGAGTTTCTTTTGAACTTCATTTTCGTTGCATACGCACTTTAAGAACAAGGACGATATTGATGTGCAAACGGCTTCCTTTGTTTTAGAGAAAGACTGAAAGACGTTGCGAGCCCAAGAAAATCGAAAAGAGAAACCGTAAGTCTATTTCATTGTTATCTCATATAATTATTACTCTTTTAATCTGATTGGTTTGTTAAAATCATTCGACTCAAAGATCACGTGTTTCAGCAGGAATTAGAGTATTTTTAGAAACGTAATGCGATCAGGAAACAGTTTGTTTGATATGCAAATTAAACATCTAGAAAACATTGACAACGAAAATTAAGTTTGTCTAATTTGAAAGAACTCGTCAAATTGTAATAGAAGATCTTTTACAATTTTTCGTATCTTTCTTCGTTTGCAAGATATTTCAATTTGTTTAATATGTAAATGAGATGGTCTCTGATGTCAGGAGCAGGGTACAGTATTTTCACACACAGCAAAATCAGTTATATCTCTAAGTTTGTTCAACGAAATCACTTGAAACTGTGCACATAATAACGCCTTGCATGTGACACTGAATATTTCATAACTGATGTTGCTTTGTGTAAAAACACTGTACGCTTCTCCTGACGCCAGAGCCCATTTTATTTGCACATTAAACAGATTGAATTATCTTGCAAACGAAGAAAGACACGAAAAAGTTGTAAAAGATCTTCTATTACAATTTGACGAGTCCTTTCAATTTAGAGGGGAGAGGGAAGGGGACAGGGAGAGGGAGTTAAAACGTTAGAAAAGGTAAACACGCGTTTACAGTTCGTGTTCGGTCCTTTCCACATTACAGTGGCTTATAAAGTTGTCAAACAACAGTATGAAGTGTTAAATAGAAGCTTATAAGAGACACACAGAGATATTGCAAGTTATTCAATTTAAATTGTAGCACAAAGATTTAAACGAGCTTCAATTTTCACTACTTGTGAAGTGGGAAAACAAGTAGAATTTTTAACGTTTTAGTTGTTTTTGCCGCACAGGTTGTCGGTATAGACATCCTAAAAATTCTCGGTCTACCGACTACCATCTGAGTTCCAGTGACTCAATATCAGGCCCAGTTTAGGCGTCGCTCTTGTGTCGAGTCAAACCTAAATATCAGTTAGCTTAAATCTATCACAAATGCATCACAAGTCCAACGTATGAAGACAATGTCAAATCTAAGTCAAACTCGGTTCAAATCTATGAGAGCATGCATCATGGATTATCCAACACAAGAGCGTCGTGGATTCTTATACGACGGATTTTAGTTGAGTCAAATTAAATGAATTAACCAGTTATATGAACATGTGGCGAGTTCTATTGACTGGCACCATTTTGATTTTGTTGGCTTGATGTTCTTCATATAAACTAATCAATCACTTAAACTGCCTATGAAACGAAAATTAAGTCTGTCTTATTCGAAAGAACGCTTAAAATGATTTCCTTGCCGTTCGTTGTTGAGATATTTTAGTTTGTTTGATATGCAAATTGCACGTGCATAATGAGTTATCGAGAAAAGTTATATATCCTTGCTATTATCATGCAATATATAATCACTTGAAAATCTACATGTTTAGTCTGAGCGAAACACACCCACATGCTTCCTTCGAATTATTTTGGTTTGATAATAGCAAAGATATAACTTTTTTCGATAACTCATTATGTACGTGTGATATCAAAATGTTTAATTTGCATATCAAACAACCTAGAATATCTCAAGAACGAAACAAGGAAACGAAAAACTGGAAAAGTTGTTAATTTTCGTTTCATAGGCACTTTAAACCAAATCCATCACAGATCTGACGAATAAAGTCCTGCCACACTTGTGGCGTATTTTAGTCGAATCTTTTATAGTTGGATTTGACTCGACACAAGAGGGCCTCGGTTTAGAACGTCTATAGCTTGCATTCGAAAGGTTGTGGGTTCGAGTCCCGTCTGGAGCTCATGAGAGTTTTTTCGACAGCTTGTATAGGAAAAACAACTACAAATTTAACAACTTCAAGCTGAAAACATGCACTTTACTAACGTACAAGTACAATTTTTACTGTTTCTACTTTTAAAATATTGTATCTTTTCCATATGTTTTAAACACTTATCAGGGGCGCAACTAGGGGGGGGGGGGGGGGGGTTGGGGGGTTGCAACCCCTGCCCTTTTTGACCCCTGCCCTTTTTGTGAGACCTCTAATACTAGGTTAGACATTAGATAAACAAATAATTAATTAATCGTACGTCTGTTGTAGTACGCAATACAATTCTCCGCAAATCTGGCAAAACTAAGAGGCTTCTAGTTCGGCTTCAATCTCGTACCTAGTTTGTAATATGCTACACCAAGTTTTTTTTTTCGAATCTCATGGCGAAAATGAACCAATCATAGAGATAGAGGATAGAGCTGGATTTTGGCAACCTGTAGGGTATGTTGGTGTGATAATTTCTTCGTTTCTACAGTAAAATTTCAACTATACTAGATGAAAAAGTTCGCTCAAATTGCTGCAAATGGTGTTTCCGAGGTTCTAGATTTCAAAAATTTCCGGGGAGGACCCCCGGACCCCCCTACAAATGCGGTCACTAATTGCCACTACTCCCCCGCCCCCCCCCCCCCCCGCTCCCCCCCCCCCGCTCCCCCCCCGCTCCCCCCCCCCCCCCCACCTTGCTACGGCACTGATTGTTGTTGTAGTTGTTGAGTATTCTCGGAGAAGCATAACGACTTAACGAGGATATCTAGTATCCCAAATTGTTTAGAATACTGAACGACTTTGCCCTTTTTTTGGTTCAACCCCTGCCCTCGAAATTTTCTAGTTGCGCCCCTGCTTATGCAGCGAAAAATGAGTTCGAGAGAGACTCTCTTATTTAAAAGAAATGTTGAAGTCATAAAGTTTGACGTTTGCAGCTCTTCCATATCTCACTTCGTTTAGATCTTGAGATTGGCGTACGTGATATGAAAATAACATCACTTATAGACGTCACACTGTGTAATAACTTGTTGGAAAATCATGTCTATTCTTGCAATAATTTAAGTAAATTACTTGACACTTTTCATACATAATGCCCTGCGATACACAGAAGCACATGCACAGTTAAAAGTGATTTTGTTAAATAATCTCAAGTTTATATTCAAGATTTTCCAACAAGTTATTAGGGATTTTAAGATCTACGACGTCAACCTCAACGACGAGTTTAGACAAAATAATTATTTTTGCAAAACAAAGAGAATGAATAATTTTAGACCCAAGAGTATAATCTCAACACCGTCCTCGTTCTTTATATACAACGCCACTTATTAGATAATTTTCCGACGTCTTCACGACGACGTCAACGGCCAAAAGATGAGAACTGTTGCTTGAGATTGACTTCAATATTACAGAGACTACAATCATTTTAGCAATACTGGTGGCGTTTTGGAAGTCATTAAAATAGCTTCAAATATCAAATATAATAGTCAGTTAACCGTGACTTCTTTAAATTGTAAAACTTAATTATCTTGCGTTTTAACCGCCGTTGTTGTCCTAGCATCTTAAAGTCGCTATTATGCAGTGTCATGACGTCTAAGTTATGTTATTTACATATAAAACAAATCTCAATAGTCTCAAGAACGAATGAGCTAGATACGGACAAACTGTAAACGTCCATCTTTATGAATTCAAACGTTTTCTCAAATAAGAGAGTTTCTTTTGAACTTCATTTTCGCTGCATAAGCACTTTAAGAACAAGGACGATATTGATGTGGCATATGAGTCTATTTCATTGTTATCTCATATAATTATCACTCCTTTAATCTGATTGGTTCGTTAAAATCATTTGACTCAGAAATTTTGCAAAAATTGCGTGTTTCAGCAGGAATTAGAGTATTTTTAGAAATGTAATGCGATCATGCTTCATTCAAGAGCAGTTCTTCCTTGAGTAAAGACTTCTTTACAACTAACTACAGCTAGCATCTTTTGAAAAAAGAAACGAGCGCGTCCCGTAACGGTTGAAATTTTCGAGATCGTAGCGACGTTTTTGACTACCATAAATATGTGTGTGTCAAAAATGCTCGTGCTTTTAGCTATCTTTGGAGCAATTTCCTGGGACAAGAGCCAAGTAATGGCCTTCTCTTCCACTAGGAACCGTAAGTATTTAAGCCATTTTGTATCGCTAACGGGACAAAACAGGATTGACTTTTTCCCCTTGCACGTCTGCACAGGAACTAAATTTCATGCGGAGATATTGACGGGTTTTTCTGTCTCTAAATACGCGGATTGCTGTACAACTTTTCAATCTTCTAAACAGCGCCTTCTATATTTGAACGGGTTGTATATGCAGTCAGTGATTCAATTTAATGTATATACCCCCACGACGTGGTATCTTCAACGGCGAATTTTGATGCAAGAAGCGCGCCTGGTAAGTGTTAACCTCTATCTTTCTGCGCACTTTGTGGTTGGCTGTAGTATAGGATCAGAATATGATTCGACAAATGTGACTGCAGTGTTGGTACGCTTTTCTTATTATTACACGCGTTTTTTGTGAATGTATATACATATATATATATATATATATATATATATATATATATATATATATATATATATATATATATATATATATAAAAGTTTAACTTCAAACGTTAACTGCTACTCTGAGTTTTACGCAAGGTGTGATCTTCAGGCAGATCAAAAGATTATTCACATCAGCAATATCTTTTATATGGCACCTGGAAGTAATATATAGTATAGGTGTTATTTTTTTCTTGTTCGGCGTGTGTTCTGTTATAATATAATTTATTCTCGTGTCTGCATTTTGAAATGATTTCGGCTCGCTTGTTCAAGAGGTTTTGTTATCTTGCTTTCAAGATACATAGCTTCTCCTCCAAGCAGAGGTTGTATCACTTTGCTCCACTTTCATATGCGGTGGCACGTTTTACACTCGACTGGATTATTCATGTTTGGTTAGCACCTGGATATTTTTCGGAATCTTGACAGACAAACATAGTCAGAACTACGTCCCTATACTAATTTTAAAGATAACTGATTCCGAGCTGGCTCTATTTTATACTGATAAGTTTTATTGTCAAGACTATATAATGGCTTCAGTCTTCTATATATTACAAAACCGCACTGACAGGATTTTTACGCTCTAAAGAAGATGTCAGCTGGAGGGATTTCTAAATATGGTTCTGTTTACTTAGAATAAGAACATTCCGGATGTGCAGTAATTACTATAATAGCTCGGAAATGTTCATAAATTTTCAAATGGGTTTGTTTTATATATGATTATTACGATTCTATGCATTTGGAATGCTGAATCTATATCTTCCGCGTTGCAAAAGCTTCCTGAATAGAGCGACGCCTGTTGTTTCAGGCATGGAATCAATGTTGATTGATAGCCGTGTTGATAGCAAAAATAATTTCAAGAAAGACTGAAAGAGAGTGGTTTTTGAGTTTTTCTATCGAGTGTTGACTATTGTAAGCACAAAATGCGTCTTTGCCTTGATTTTCGTGAAGCTTACAAGTTTTTGTATAAAGATTGTATTTTTCTGTAATATAAACCTACAATCTATGCATTCTTTCCCTTGTGTCAACCGAGGAAGGCCTAGAAACTAGGCTAGGTTAGTGTATTCCGTTGGGTCAGGCTTACAAGAGGTACATTTAAAAACATAATTCAATGTATAAAATATATGGTATGTATTAAAATTGTTTTCTTGTTGATTTTGTTAATCATAACTTTATTACTGGCCTTGTTTATTACTGGCCTTGTTAAAAAGGGGGTTGGGGCACACATATTCTGCCCGCCCCCCCCACCAAAAAAAGTGGGGGAGCCAAGCCCCCCTCCCCCCCCGCTTCCGACGACCCTGCCCCCTCCCCCCCGCTTCCGACGACCCTGAGTCTAACTGCCCCCTAAGAGTGAGGTTAATTATAAAGAAGTGACACATTGGGATTTAAATTACGGGGTTTTCCAAACGGTTAGCTAGGTTACACTTGCGAAGTGGGGTATAAGTCGAGGCCTGCATTTTGTCTATTAAGGTCTTGTGATAAGTATAGGTTAAAAAGTTAACGTTCATTAAAGTGCCTATACAACGAAATTTTCAAGTTGGAGAAAATAACATTAAAGTAAAGTTTGAGATGACTTCTTTCAATTGTGAAAGTTTCAGAGCGAATAATTGAAGGAAAGTATAAGTATGTTGTATTAACGTTTGAAAAATATATGCTTTTGACCCAGAAAGTTGAGACATATTTTATTCCACAACTAATGACATCACCAGGGCCTATATGAATTATTATTATTGTCATCAAACAAACTGTTCAAGACACTCTTTAGAAAATTAAATTCTCAGGGGAAAGTGTTCACAAAGATGTGTAAAATTTATTCATACCGAGTTATTTGTTTTAAAATATACATATTAAAATAGTTGGCATAGTTTCACAACTAATGACGTCACAATACCCACATCTCAATTTTTTTTTGCCTGCTTGGCACAATGCCGTGTACATAAACAGAAAAATACAGTCATTTTGTCGTTCATTTTGTAGTCAGAAATTTCGACTTTCATAAGTGAACTATTCACGAACATGTATAAGTTGTCAAAAATTGACAGTATATTCCTAATCCCTGTTAAGACGACCAAGTTTGATACGGCATCGACTATGATGTCTCAATTTTTAGGAGGAAAAGCACGGTTTTTAAACGCTAAATAAACATACTTCCATTTAATTGTTTGTCCTAAAAGTTTTACAGTCAAAAGAAGCGATATCAAACAATACTTTGATGTTGTTATCTCCAACTTTAAAATCATGTTTCGTTGCATTGGCACTTTAAGATTAGACCATTTCCACGATGACGTGCGATGGCGTTGGGTGACTACAACTACCAGAATGCTTTGCCAGTAATCTGATAAATATAGAGGGAACTGGGCCAACCTGCAAGGCATTGTGGGAGTTTACCACTTAAATAACATTTTTTGCAGTTTTTTTGTTTCCTTGCTTCATTGTTGAGATATTTCAGTTTGTTTGATATGTAAATGTCACATATTGTGACGTACATGTGCATCGGAAAAAGTTATATATCTTTCCTGTTATGAAACCAAACTTAATTCAATGAAAGCACGTAAATTATTTTTATTTACAGCATCAAACATATAGATTTTGTTTCGAACGTCCACCAAACGTCTGTTAAGCCAAGTTAACAAACTGAAATATCTTAAGAACTAAACAAAGCAACAAAAAACTATAAAAGATTTACTCTGTTATTTTACATGTTCTTTCAAATAAGACAAACTGAATTTTGTGTCGTAAACACTTTACTACATCTTAATATTTTATAGATGAAGGAAGCCAATATGGAAAGCATTTTGTCATAGGATTCACCGAGCAACCACTTTTCGAAAGTAGGGGCTTTCTTCAAATATCAATTGTTGCTATTTTTGATACCACTGTGACTATCAGGGCAGCTACATCAAATAATTTCCTATTTAATTCCTCTGTTAAAGCTGGGCAGGTTATCGAGTATAAACCACCAGTTTCATTAAGAATGCAAGGTACAAATATTGAAAGAAAAGGAATCGAGGTAAATTCTACTGAAGTTGTTGCTATTATTTGTTTAAATCATATACATGGTACGGCAGATGCATATCTTGCATTACCTACAGATACACTTGGCACTGTGTATGTAGTAGCATCATATAAGCCAACACCAACAGTGCATTCGAACATTGGTATAATTTCGGGAAATGATGGAACAAACATTTGCATAACGCTGAATACTAATGGCGCTGTAGTGTACCGTGGGATTTCATACTACAGAGGAAACTCTCTTTGTGTTAACCTTCAAAAATTAGAAATGTTTCCCATTAAGCATTCCTACGACCTATCTGGAACAATTATTGTTGCAAATAAGCCGATTTCTGTCATATCAGGTGACGCATGTATTAGCGTTGGTGTGAACGGTCGTTGTGACCATGTAGCTGCGTTTCTGTTACCAGTACGAAACTGGGGTAAAGAGTTCATCCTTGCATCAACAGGAACAATTAACAGTAATACTGGAGACCTGTTTCGAATTTTCGCTTATGAAAACAATACGGTTGTGCGCAGTGCATACGGAGAAGATGTTCTTTCGTCTGGAGAATTCAAGCAAATTAATCTTACGGTCGATTTGGCTTCTTCCATTAACTGTAGTAAGCCATGCCAAGTTATTCAATATACAACAGGAAAACACATAATTAATGGAAAATTAGCAGATCCTTCAATTATTGTCCTTCCTTCGGTCGGACAGTTTCTTTCTTACTATCGCGTTGTCCTTCCTAGTGGATCGACGTATTTTGACTCTATTACTTTGTTCATAAAAGAGTCGTATAAAAACGGTTTACTAATGAACGGAAGTCAAATCACTGGCTTACAATGGCAAAGAATCAATGGAACTGAGTATATCTGGGCGGTTCTCAATGTGTCTGGCTACGATATCGTCAATATATATCATTCTTCAAGAGAAATCAGATTTGGGTTGTTGGTGTTTGGGTGGGAAGATGGTATATCTTATGGTTATCCTGGAGGATTTGCCTTAACAGATGTTAATCCCGGTAAGTCATTTGTTTATTCCGGTAGACAACAGCAACAACACCACCAACGACGAAGACATCACCACCAACATCAGGATAGAAAGGGAAGGGAGGGGGGAGGAGGTGATGTGACGTGATATAAGGTGAGAGGAAGTGATGACGTGAGATAAAGTGAGGGGAGGGGTCGCGTCAAAAAATTTTCAATAAAAAAGAGTTGAATTTTTATTGTATAAAACAAACAGATTACATTTTTCCATGTGAGTGTGTATTCTCAAAGTAAACGTCGAAAACTCGACTTTGTCCCGGGCCTTACTTTTTTGTTCTTTACACGATGTAACGTCTTCTGTGATCTATTACAGTCTATTACAGTACACACACGAAAAAATGTAAACTATTTGTTAAGTATTGCGCCAAGTGATTTTAGTCACGTCTGAAGAAAGTCTTGGCAAAGGATGACTTAATTAGTTAGTTTGTTTCGTTGTTCTTTTATGTTTACTTAAAAGATCATAGTTGTGAGTTCAGGTTCAAGATCATAACTCGTAAACGACAACAGACATTTCAATTTTATTAACTAATTATAATTAAACTTCATACTTAATTAAAACATTGTTTTTTGGGTTTTAATTTCAATTTATTTTTTACGTGTATAGCTTCTACCTCCATCTTTACCACGATTAAACCATCTCGTTCAAGTAAGTCTGTAGCAATTTTGTGTACATTTTGGATTAAGAAATATTAGCTAATTCTTATAGTTTAATTAGATTTAATTCATTCAAAGTCCAACGCCAAGTCCATTTCCAGTTCACTCATTTCATTTTATTTCACTTCTTTGGCATTTTGTTATATAATTAATTCTATTTATTCTTTTTTTAAATTAATAAACTTATGATATTTAATAAATTTCTAATACTTTTATGTGCATTTAAATTAGTTTGTTTTTTATTTATAATTTAAAGGAGTTTTTTTTCAGAAGAAAGAAGCTCAAAAGGTTTATTTAAATGCACGTAAATGAATATAAAATTGTATTGATAAGATCTGTAGACCACAGTTCATAATAGCGATTAATTCGAATATTCTTTTGTGTGCATCTCAATAAGCCTTTCTGACCTCGTTTGTACACAGATTCAAAAGAACCTTTGCTTCATAACGATGCCAAAAAGGTTAATTTATATGCACATAAAAGAATATTTTAAGTGAAGGCCTTTATGGAAGTGGTGTGTATGTTTACCTAAAAAGATCATAGTTGTGAGTTCAGGTTCAAGATTATAACTCATAAACAACAACAGACATTTCAATTAAAACATTGATTTTTGGGTTTTAATTTCAATTTATTTTTTACGTGTATAGCTTCTCCCCCCATCTTTACCACGATTAAACCATCTCGTTCAAGTAAGTCTGTAACAATTTTGTGTACGTTTTGGATTAAGAAATATTAGCTAATTATTATAGTTTATTTAGATTTAATTCATTCTAAGTCCAAGCGCCAAGTCCATTCCCAGTTCACTCATTTCATTTTATTTCACTTCTTTGGCATTTTGTTATATAATTAATTCTATTTTCTTTTTAAAAATTAATAAACTTATGATTTTTTTGTAAATTTCTAATATTTTTATGCGCATTTAAATTAGTTTATTTTTTATTTATAATTTAAAGGAGTTTTTTTTTCAGAAGAAAGAAGCTCAAAAGGTTTATTTAAATGCACGTAAATGAATATAAAATTGTATTGATAAGATCTGTAGAGCACAGTTCATAATAGCGATTAATTCGAATATTCTTTTGTGTGCATCTCAATAAGCCTTTCTGACCTCGTTTGTACACAGATTCAAAAGAATCTTTGCTTCATAACGATGCCAAAAAGGTTAATTTATATTCATTCGACCTTGAGCTCCCAACTTGACCTGCAGCTCAGTTGGCAGAGCACCAGACTAGTAAACCGAAGATCGCGGGTTCGAATCCCAGCCAGGCCAAGTCTACGGAGTAACAACTTATTCTTATTCTAAATTCGAGCTAGCTTAATATTTCAAATGACAATCTTACAGGTACCTCAAAGGCACGCTCTTCAATGACGATGATTGGTTTCGTTGCTGGTGTCGGTGGTGTTGCTCACTTGCTCTCATTCTTGCTGGTGCTCTCATATATGTGTTGAAAAGAGGTCGACTTCGTCTCTAGGATTGCTAGGCTAGGGTTGCGTGGTTACAGTTGAGTGAACAGCATTAATTGTTTTAACCTAATATTATATATAACAGCCTTGCTATATTGGTTTGTTTTGACAACATTCTGTTGAAAACTGTGATAGTTTTACGTGCATGCATGTGTATACATAAAGCGTGCTAGTAGGCTACATAGCCATTGAAGTGATTAATTCAAGTTTGATTTTTCTAGTAATTGTTTTTGTAGTATGATATTTCTTTTTTTTCTGATTAAGTAACGCTGTCAACTCATTAGTTTAGAGTTTTTAGTACTTATTTGCTTGTATATTTGGCTTGTTATTTTACTCTTGCTATTTTGTAATCTCAGCATTTGGTGTTTATATAAAACATGTATCTCAAGTCAAGTTGACATATATTATTGAGGATTAATATTGAAAACGTGAACGTCCCTTTTAGACTATGTGCACACGGTAACGTTTCGAAGCGTTTTCGTATTGTTTCAATAACAGCTGCAATCTCGTACCCAGCGCCTGCGATCCTTTTGGCTACTACCAAGGCTCTGGGAAACTCCGATGAAACTCGTCATCTGATTGGTTAGTTTAAAAACAGTAAAATTTCAAATAGTGTGCACGTTGCTAACTTGTTTAATCGATTTCTCGACGTTCTGTAACACATAATTATACACGACAGACCCAAAATATAATTGAACAGATGAAATAATTAAAAACAGCAAAAATCCCGACAATTTACAAGTTATTGTCGCTTCGTCGCCAAACAAACATCCATCGTCTGACTCGTCTCGTAATTCTTCGCAGTTTCGTCTCAGAATTTTAAAATTATATTAGAGAATACAAGGTCGAACAGTTTAGCCAAAATTCCTGGCAAAAAGTACAATTTCTTACCTGAGCGGCTGAGCGACTGAGCCGATTACTGCCGAGTGCTGACGGCGACGCGGACATTTAAAACACACTCGTCAAATCGTCTGGTTGACGATTTTGAGAAAAGCGAAGAAAAGCCATTTGTATCGATTGTATTGTCGAGAGCTTTGTAAAACATGTTGGGCCTTTTTTATCGGTAAACAAATATTTTTCCTGGTCTTCGAACAAGCGAACAATCGTCGATGATTGTTACAAATTATAGGGAACTGGGAACCAGAGGACTGGGAACAAAAACCCAATTTTGGGGTCTTTTTCATCGGAGTTTCCCAGAGCCTCCGTTCCTTGGTAATGACCAAAAGGATCGCAGGCTCTGGGTACGAGATTGTAACAGCTGATCCTTTGAGAACAGTGAACAATACGAAAACGCTCAGAAACGTTACTGTGTCCATATAAGGAGTGTTTATATGATGAACTCGGACCGGGCTGAATTTTGCATCTCAGTTTTTGTCTACATGAGGCCGGCCTTGAAACTATATATAATCTAGGCTTGGTGTTGCTGTTGCCAGGGCCATTTGTTCCCGCCATTTTGTTTTTGGCTACCATCTTGGCCAACCCCCACAAATGGCCCTGGGGACGAGGTTGCGTGCTTTTCGCTCTTGCTTAACCATACGATTTATCTTTATGCTAATATATTGTTAAGAATATAATAATTCCTTAAACAAAATAGTCCCAAGGGGAAACTAAAATTATTCATTCCTATTCAAGCTAATTTTCTGTCACTGACGTAACCTTTTGAAGTCTATTGAAAAGATTAGAGGAGAGAGGGTCTTACAGCAATTAGCAAATCCCAATTTCCAAACCAAAAGATCTAACGCCAAACGGTCTACAAGCTATGACTATGGGGCTGTCTACATGAGGTAGGCCCGAACTCAGGCCAGATTGACTTCAGGTTGGTTGTAGTGTTTTTACTCTAGATCGTTTTCATGAGTCTGGCCTGAGATTCAGTTCACGCCGGCCTAATCTCAGGACGCCTGCTAGACCGAACTGAAGCAGTTTCACCTCAAACTCAATACGTTGTTTTAAACGATATTGGTGTAAAATCCACATAACATGATTCTCCGGTGGTCACGAGCTGTAAGGCAATGACACAAATCTTGAAGCATAGGCTGCAAAAAATGATTTTGACGCATTTTTGACTCGGACCCAGGCTTCACTAAGTTTATCGCGCCTAGTCAGGCTCAATTTTTTCTGAATATTTAGTTCAGCTTGACTGACCCAAACTGAAAACAATCAAAACATCCATTTCCAAATACATTGTCGAATTATTAAAATAAATACACTTTTAATAAATATCTGTAAATGCTTATTATTTATCATTTGCTTCACCGTTGTACGGTACAACTTACCAAATTCGCAAGAAACTGGATTGCCTGGCTGGGCCGCCTAGTTTTCGTGAGTTTTCGGTGGATTCAATTCAGCGTTTTGAAAAAACATTTAGGCTTCGTTTAGTCGAGAATTCTTGTTTGAAAAAAGCCTGCTTCTCAATGGCCAAACACGTAAATTCTGCCCTGTGGTGTATTTTCCTTTCGCAGCCAAAATACTTTTTGACTTTGTTCACCAAGTCTTTCGTTCGCCCGATTTAGAAAACACTCTAAATTGCCGTCCCATGGACTTCGTTGTATGGCAGCCAGGGCACAGAGACGACACGACCCATCATTTCATATTCTTACGACGTTTTTACGGGTGTTTCGTATCACTTATTTAATATAATTTGAGCCCAAAACAAAATGCCCGCGAGTTAGCCCACCAATAAAAATACCTAAAACATCCAATGTTATCTCGACCAATCAGATGTGGTGATAGCTCAGCTTGTGCCAGGGCCGCATTTGTGGTTATAAATCCATGTCCTATATTCACGAATTTATTGGTTAGGATTAGGGTAGTGTGTTGGGGTCAGGCTTTCATGAAGTACCTGGGTTATTTAGGACATGCATATGAATTATTACCGTATTTGTTCTTGGCCGCCATTTTGGCCCAGCCCCCACAAATGGCCCTGGGGACGAGGTTGAAAAGGTTATACGCAGAGCCCTCCATACGAAAGAGTTGGGACACCGGAAGTGTGGGCGTGAGTGATCCGCCATTTTGGATCCTAAACTAACAAGGCAGAAATAGCGTGAAAGCCTTCAAATGACACAAAAACGAATATTACTCCGCTTTTCAGAAGACTTGATGGTTGGTTTTTTTTGGCTAGCTGGTGTATTAGTTGATCGGAGTCATTTTTAAAGAGTTTAGGTGAATATTGATGAAAATTCCGTCGAAATGAAAGCCTGAAAGAAAAGTCGCTGGTGCCTAATTCCCTGCAGCTAAACAAGTAAGATGATCATGTATAGATTTTGTCTTTATTTTTTTTGTACGATAAGATCTAAAAGCTTCAAACTTAATTTGAATCAGTTTAAAGAGATTATAAACTTCTGTGTGTAGTATTTACTAAAACTTAGATCATGTTAAGTAGAGTAACCCCCATTTATTTTTAATAGCAATACTATTACATGTAAACATATATATTCACAACCTATATATACACAAGTAACCTATATATACTGTATAATTACAGTAAGTTATGTTTCGAGAGTTTCGTTTGCTATTAGCTTTTTAAATTTTTGGTGGTTGTTTATATAAAGAATCGATTTGGTTTAAGATTTGGTTCTAAAGACCTTTCAAATTTGGTGTTCCATCCACTTCATGTATGATGTATCTACTTGTCCACCAACTCTCTCATTGCAACTGACCGGGATCCTTTGCCACTTGAACTCTTTTGATTTTGTTTTTTCTTCTCCTCTAGTAAGGTTGTTATCCCTGAAGAATGTTTTTAATATTCTGGATACAGCCTGATGGCAGTCAGGAATGTTGTGGTGATCAGAACTGGAACAAGCATCAACAAGTGTCATCAGGACATTCTGTGTAGTCATAATACCTTTCTCATTTTTTTGTGAAGACTTTCTCAGCTGCTTCTAACAAGTACTTTACTGCAGGAGAAATATAAACTAATGCTTGCTTCGTGTAATCACACAACTGAACAAGACTCTGGCTCTGCATGGGCATAGTCAGGTTGTGGTGGGACAGGAGGAGGGATTGTTAAAGCTTTAACACAAGTGTCACAGTGATGATTTAACTTGATAAACTGATGATTTTACATGCAAAATGAAAATGAAAATAATTTATTAATAAAAACTTGCTTTATGTGACAATGGTATTTACTATTTGGTGTAGTTGTCATTCTTGCTATTTGCATAAAATTGTTACATTGCATACTGTAAGTACAGTATTAATGGATGGGAGAATTGTGACTGTACTTTGTTTCAACTCTGTGACAATTTACCTTTTGAGATAATGCAAGAAAAACTTCAACAATAAGGCCACATGAAAATTCAATATACTGCATGCGCTGATTATTACAAATTGATGGCAATGGGTACTTCATGTTTAATAGCATTGTATAGCCAGTAGCCCTACAGGAATATCGCAGTTTCATTGCATTTTCAACAGTCAAATTAGACCAAAGTGCTGAAAAATAAGAATGACCGATTACATTGACCTAGGCTGCTATACATTAAAATTACAGTGCAAGTGATGAAAAGGATAATACCGGTACTGTAAATTTCCAGTGATAAGCCACTTACAGCATATGCAGTTCTACATTAAGGGGGTTTCAGTTGGCTTATATATTCTAAAGAATTCAATTACCTAGCATACATAACGAACAAGGTAGCTTTAATTGTTACCTTTTACATATTTGAAGCCTATATCAAGAAGACTGATGGGCATGAAACAAAGGTCCAAGAGGGCATATAACTGGGAATTTGCAGTATTTTGCAAGAAATTGATCATACCCCTTCCAGAGCCTGTTTTTTTAGTCACACAAAATTCCAGAAAGATTTGCTTTGAGGTAAGAGTTTTGCCTTTTTTAATTCTCGTTTGACACTGCAGTTCAACCTCAATTGCTGAAAGATTTGGTATTTCTATATTAGTAGAATTATTATCTTCACTTATGTTGCCCTCATTAACTGGAATTGAGTCATGCAGTTGAGAATCGACACTGTCACCCCCGTCCTTATTCTGACTACACATACTTTGAAGATTGTCTGAAAAAAGTGAACTAGGTTTAGGTTAGGAGATAAAATATAAAATGATTTAGATTCGAGGTTCATATGAATGAATTTTTGGAACAGCAATGTTTACTTGCCAGCTGTTTCGCGATCGGCGCTGTTCTCTTAGCTGGATTAAAAAAAAGAGTAGGGATAGCGTTGGGTTTTAATTTACTGGCCACTTTTGGTTCAAATTGACTCGTTTCGAAGTGAACCCTTTTAATATATTAGAGTTTAGAGAATACAAAGTCACAAATTAACAAGGGAACAATGCGTTTATAAATTGATAGGATAAAATCAAATATATATTTTAATACTCATCTATTTTATAAAATCTATACTAACACTGGTTTTTATACTCGTTAATAAATAGATTATGTGCACAAATCTATATATGAATATTTAATATTGTGCTAATGAACAAAATCAAAACAAAGAAATGTTTGTTGCCTCGCAAAGTCGAGAAGCCTTTGTTTGGGTCAAAATTTCTTGATTGCGCACGGCCATTTCTTCCTTCGTTCGATGTCCCTGTTTACCAGAAGGTATTCTGTACATCTTGTACCCATCTTCACTTCGATTACTACAACCAAATTAACGCACTACAAAACACCATCTGAAATCCTAATATATATCCAGTGTTTTCTAGGATCCATAATGGCGGAAATCGCCCATGTGACCGGAATTGCCCAATCAGCTTTTAGAAATCCGTAAACAATAGATGTCCCAACTCTTTGGTTATACGCACTGATCTCAAATAATATACTCATTATAATGAGTATATTATTTGAGATCAGTGGTTATACGTCCATGTCCTATTTACACGAATTGCCATCCTTAGGTTAGGTTGTGTTGGGGTAAGGCTTTCATGAAGTACTTGGGTTTTGTAGGACATGGAATTATTACCGTTGAAAAGCACGTTATTCAAGCAACGACTTTCTCAAACTACAATAAGTATATTATATAATACGACAGACAGTACGTGATAGTGCTTGGGCTGCCTATGCTACAACTGGCTTTACATGTAATTTGTAGTGTATAATTAAAGTAGCACTTATTGTAAACACAGCGGCTTTTTACGGCTAAGTAGATACATTCTGAAAACGGTTTCCTGGCAGTACGTAATTAACGATAAAGTGTGTACAATATTCGTGCAAGACAAGCTAAAGAGAAATGGACAGCGATCATTCTGAAGAAGATGTCAAAGCTGTTGCTGGACAATACGGCTGCCGTTTAATTTGTTAAACGAATTTGATATAATGATGGTATGTAATGATATAAATATTGCCTTTATTTTAACTTGAACGGGAAGGAAGTAAAGCGAAGAGAATAGAAGAAGAGAGAGAGAGAGAGTATAGCCTGATATATTGAAAGGGTTTCAGGCACTGTACATGAAATATTCTTAAATCCTTTGCTGTATGGCTTTCCGGGACGTCTCCCGTTGACGAGTAAAATCGTTTGGAATGGGAGTAAAAAGATCCCACAACGACAATGCAAGCGAAAGTGTTAAAATTCGCGTATTAATTAAACCAAGATACCAACGTTTGGAATCTAAATTTTTTATGGCTTCAACGATTTCAGTAAATTCAAGATGGCGGCTGAATTCCCGGTTGGGGCAGTCAGAAAACTTTTCTCTACAGCAGTGATACGACTTCATTTGAAATTCTCCTTCCTCACATGTATATAAAAAGTAAGCAAATACTTTACACACACCTGTAGGTCTATAGGTGTTTGCCCCACTGGTTTGCCCTAACACCGCAACCTGTTTCAGTTTTTTGACTCAGCAGGCTCTTATATAATGGGCTATTCCAATTTTTATCTGCACACCCCCCTGTTCGGGAACCTTGGAAATTTGGAAATTCCAAAGGGGAGGGGTGTTTTTGAGGAATCCAGTTGGAATTTCCAGGGGAGGGGGTTGAATCTACTTGGAATTTCCAGGGGAGGGGGTTGAATCTACTTGGAATTTCCAGGGAAGGGGGTTGAATCTACTTGGAATTTCCAGGGGAGGGGGTTAATCTACTTGGAATTTCCAGGGAAGGGGGGTTACGTCCACTTGGAATTTCCAAGGGAGGGGGTTGAGTCTACTTGGAATTTCCAGGGGGAGGGTAAATTTATATCAGAAAATAGCGGAAATTCCTAAGGGGGTGGTAAAAAAAGAGGTTCCTCAATGGGGGGGGGGGGGGGGGGGGGGGTGCGGGTAAAAATTGGAATAGCCCAATTGGGTTTATATTCCAAAAATGTTAGCCTACAAAGTACATATTACCTTCTTCATACCTTTTTGTAGTATCCACATTACCCTTCTCTTTTCAGTATCTAAATCATGGTCAATAGTTTTAGCTTTATTTCTTTTATTATGAACTAACATGATTATATGAAAGATAGATGGCTCTTCCTGACACAGTTAGAACAGGGGTGCTTGCTTGAGTAAATAAAATAAGTATTGGAATGCGAAGGACATTGGACATGGCCAAAGGCATACAATCTCCAAGCCTTGTTGCAAATGTACCTGAATTCCTGAATCTTTCAGCTTCTAGAAATACATCGGAAATACTATTAGTTGATGTAAACGATCTGTAAGTTCCAAGTCAATTTCGCGTGTTATACCAAAGCTCATTCAAGAAAGACAGGTGTTCAGTGCATTGATTATTGTGCAACATGAGCAGTAATTGCACCGCCATCCCACAGCGGCTAAAAAGCAATTTCTGTCTCCTTGAATCACCTGTACAGTTAAACCGAATGATGCAGCCCTGTCTTCTAAAAAATTTCCTTCGGGCATATTGTCCTGTCTCGGAATATGGTGAGGTATAAGAAAGGGAAAAGAATATTCATTAAAAAACCGGGATTGCAGTATATCGGTAAACTGTTTGCTAGTTTGAAACAGGCTTAGTGCTCGGGTTGCAACTTCTATGGGTCTAGCCTCATGTAATCGTGTTCCAGATTGGTTTTTGATTTTAGTTCGACTTCTAAACTTTCAGCAAGTTGCTTGATCTTATATTCATTTGTATTTCCTGTATTTTTTTGGTAGATAGAGAACTTAAAGTAATTTCTTCTGCATTTGCTTCGGAATATTCACCAATATCTATCTTTTTTCGCACTCCAAGCGATTCTTTATTGATATACGACAAATCACTGTCATGCATAGTGTCACTGACACTTGTATCGTATGGACTTGTCATACTGGATTTTAAAATTAAGTCATCCATATCTGTCTCCCTATTATTCGTTTTTTTCTTATTGTTTATGGCAAAGAACATGCGCGAAAATCTTGCATATGCAAATGCGACACCCAAACATTGACCTGATAAAAAATGTTCATCTCCCAATGAATATGCTCATTTTTTGATGTCGAACATTTCGGTTGTATTTCCACTCAGGCAACCTTTTTTAATAGGCTTCATAATGTTTTGCAATGCCTGTGTTCCATTTAGAGATATAACAGGCGTGTCTCTCTGACTCCATTTCACGTCTTCCATTTCCAAGTAAATCTGTCAAGATTGTCAACTGAAAAGAACATAGCCATCGTTCGTTTATCACCGAGGTCACGAATATCACGAAAAACTACAATCTTGGACAAAAGTATTCGGACACAACAACACATTCCTCACTTATAACATTTCATTCTGCTTCAGCGGGTTCTGCTTGAACGATCGATGCCTAGCAATCCCCATCCTCCCTTTCAATGTTGTTCACTGTATCAAATATAATGTATTTTCACTCACATTTGCCATTTATAGCTGTCAACATTGATTAGGGGGAGGGGTTTTGTTGCTATATGTAAATTTTTGCGTAAACATGAACGTGCGCGTGACGCGTCCCTATGACTTTTGTCCAAGATTGTCTGCAAGCGATTTTTGCAAAATATGTTGATTGACAGTGTCATTGAATTTTAAAATGTCCCTAATTTAATTAAATATACCTCATGGAATATAAGTTAATTATTTTTATGACCAAACTTGTTAAACAAGTTATACAATAGGTAGAGAAACGCCCTTTCCCGATGCGCAATACACGAGCAGTAACAATCTATACTATAAAATCTTTGTGTAAGGCACGATATTACCAAACACTTCCACGCTTTTACGGAAAGAGTGTTTCGAGCATTGGATAGTTTAGCTTTCAAATTACTGGACCGTACTATAGCGAGCATGCCGAAGAGAACACAGGGAATTATATCTGGGAAAGGAGCAAGGACTAAATATTGAAATAAATGTTTTTACCGAATTACTCGTGTTTGTGATTAATTAGCTAATCCGAAGTATTGTTTAACAATACCGTTTAAACAATTATAATAATTATTCATGTATGTTAATTAGCGGTACACACGGTACACACTTGTGCGACGTTATTATATAAAAGAACAGAGTTAAAAATCCTTTTATATATCGGTGCACAAGTGTGTACCGTCTTACACAAAATCTAAAAATAATATTACAACACTTGCCTCAATCTACGGCAGTACAACAACAGCATTTCACTTACATTTCTGCATACATTGTGCATATTTCTCTAAACTATAAGTGTACACTATATAGGCACCACAAAGGCGAAACACTAAATTGCCGTGTGAAGTTAATATAATTCAACGTTGACTGAAACACAACATGTATACATGCGGGTGCATATTGCACCAAGGAAAGGAACAACAGCATTTCCCACATTATTTCCCTATTCTCCCTTGGTGGAATCACAATTCTTGAACAAACAATTCAGAAATTCCTCAAAACATTTATATTATCTTAATTTTTTGGCACAAAAAAAACGTAATACAACAACAATTAACATAATTTAACTAACAACTGAGACCATACACTTTTAATGGTCGTTTGAGTAAAAAATAAGGCATTATTGACAGACACATATTTCGCAGACAATCTTGGACAAAAGTATTCGGACACAACAACACATTCTTCACTTATAACATTTCATTCTGCTTCAGCGGGTTCTGCTTGAACGATCGATGCCTAGCAATCCCCTCCTCCCTTTCAATGTTGTTCACTGTATCAAATATAATGTATTTTCACGCATATTTACCATTTATAGCCGTCAACATTGATTAGGGGGAGGGGTTTTGTTGCTATATGTAAATTTTTGCGTAAACATGAACGTGCGCGTGACGCGTCCCTATGACTTTTGTCCAAGATTGTAGTCCGTAATTATTGGACACCTCTTTGAAAAAAGGATTACGCTTTGAAATTGTTTTAACGAATCTTTGAACTGCGTGGAATTGTTTTAACGAATCTAGCTTAATAACTGACATGCCTGGGAAGAGTTGATTTAATTTTCCCGCCCATTTGCAACAGACAAACATTTGTCTTGGCATATCCCATATTGTTTTTGAAACGCCGGACACCTTAAGTCGGAAAACGCTGGCCAAACCTTCTATAATTTCCGTTCTTGTAAACTGCCACTGGAATCACCTGACCGATCTCATTAAGAACACATAAAACAGACTAAACTGTTTAATCCATTTTCCATCACTTTTTCTTTGAAAACCAATATTTGCAGCAGCTTTAAATGTGTGATTGCAACTGATCCATTTTGCACTTGTTTGTTGAATATTTTCTTTGATCAATCTCTCAGTTTTGAAAAACGATGATACATATATCTGGGTAAGTATATTCCGCCCAGGACTTCGGCTAAAAGTACCCGATTCATCTATTGTTGGAAAATGAACGGCGGAATCTTTGGCCGAATGTTATGCTTTTTGGCCAAAGAATAATCCCACCAAAAGGCTCTTTCCCTGTCTCAAAAAGTGTGTCTGTATTGGGCTGTAATGAAATGTTCTACTTGTTGGACGCCATTGCCACTCTCTATTAATTGCTCAACTAACCTAATAAGACTAACAGAAAAAACAGATTGATGAGTTAATTGAAACGGATGATAAACAGCAGGGAGATCTTCAAGAACATGCTGATGATTGCCAAATATTTCATGGCTGTTTTTACATGTATACACCTTTTACATGTATACATACGATAGAACTAAGATAACTAAGATAACTAAAAGAACTAAGATAACTAAAAGAACTAAGATAACTAAAAGAACTAAGATAACTAAAAGAACTAAGATAACTAAAAGAACTAAGATAACTAAAAAAACTAAGATAACTAAAAGAACTAAGATAACTAAAAGAACTAAAAGAACTACGATAACTAAGATAACTAAAAGAACTAAAAGAACTAAGATAACTAAAAGAACTAAGATAACTAAAAGAACTAAGATAACTAAAAGAACTAAGATAACTAAAAGAACTAAGATAACTAAGATAACTAAGATAACTAAAAGAACTAAGATAACTAAAAGAACTAAGATAACTAAGATAACTAAAAGAACTAAAAGAACTAAGATAACTAAAAGAACTAAGATAACTAAAAGAACTAAAAAAACTAAAAGAACTAAGATAACTAAGAGAACTAAAAGAACTAAGATAACTAAGATAACTAAGATAACTAAAAGAACTAAGATAACTAAAAGAACTAAGATAACTAAAAGAACTAATATAACTAAGATAACTAAGAGAACTAAGATAACTAAGATAACTAAGATAACTAAGATAACTAAGATAACTAAAAGAACTAAGATAACTAAAAGAACTAAGATAACTAAAGAACTAAGATAACTAAGATAACTAAGATAACTAAGATAACTAAGAGACCTAAAAGAACTAAAAGAACTAAGATAACTAAGATAACTAAAAGAACTAAGATAACTAAAAGAACTAAGATAACTAAAAGAACTAAGATAACTAAGATAACTAAGATAACTAAGATAACTAAGATAACTAAGAGACCTAAAAGAACTAAAAGAACTAAGATAACTAAAAGAACTAAAAGAACTAAGATAACTAAAAGAACTAAAAGAACTAAGATAACTAAAAGAACTAAGATAACTAAGAGAACTATAAAAGAACTAAGATAACTAAAAGAACTAAAAGAACTAAGATAACTAAGATAACTAAAAGAACTAAGATAACTAAGAGAACTAAAAGAACTAAGATAACTAAAAGAACTAAAAGAACTAAGATAACTAAGAGAACTAAAAGAACTAAGATAACTAAGAGAACTAAAAGAACTAAGATAACTAAAAGAACTAAGATAACTAAAAGAACTAAGATAACTAAAAGAACTAAGATAACTAAAAGAACTAAGATAACTAACAGAACTATAAAAGAACTAAGATAACTAAAAGAACTAAAAGAACTAAGATAACTAAGATAACTAAAAGAACTAAGATAACTAAGAGAACTAAAAGAACTAAGATAACTAAAAGAACTAAAAGAACTAAGATAACTAAGAGAACTAAAAGAACTAAGATAACTAAGAGAACTAAAAGAACTAAGATAACTAAAAGAACTAAGATAACTAAAAGAACTAAGATAACTAAAGAACTAAGATAACTAAGATAACTAAAAGAACTAAGATAACTAAAAGAACTAAAAGAACTAAGATAACTAAAAGAACTAAGATAACTAAAATAACTAAAATAACTAAAAGAACTAAGATAACTAAAAGAACTAAGATAACTAAAAGAACTAAGATAACTAAGAGAACTAAAAGAACTAAGATAACTAAAAGAACTAAGATAACTAAAAGAACTAAGATAACTAAGATAACTAAAAGAACTAAGATAACTAAGATAACTAAAAGAACTAAGATAACTAAAAGAACTAAGATAACTAAAAGAACTAAAAGAACTAAGATAACTAAGATAACTAAGATAACTAAGATAACTAAAAGAACTAAGAGAACTAAAAGAACTAAGATAACTAAAAGAACTAAGATAACTAAGAGAACTAAAAGAACTAAGATAACTAGAAGAACTAAGATAACTAAAATAACTAAAATAACTAAAAGAACTAAGATAACTAAAAGAACTAAGATAACTAAAAGAACTAAGATAACTAAGAGAACTAAAAGAACTAAGATAACTAAGATAACTAAGATAACTAAGATAACTAAAAGAACTAAGAGAACTAAAAGAACTAAGATAACTAAAAGAACTAAGATAACTAAAAGAACTAAGATAACTAAAAGAACTAAAAGAACTAAGATAACTAAGATAACTAAAAGAACTAAAAGAACTAAGATAACTAAAAGAACTAAGATAACTAAAAGAACTAAAAGAACTAAAAGAACTAAGATAACTAAAATAACTAAAAGAACTAAGATAACTAAGATAACTAAAAGAACTAAGATAACTAAAAGAACTAAGATAACTAAGATAACTAAAAGAACTAAGATAACTAAAATAACTAAAAGAACTAAGATAACTAAGAGAACTAAAAGAACTAAGATAACTAAAAGAACTAAGATAACTAAGATAACTAAAAGAACTAAGATAACTAAGATAACTAAAAGAACTAAGATAACTAAAAGAACTAAGATAACTAAAAGAACTAAAAGAACTAAGATAACTAAAAGAACTAAAAGAACTAAGATAACTAGAAGAACTAAGATAACTAAAATAACTAAAATAACTAAAAGAACTAAGATAACTAAAAGAACTAAGATAACTAAAAGAACTAAGATAACTAAGAGAACTAAAAGAACTAAGATAACTAAGATAACTAAGATAACTAAGATAACTAAAAGAACTAAGAGAACTAAAAGAACTAAGAGAACTAAAAGAACTAAGATAACTAAAAGAACTAAGATAACTAAGATAACTAAAAGAACTAAGATAACTAAAAGAACTAAGATAACTAAAAGAACTAAAAGAACTAAGATAACTAGAAGAACTAAGATAACTAAAATAACTAAAATAACTAAAAGAACTAAGATAACTAAAAGAACTAAGATAACTAAAAGAACTAAGATAACTAAGAGAACTAAAAGAACTAAGATAACTAAGATAACTAAAAGAACTAAGATAACTAAAAGAACTAAGATAACTAAGATAACTAAGATAACTAAAAGAACTAAGAGAACTAAAAGAACTAAGATAACTAAAAGAACTAAAAGAACTAAAAGAACTAAGATAACTAAGATAACTAAAAGAACTAAGATAACTAAAATAACTAAAAGAACTAAGATAACTAAGAGAACTAAAAGAACTAAGATAACTAAAAGAACTAAGATAACTAAGATAACTAAAAGAACTAAGATAACTAAAAGAACTAAGATAACTAAAAGAACTAAGATAACTAAGATAGATAAATAGGATAACTGGGATAACTAGTATAACCATAGTAATAGAAAATAGACATGGTTTGGAAGCTCACAAAAGTCATTGTTTTATGTTTTTGTTCAGGTTTATGGAAATTTTTGCACTTTCACGGTTACTGAACATATTGTGTTTTCTGTATAATGAAGTAATCATCCAATAGCAACGTTTGGGTTCAATCACTCAACCGTACTGTTTAAATATTAATAAACCTAAAACAAAGGATTTGGCACCTTCATGTACCTTTCAACATGAATCGTAGCTTGATTGTTAACCGCTTTGAAGTTTTCCGGGTTTCCAAACCATGTCTATTTTCTATTAACTATGGTATAACTAAGATAACTAGGTTAACTTAGCCTGCGAACAGGCTCTCTCAACGCGGCGCTCAATCTCGTTCCCAGAGCCCACGTTCCCCACCCGGGAAACGAGAGACTCCGGGATAATCCGTTTTCAAATTGTTATGTTATTGGTAGACTGAACCCAGTCCCTCCGAAGACGGCGCGCGGGAGAGAAGAGGAGGGACTGTGGGTTATAAATCCATGTCCTATTTACACGAATTTTTGGCCTTAGGTTAGGGTGTGTGTTGGGGTAAGGCTTTCATGAAGTACCTGGGTTATTTAGGACATGGAATTATTACCACCCTGGCAAAGGCTGGTCACGTGACACCAATAATTTTGGAATATTTTGATGAGTGACTCACACTGTACCGGGGGGCGCGGTACAGTCATAAACATGAGTATAGTTGGCTTGCGTATGCAAAACTATTCAGTGAACTATTTAGACACTCAAGAATAACCAAATCGTACAAATAACAAGACATTCTCTTAACAAGTTTATCAAATCAGTTAATGACCCTGTTTTAGTCGTAAGAAGCGTCTACACTACAACATATTTGCTTTATTATACAACAATTAAATTTCCACAAATCCAAAACGTGTGGACAAGAAACATAAATGTGCTGTACTGGACGGTAAATATACTTCCAACAATCAACAGCATTCGAATATTTTTAGTGTATGTATCAGTACCTATAACCGCAGTCCGCAGACTCGCAGAGCGGGTTTCTGTTTATCAGTTTATGATCGTTCGTCGCCTTCGGCTTCATTTCTGGCGATTGACGGCAACAAATATGAATTATCCAGCAAATGTCGTAAATTTTGAAATATATCTAATTTACCGCTCGAATTTAACGTTACCGAACTTGCAACAACCTTGACGTTTATAAGAATCGAATCAACCGCTTCTCCCAGGACGGGCGAAGCTCAAATTATCCACGTGACCAAATACTCCAAGAATCTTGGAGTATTTTGGAATCACGTGACCAGCCTTTGCCAGGGTCTTCTCCAACCTCGTACCCAGGGCCTTCTCTGCTTTCAAAATGGCGCGAGGAGGAGCGGGGGGAGCGGTTGATTCGGTTCTTATAAACGTCAAGGTTGTTGCAAGTTTGGTAACGTTAAATTCGAGCGGTAAATTAGATATATTTCAAAATTTACGACATTTGCTGGATAATTCATATTTGTTGCCGTCAATCGCCAGAAATGAAGCCGAAGGCGACGAACGATCATAAACTGATAAACAGAAACCCGCTCTGCGAGTCTGCGGACTGCGGTTACAGGTACTGATACATACACTAAAAATATTCGAATGCTGTTGATTGTTGGAAGTATATTTACCGTCCAGTATAGCACATTTATGTTTCTTGTCCACACGTTTTGGATTTGTGGAAATTTAATTGTTGTATCTGTCGATTTATACTCAAACGGCATATTCGAATCGAATCTGCTGTCCTCGACTCCTCGTTGACTT
Source organism: Paragorgia papillata (assembly GCA_035771165.1). Lineage (NCBI taxonomy): Eukaryota > Metazoa > Cnidaria > Anthozoa > Scleralcyonacea > Coralliidae > Paragorgia > Paragorgia papillata. The sequence continues at coordinate 812,043 of JAWNZC010000393.1, read as the reverse complement.
TGAGGTTGTACTTTTATACAAATATACGATCAACAACAATTCTTCGATCGACGAACATTTATATAGATCAGCACTGAAGACTTTGACTTTGTATATTTCTAAACTTTTTAAATTAGATTCGGAAAGTCCAGTCTGAAACCGAAATATTAATAAACACTTCTTGCTTGCATAATAAAGCAAATATGTTGTAGTGTAGACGCTTCTTACTATTAAAACACGGTCATTAACTGATTTGATAAACTTGTTAAGAGAATGTCTTGTTATTTGTACGATTTGGTTATTCTTGAGAGCCTAAATAGTTCGCTGAATAGTTTTACATACGCAAGCCAACTATACGCTGTTTATCAGTGACTGTACCGCGCGGGGTTGACTACATCACGGGCGTTCGTCGCGGGTGACATCGATCGGTTTGGTCAGCGGATAACTTCGTTTCTTCGTAATCAGTTCGTAGCGAGATCGGCGATCGGATGCAATTGCGGGAAATATTCAAATATGGGGGCACCGTAAGTTGATATATCACGAATGTATAAAACATGACATGCAGCAACATAGCAAACCTATTAACTAACACGATAGACCAAGAAATACATTTTCTACAAGGCTTGTTAAGCGACTTCAAAGTAGAAGGAACTTATTGTTATGGCTTCGCGAAGGAAAATTACGAGGAAATAATCGATCAATTCCTTGCGTTAAGTTCGACGAGTTTTGTAACCAAGGAAGCGCATAAAATTGTGATATTTCAAGCATTTGGTTTTCTGTGCCTTGGCGGGGGGGGGGCGATCAATATCTCCCTAAGTATTCAAATTCAAGTATTCTGTTCAAGTCAACTTTGGTAGGTTTAATTAGTTAATGAAGATATAATATTCAAGATAAGTTTTGTGGAAACACCACGTTTACAGAATATCCTGAAGTATCTAAATTTTTATTTGTATCAGCTCACATGTTACGTCACATGACGTCATACCTAAAAATACTATTTACTTGCAGCAAAATAATAGACAATGCTTCCCAAATCAAAATTATTACTGAAGGTTGGAGATAGTAGGAATAAAATATAACGAAAACGATATACAGTAAAAATCCGCTAAACAAGAACCTACCACTAGCTATTAAGAACCTCAGGCTGAAATTAAGAATTTATTTATATAAGAATATATAAGAATATAAGAAGAACCTATCCCAGGCTGATTTGGTAAAATGTAGGTTCTTGTTAGCGGGTTTTTACTGTGTCCTGTATAGTTTTGTGTTTGAAGTCTTGACGAACTGGTGATAAGAAGACGGGTGTTATATTTATTGATCAAGTTTCATTTTCTATCTTTGGACATAGTTTGAGGTACCACGTGCATTTCCGTAACTTTTGGAATAATTGTTGTAATTACTACTTTGATTACGTCATCATTCCTTCTTTGATGTATGACGTCATAGAATAGTCTTAAGTAACACAAAATTTATGGAATCATATGGAAGAATGGTAAACTTAATGAAAACTATAGAAATAATGAGCAAAAGACCAAATTAAAACAAAAACTTGAAAATGTTGCTACACACGTCATCACGTTTACGTGGTTACCATGGTAACATAAAACCAAGGTACTGAGTCCATCAATACAAAAAAAATGTTGTACGGTACTTTCACGAACGTCGCTAACCGATTTATTACGAACTCGCTACGATTAACTGATTACGAAGAAACGAAGTTATCCGCTGACCAAACCGATCGATGTCACCCGCAACGAACGCCCGTGATGTAGTCAACCCCGTACCGCGCCCCCCCCCGGTACAGTGTGAGTCACTCATCAAAATATTCCAAAATTATTGGTGTCACGTGACCAGCCTTTGCCAGGGTCTTCTCGCGCCATTTTGAAAGCAGAGAAGGCCCTGCGTGCCGTCTTCAGGTGGGACTGGGTTCAGTCTAGCGATACACAGAAGCACATGCAAATCTCACATTCATATTCAAGATTTTCCAACAAGTCATTATGCTAAGTTGTGTTATTTACATATAAAACAAATCTCAATATCTCAAGAACGAAATGAGATAAGGACGAACTGTAAACGTCCATCTTCATGAATTCAAACGTTTTCTCAAATAAGAGAGTTTCTTTTGAGCTTCATTTTCGCTGCATAAGCACTTTAAGAACAAGGACGATATTGATGTGCAAACGGATTCCTTTATTTTAGAGAAAGACTGAAAGACGTTGCGAGCCCAAGAATTCATTATCATATAATTATTAATCCTTTAATCTGGTTGGTTCGTTAAAACCATCCGACTTGGAAATTACGTGTTTTACCCGGAATTAGAGTATTTTCGGAAATGTAATACGATCTGCGACCACGCTTAATTCAAGAGCAGTTCATCTTTGAGTAAAGACTTCTTTACAACTGCAGCTAGCATTCTTTGAAAAAAGAAACGAGCGCGTACATAGCGGTTGATAATTTCGAGATCGTAGTGACGAAGACGTTTTGACTACCATGAATATGTGTTTGTCAAAAATGCTCGTGCTTTTAGTTATCTTTGGAGCAATTTCCTGGGACAAGAGCCAACTGATGGCTTTCTCTTCCACTAGGAACCGTAAGTATTTATGCCATATTTTGCATCACTTGGCGACAAAACAGGCTAAGACTTTTCCTCTTGCACGCCTGCAGATACGGGAACTAAATTTCATGGCGGCGGAGATATTGATGGTGTTTTCTGTCTCGACTAAACGCCCGCATGTACAACTTTTCCATGGGCGCTATAGTCGGTGATTCAATTTAATAGGGACTAGCAAACACAACGGGAACGTCGTGATAACGTCCTTCGTACAAAAGAAATAATATCTAAAACAAAGACAATGAACAATTTGAAGTCCCAAAAGTAATCCTTGCACCGTCCTCGTTGTGCATACAACGTCAACTGATGTATCTTCACGTACTGACTATTGAGTACGATCTTGACACATTGAACAGTGAAAGCTGTTGGGTGAATTTGACGTTAAGCTATAGCAGACAGTATCTTTTAAAAGGCTCTAAAGCTTTTTGAAGGTCGAAACATATACATCATGTCCAAGAAATTCCGTGTCAGCGATGCATGATTTCTTTTAAATGTCGTAATTCAGATTGCTCACTTCGTACGTTCTCGCTTTGTCTAAAATCTTTGAAAGGTGATGTTTGAAAAAAATAGTTAACATCAAACCCGCCCAACAACAACTTTCACTGTGTATAATACGTCGTTCTGCGTACGCTAAGATGCTTTTCGTTGAGGTAACATGTACAGCGAGGACGATGCATGAATTCATGATATTTTGGATTTTACATTGTATTGAATTGAATTGAAGGACGTCGTCACTGACGTTCCCGTTGTCTTTTCGAAGGTCCCTATTGTATATACCCTACGACGTGGTATCTTCAACGGCGAATTTTGATTGGACGTAAACTCTCGTTTACGTCCTGACATCATTGTTGAGGAGGGCAATAAAGTTGTGATTATTGATGTTTGTTGCCCCTTTGACAATAACGCTGAAGCCCTTCGTGATGCTGAACATCTAAATCACTAAATACGAAGGGCTGAAGCAATTTTTCATTGGGCAAGGAAAGCAATGCGATGTCTTTGGTTTTGTGGTTGGTGCTCTTGGCTCTTGGCATCCGGCAAATGAAAATGTCTTACGGCACCTTGGAATGTCGAAAAGATATCGTTCCTTGTTCAGGAAACTTTGTTGCACGGACGCAATTCAAGGCTCAACAAACATTTACCGTGAACACCTTGGCTTAACTGAGGACAACTTGGAAGTAGAAGTTGATCCTGAATAAACTGTTTATATTGACTTTCATTAATTTCGTTATATTAGAAACTTTAATTTTATTTTGAACTTCTCTAAACCTATTAATTTATTGTATAAAGTACTTCATGTATATATAATTATCTATATTGTATGACCATTAATGGCACTTCTTGTTATCTCGAAGGACTTAATCAAGACCCATCACCTGTAGATTTTAAATTGTAATAAAAATCAATAGTGTAGTGTAGTGTAGTGTAGTGTAGTGTAGTGTAGTGTAGTGTAGTGTAGTGTAGTGTAGTGTAGTGTAGTGTAGTGTAGTGTAGTGTAGTGTAGTGCGATGCGATGTAATGTAACTTAGAACGTGTAATGTAATGTAATGTAATGTAACTTATAACGTGTAATGTAATGTAATTTAACATCTTATATTACTTTAATAATTTTGTTTTTGTTTGTGTAGCTACTATTCTTCCTGTTATAACATCACGTGCAAGTAAGACTATATACACTCATATTTTTACATTTTAAATTAAATTTCATTAAGCAAGATAAAATAAATTTTTTTGTTTAATTTTATTTAATAAAGTTTATAATTCTTCATTATTTAACTGAACGTTTCTTGCTAAGGCCTAGACCGCCGCCAGCACACCGTTGAAACCGTGAAAGAAGTAGGCCTTGTATCGGATAGCTTTTTGTGCCATTTCGTGTCGAGTCTGTTCACACTATACCGAATAGGTTTTCGTACCAGCACAAAAACTATCCAGCATAGTGCCCTGCAAACCTTAATGAAGACCTTAAGCCAACACATCTTAATATTTTATAGATGAAGGAAGCCAATATGGAAAGCATTTTGTCATAGGATTCACCGAGCAACTTTCTTCTTACCAAACTAGTGGATTTCTTCAAATATCAATTGTTGCTATTTTTGATGCAACTGTGACGATCAGAGCAGCTACATCAAATAATGTACTATTTAATTCCTTTGTTAAAGCTGGGCAGGTTATCGAGTATAAACCACCAGTTTCATTAAGAATGGAAGGTACAAATATTGAAAGAAAAGGAATCGAGGTGAATTCTACAAAAGATGTTGCTATTATTTGTTTAAATCGTGCACGAGGTACAGCAGATGCATATCTTGCATTACCTACAGATGCACTTGGCACTGTGTATGTAGTGGCATCATATAAGCCAACCGGGCATTCAAACATTGGTATAATTTCGGGAAATGATGAAACTAAAATTTGTATAGGGCTGAACAGTGATGGAACCGTAGTGTACCGTGGGATTTCATACTACAGAGGAAGCTCTCTTTGTGTTAACCTTCAAAAATTAGAAACGTTTCATATTAAGCATTCCTACGACCTATCTGGAGCAATTATTGTTGCAAATAAACCGATTTCTGTCATATCAGGTGACACATGTATTAACGTTGGTATGAACGGTGTTTGTGACCATGTAGGTGCGTTTCTGTTACCAGTACGAAACTGGGGTAAAAAGTTTATCCTTGCATCAACGGGAACAACGAGCAGTGATATTGGACATCTGTTTCGAATTTTTGCTTATGAAAACAATACGGTTGTGCACAGTGCATACGGTGAAGGTGTTCTTTCGTCTGGAGAATTCAAGGAAATTGAGCTTAGAGTCGATTTGGCTTCTTCCATCAACTGTAGTAAGCCATGTCAAGTTATTCAATACACAAGAGGAGAACGAATTATTGGAAAATATGCAGATCCTTCCATGATCGTCCTTCCTTCAGTAGGGCAGTTTCTTTCTTACTATCACGTTATCCTTCCTGGTGGATCATCATACGCTGACTCAATTACTTTATTCATAGAAGAGTCGTATAAAAACGGTTTACTAATGAACGGAAGTCAAATCACTGGCTTACAATGGCAAAGAATCAATGGAACTGAGTACACTTGGGCGGTTCTCAGTGTGTCTGGCTACGATATCGTCAACATATATCATTCTTCAAGAGAAATAAGATTTGGGCTGTGGGTGTTTGGGTGGGAATATGGTATGTCTTATGGTTATCCTGGAGGATTTGCCTTAAGAGATGTTAATCCCGGTAAGTCATTATTTGTTTATTCCAATAAACACCAATGACGACATCGACAATAACAACAACAACAACAACAACAACAACAACAACAACAACAACAACAACAACAACAACAACAACAACAACGACGGCAACAACAACAACAACAACAACAACAACAGCAACAACGATAACGACGACGACGGCAACGACAACAACAGTACCAACGACAACGGCAATACCAACGATAAATCGTCGTGCCGCCGTCGGCAGGGCGTCGTCGGCAGATGATGGCCGTGATTAGTACACATTCTCTTTTGGACCACTCATGTCTTTGCAAAAAAACAACCGTAAAAACTACAGGTGGGTGTTGGCTTGGATTGATGCATTCATATTATCTAGCCATAGGCTGCGCATGCTCAATAAATACAGTGATACTAACAAAGCTTTGATGCGTTAGTATAGTGTTTTCACATCACGTGCTCTTCTCTGCCGTTCCCGTTTACGTGAATCTTTAACTCTCTACAGAGTCAAAACTGTCGGATTATAAGGAGTCGCTCCCATCCGACGTAAACTTCTAAATTCGATTCCGAATGATTATTGTGGGACAGTGAACTCGGTGAGGAATAAGAATAAGGTGTTACTCCGAGTGACGATCCATACTGGACAAGTAGAGAAAACTCGCCCGGCTGGGGATTCGAACCCGCGAACTTCGGTTTACTAGTTCGATGCTCTACCAACTGAGCTATAGTTACAGGTCAAGTTGGGAGCTGATGTACTATCATTCGACCTTCAGCTCCCAACTTGACAGCTCAGTTGGTAGACCATCGGACTAATAAACCGAAGGTCGCGGGTTCGAATCCCAAGTAGAGTGGAGTGGAGTAGAGTAGAGTGGAGTGGAGTGGAGTGGAGTGGAGTGGAGTGGAGTGGAGTGGAGTGGAGTGGAGTGGAGTGGAGTGGAGTGGAGTGGAGTGGAGTGGCGCGGCGCGGCGCGGCGTAGAGTAGAGTAGAGTAGAGTAGAGTATAGAGGGCCAAGTAGAGTTTTCTCTACTTGTCCAGTATGGTTCGTCACTCGGAATAATACCTTAACTTATTCCTATTCTAAATTCGAGCCAGCTTAATATTTCAATTGACAATCTTACAGGTAACTCAAAGGCACACTCTACAACGACGATGATATATCCGCTGCTGGTGTTGGTGGAGTTGCTCTCGTTCTTGCTGGTGCTCTCATAATTGTGTTGAAAAGGAGGTCGACTTCGTCGCGTCACACCAACACCAATAATTCATGTTATTCCAAAGTGTTTTGAAAGTGTTCGAACCAGTGAGCTCTATACTTGAGTTGCACGGTCATGCGCACGCATCATTTTGGCGGGCCACAGGTATAATTTTGGCGGACTACATGCGGCATAACAAATGTGGTAAATGAAACATATCGACAATTTCTGAAGTTATTAGCATCAGGAATTATTTCTATCTTTAAAACAGTTAAATTTCGTTTTGTATTGGCCACGTTTTATAATCCATGTGGCCCGCCAAAATGATGCGCGAGCAACTGACATATCGTGCAACTGGCCTATATATAAAAGTATGAGCGTATATAGGCAGTGTTTTAGAAAGAGCAAAGTGAAAAGGTGATAAACTGCCGAGAATAGTTTTGGTATAACGAAATTTCGCTCAAAACGTCAGTATTTCGTTATAAAAACTATTCCAGGCAGTTTACCACTTTTTCACTTTGCTCTGCTCTATATATATAACCACGGTTATATAACTGGAGTGATATCTGCCAGTCATCGACCGGGCCGCAAAGATTGAAGCCAAGCATGGCGGATCATATAGGCCTGAAGTACGTATAGTTTCAGTCTCCTGCGCGGTCTTGGCCAGAACAGACCATTGAACTGCAGTCAGACCGCGTAGAGAACTAATAAGATTAGAGTATACGTACTTCAGTCCTACATGTCCGCCATGCTTGGCTTCAATTGACGAGCCAAATATATTACTTCAGTTATATATAGAGCTCACAGGAGCTCGGGTTGCTTGGTTATACAGTTGAGTGACCACCATTGTTTTAACTTAATATTATATATAGCCTTCAATCCTATTGGTTTGTTTTGTCAACGTGTGTATAGAGCGTTTTCATCTGACGTCACGGCGGCCATATTGGTGTACCAAAACAATGAAATGGCGGCCATATTGGTGTACGGTATGGGAATTAGCTCTTTCTTATTCAAATATTTTGTATTGTTTCACCACCCCAATGGGGCCACCGATCGATCACGTGAGTGAAAACGCTCTATACATAAAGCGTGTTAGTGTGCATGTTCTAGCCATTGTTTTTGTAGTATGAGATTTCTTCCTTTCTGATTAAGTAACGCTGTCAACTTGTATAAGTCTGTTAATCGTTCTATAGTTTAGAGTTTTTAGTACTTATTTGCTTGTATATTTGACTTGTTATTTTACTCTTGCTATTTTGTAATCTCAGCATTTGGTGTTTATATAAACATGTATCTCAAGTCAAGTTGACATATATTATTGAGGATTAATATTGAAAACGTGAACGTACCTTTAGACCGCTACAATTTGAAAACCGGGACAAAATCATGCCGGTGTGTAAATACAGGCCAAAAAGTCTTGCGTTTACACGATGCCGGTATAATATAATGACGGATTAACATGTGACTAGTCTCTTCCAATGAGAATTGAGAAGACTTTGTGAATACTGCTGACGCGAATACTCTGGTCGTATATATCGTGATTACCGTCATCCAACTGTTACGGCATGGGCGTTTACACGATACCGGTTAGTGTTCCGTTTTCATTTCATGCCGTCAAGGAACCCGTCTTCATTTTGTGCCGTTTTCATGTCATTTTTGTGCCGGTATCGTGTAAACGCAAGGCCTAAACGGCATGATTTTGTTCCGTTTTCAAATTGTACCGGCATCGTGCAAACGGGGTCTTAGACTATCTGCACACGGTAACGTTTCCGATATATATATATATATATATATATACATATATATATATATAGTTCAATCTACAGACACGGTGTTTCGCTGTACAACAGCTCATCAGTGTAGCTTGGAACAATCTGAATGAATTTCATCAATTACTTATACACATGCGATTGTCGGTGACAACCGCATGTGGGACAGCACGGTGAAATACATTCAGATAGCGTGAAGTGCGCATGGGCCCAGAGTGCTCAAACTTCCACAAGGGTAGTGAGCGTTGCATTATCGCTAATAGGTACCCACGGCAACTTCACAGAGTGCTCAACAACACCGAAGTGAAGGAGCGTACATAGTTCAATCTACAGACACGGTGTTTCGCTGTACAACAGCTCATCAGTGTAGCTTGGAACAATCTGAATGAATTTCATCAATTACTTATACACATGCGATCGCCGGTGACAACCGCATGTGGGACAGCATCGGTGAAGTACATCCAGATAGCGTGAAGTGCGCATGGGTCCAAAGTGCTCAAACTTCCACAAGGGTAGTGAGCGTATATATATATATATATATATATATATATATATATATATATATATATATCCCTAACTTGAGAACGGTGAACAATACGAAAACGCTCGGAAACGTTACTGTGTGCACATAGGGGGTGTTTACATGAGCCCGGCCTGAACTCGGACCGGGCTGAATTTTTCATTTCAGTTTTTGTCTACATGAGCCCGGCCTTGAAACTATATATCTAGGCTTCGCTTCGCTGTTGCTTCAAGATTTGTGTCAATTGCCTTACAGCTCGTGACCACCGGAGAATCATGTTATGTGGATTTTACACCAATATCGTGTAGAACAACGTATCGAGTTTGAGAGGTGAAAGTGCTTCAGTTTGGACTAGCAGGTGACGTGAGATTAGGCCGACGTGAACTGAATCTCAGGCTGGACTCATGAAAACGATCTAGAGTAAGAACACAACCAACCTAAAGTCCAGCCTGAGTTCGGGCCTACCTCATGTAGATACCCATAGACCGTTTGGCGTTAAGATCTTTTGCTTTGGAAAGTGGGATTTGCTCATTGCTGTAAGACCCTCTCTCCTCTATGTTAAGTATGTTTTCAATAGACTTCAAAAGGTTACGTCAGTGTTGAATAGGAATGAATAATTTTAGTTTCCCCTTGGGACTATTTTGTTTAAGGAATTATTATGTTCTTAACAACATATTAGCATAAAGATAAATCGTTGGTTAAGCAAGAGCGAAAAGCACGTTATTCAAGCAACGACTTTCAAACTACAACTGGGGATGGGAGTAGTCCAGAAGATGCTTTCATTTGTAGTGTATAATTAAAGTAACACTTATTGTAAACACAGCGGCTTTTTAAGGCTAAGTAGATACATTCTGAAAACGGTTTCCTGGCAGTAAGTTATTAACGACGAAGTGTGTACAATTCTTGCAAGACAAGCTAAAGAGAAATGGACAGCGATCATTCTGAAGAAGATGTCAAAGCTGTTGCTGGAAAATACGGCTGCCGTTTGTTAAACCAATTTGACATAATGATGGTATGTAATGATATAAGATATTGCCTTTATTTTAACTTGAACGGGAAGGAAGTAAAGCGTAGAGAATAGAAGAAGAAGACAAGAAGAGAGAGTATAGCCTACATGAAATATTCTTAAAATCCTTTGCTCTATGGCTTTCCGGGACGTTTCCCCTTGACGAGTAAAATCGTTTGGCATGAGAGTAAAAAGATTTTACAACAACAATGCAAGCGAAAGAGTTACAATTCGCGTGTTCATTAAACCATGAAGATTCCAACGTTTGGAGTCTAAATTTTTAATGGCTTCAACGATTTCAGTAAATTCAAGATGGCGGCTGAAGTAACTACCACAGATTATGACGTCATTAGTAGTGAGAACTTCGGGTTTTCAACTTTATTTCTGGTTTTCTGTTAATATTACATGAAGAAGATATAAATATCATTAAATTGGTTATAATTACTCTCTATCGAGACAAGTCTATTTGACATGTTTATTTGATCCCTTTTAAGCGAAAATTAAGTTTGTCTTATTTGAAAGAACACTTAAAATGACAAAGTAACATATTTTGCAGTTTTTCGTTTCCTTGCTTCGTTGAGATATTTCAGTGTGTTTGATATGCAAATTAAACATTTAAAGGACATTGGCAACGAAAATTAAGTTTGTCTCATTTGAAAGAACTCGTAAAATTGTAATAGAAGGTATTTTACAATTTTTTCGTATCTTTCTTCCTTTTCAAGATATTTCAATTTGTTTAATATGTAAATGAGATGGTCTCTGACGTCAGGAGCAGGGTTTTTTTGTTTACACGTAGCAAAATCAGTTATATCTCTAAGTTTGTTCAACGAAATCACTTGAAACTGTGCACATAAAAACGCCTTGTGAGTAAAAATACTGTACCCTGCTCTTGACGTCAGAGCCCATCTTATTTGCATATTAAACAAATTGAATTATCTTGCAAACGAAGAAAGACACGAAAAAGTTGTAAAAGATCTATTACAATTTGACGAGTTCTTTCGATAGGTAAACACGCGTTTACAGTCATGTTCGGTCCTTTCCACATTACAGTGGCTTATAAAGTTGTCAAACAACAGTATAAAGTGTTAAATAATAGAAGCTTATACGAGACACACAGAGATATCGCAAGTTATTCAATTGAAATAGTAGCACAAAGAATTTAAACGAGCTTCAATTTTCACTACTTATGAAGTGGGAAAACAAGTACAATTTTTAACCAGGGGCTTCAATCAGGGGGAGATGGGGGGGGACACATACCCCCACTTTTTGGATAGGGGGGATGCCTATATAATTATCCCCCCCCCCCCCCCACTTTTTGCTTCGAAAAATTGAAATTAAAATGCCTAAATAATAACCTTTTCCAGTATTTCTCTTTATGATATTAACGTAACACTTAGCCATGTGGTCTTAGCGCAAATATACCGAAGTACACAGGGGGTCTATTATAGTTTGACGGTTTTAGCCTTTATTGTAGCTCTTATTTCGATCATATCCAATTTTTTTTGGGCGGTATGCGGTAAACTAAGAACCGTGTGCGATTGCGAAAAACACGAAATTTCCTCATCGGATCTTGTTATCGTTCGGAACATGGAGTGATTTTCGTTCTTATAAACACGTAACATAATAAAATTGACGTGATTTTGTGATTGAATTTCTCAGTTTTAAATGGGGTCGATTGTATGAACCAGTATAAAAATGTCTGAAGGAACACCCGTTAAAACACGAATATCTCTATGGCATGAATGGGAATATTCCAATTAAAATGCATTAGACTATATTGCAGAGGGATTATCATCCTACAACAGCTTGTTTCTATGGGAAAGTAAGGTGTAAATTTTGCTCCAAAGTAATGCCAAAATGCCGGAAAAGCCATTTCAAAAACCTTGGATTTTCAAAAACCCGGCTAGTTCGTCCCCCGACTTCCAGGAAGCGATTGTCGCTCCTGTTTTTAACGTTTTAGGGGCCGTTTATATGGACAAACGTTGTCCCTGGTAGAATGGTCAGCCCTACCGCCCGAGCTACCCTGGGGGAGCCAACTTTGTGTTCATTTTACTTATCGACAGCGAGCGTTTACATGGGGAATTTCATACTTGTCTCGGGTAGTAGGGTCACCCTGGGGTAGGGTCACCCTCTTTGCGAGGTAGGGTTATACTAAGGGGCGAGATAAAGTTGACTCGCCTACCCGAGGCAAAACTGCGAAACAAAATGGTGGCAGAAAGTGAAACAATTGAAAGAGCAGCAAATACGAAGCGAAAAAAATGGTCTTGGTCTCCAACAATGGTTGAAAACCTGATGATTGGCCTGAAGAAGTATAAAAGCTTCTGTGAGTTTAATTCTATCGTTTAATTCTAACAGTACAGTTACAGTTTCTTCCCGACGATCGGCCATCTTAAATTAGATGCATTAAATTATACCCAGTCCTCCAGGCTTAACCCAATTCAGAAGTCATAATCTAATTCCTCATGTAAACACACGACAAACCCGAGCCAACTTTTAGTCCATGTAAACGGCCCCTTAGTTGTTATGGCCGCACAGGTTGTCGGTATAGACATCTTAAAAATTCTTGGTCTACCATCTGAGTGCCAGTGACTCAATATCAGCCCCAGTTTAAGCGTCGCTCTTGTGCCGAGTCAAATCTAATTATCAGTTAGCTTAAATCTATATCACAAATGCATCACAAGTCCAACGTATGAGGACAATGTCAAATCTAAGTCAAACTCGGTTCAAATCTATGAGAGCTTCATGGATTATCCGCGCACAAGAGCGTCGTGGATTCTTATACGATGGATTTTAGTTGAGTCAAATTAAATGAATTAACCAGTTATATAACATGTGGCGAGTTATATTGACTGGCACCATTTTGATTTTGTTGGCTTGATCTTCATATTATAAACTAATCAATCACTTAAAGTGCCTATGAAACGAAAATTAAGTCTGTCTTATTCGATAGAACGCTTAAAATGATTTCCTTGCTTCGTTGTTGAGATATTTTAGTTTGTTTGATATGCAAATTGCACGTGCATAATGAGTTGTCGAAAAAAGTTATATATCTTTGCTATTATCATGCAATATAATCACTTGAAAATCTATATGTTTAGTCTGGGCGAAACACACCCATATGCTTCCTTCGAATTATTTTGGTTTAATAATAGCAAAGATATAACTTTTTTCGATAACTCATTATGCACGTGTGATATCAAAATGTTTAATTTGCATATCACACAACCTGAAATATCTCAAGAACGAAACGAGGAAACGAAAAACTGCAAAAGATGTTAATTTTCGTTTCATATAGGCACTTTAAACCCAATCCATCACAGATCTGACGAATAAAGACCTGCCACACTTGTGACGCATTTTAGTCGAATCTTTTATAGTTGGATTTGACTCGACACAAGAGGGCCTCGGTTTAGAACGTCTATAGCTTGCATTCGAAAGGTTGTGGGTTCGAGTCCCGTCCGGAGCTCATGAGAGATTTTTCGACAGCTTGTATAGGAAAAACAACTACAAATTTAACAACTTCAAGCTGAAAACATGCACTTTACTAACGTACAAGTACAATTTTTACTGTTTCTACTTTTAAAATATTGTATCTTTTCCATATGTTTAAAGACTTATGGAGCGAAAAATTAGTTCGGGAGAGACTATTTAAAAGAAATTTTGAAGTCATAAAGTTTGACGTTTGCAGCTCTTCCATATCTCACTTCGTTTAGATCTTGAGATTGGCGTGATATGAAAATAACATCACTTAGACGTCACACTGTGTAATAACTTGTTGGAAAATCATGTCTATTCTTGCAATAATTTAAGTAAATTACTTGACACTTTTCATACATAGTGTCCTGCGATACACAGAAGCACATGCACAGTTAAAAGTGATTTTGTTAAATAATCTCAAGTTTATATTCAAGATATTCCAACAAGCCACTAGGGATTTTAAGATCTACGACGTCAATCTCCACGACGAGTTTAGACAAAATAATTATTTTTGCAAAACAAAGAGAATGAATAATTTTAGACCCAAGGGTAATCTCAACACCGTCCTCGTTCTTTATATACAACGCCACTTATTAGATCATTTTCCGACGTCTTCAGGACGACGTCAACGGCCAAAAGAAGAGAACTGTTGCTTGAGATTGACTTCAATTACAGATACTGCAATCATTTTAGCAATACTGGTGGCGTTTTGGAAGTCATTAAACTATAGCTTCAAATATCAAATATAATAGTCAGTTAACCGTGACTTCTTTAAATTGTAAAACTTAATTATCTTGCGTTTTAACCGCCGCTGTCGTCCTAGCATCTTAAAGTCCCTATTATGCAGTGTCATGACGTCTAAGTTATGTTATTTGCATATAAAACAAATCTCAATAATCTCAAGAACGAAGTGAGATACGGACAAACTGTAAACGTCCATCTTTATGAATTCAAACGTTTTCTAACATATGAGTCACGATTTAGGGTATTTACTATTTTTAAGGGCATTTACTATTTTTAGGGGCATTTACTGTTTTTAGGGGCTGATTATATGGTTATGATTAGGCTAGCCCGGCTAACTGGGCTGACTCGTGTCACGAAATTGTTTCCTCGGCCACAAAAGGAGATTTTAATGAATGTTAGGGTTCGTTTACATCTAAACTAAACCAATTCTTCTTTGTAAATTTAGTTTATGTGAGTTTCAAAACCACAGTGAGATCCTAATCAATCGCGTGAGCCTAGTTAACTGGGCTAGCCATGCAGCTCATGTAATCAACCCCTTAGGTGCTGGGCTGACTCGTGTCACGTTCTTTCCTCGGCCACAAAAAGAGATTTTAATCAACGTTAGGATTAGTTTACATCTAAACTAAACCAATTCTTCTTTGTACATTTAGTTTATGCGAGTTTGAAAACCACAGTGAGATCCTAATCAATCACGTGAGCCCAGTTAATAACTGGGCTAGCCCAGCTCATGTAAACAGCCCCTTAGACTATTCTATTGTGTTGCCTCGCTATCTATTGTCTACCCCTAAATCATGACTGGTTGGAGAAATTCATATACGTGTTTCAGCAGGAATTAGAGTATTTTTAGAAATGTAATGCGATGATGCTTCATTCAAGAGCAGTTCTTCCTTCAGTAAAGACTTCCTTACAACTGCAGCTAGCATCTTTTGAAAAAAGAAACGAGCGCGTCCATAACGGTTGATATATTCGAGATCGTAGCGACGAAGACGTTTTTGACTACCATGAATATGTGTGCGTCAAAAATGCTCTTGCTTTTCGTTATCTTTGGAGCAATTTCCTGGGACAAGAGCCAAGTAATGGCCTTCTCTTCCACTAGGAACCGTAAGTATTTAA
Source organism: Paragorgia papillata (assembly GCA_035771165.1). Lineage (NCBI taxonomy): Eukaryota > Metazoa > Cnidaria > Anthozoa > Scleralcyonacea > Coralliidae > Paragorgia > Paragorgia papillata. The sequence continues at coordinate 796,407 of JAWNZC010000393.1, read as the reverse complement.
GCCATTTTGCATCGCTTATCGACAAAACAGGATAAGACTTTCCCTCTTGCACGCCTGCAGATACAGGTACTAAATTTCATAGCTGCGGAGATATTGACGGGTTTTTCTGTCTCTAAATACGCGGATTGCTGTACAACTTTTCCATCTTCTAAACAGCGCCTTCTATTGTTAACGGGTTGTATACAGTCGGTGATTAAATTTAGGCCACGTTTACACTATTACGGTACGGTGGTAGTCTGGATTGGGGTGCATAAGCGTTCCGTAGCAAAAAAATCATCTGTTTACACTTTGACGGTACGGTAAATTTACCATAGCGTAGTGATTTGCAGCCGGAGTGCTAAGCGTAGTGACTACGCTACGGAAAACCACTCCGGAATATAGTGTAAACACAACAAGCGAATTTTGATGCAAGAAGCGCGCCTGCAGGTAAGTGTTAACCTCTATCTTTCTGCACACTTTGTGGTTGGCTGTAGTAGGATCAGAATATGATTCGACAAATGTGACTGCAGTGTTGGTATGCTTTTCTTATTATTATCCCACGCGTTTTTTGTGAATGTATATATATATACATTATAAGTTTAACTTCGAACGTTAACTGCTACTCTGAGTTTTACGCGAGGTGTGATCTTCAGGCAGATTGAAAGATTATTCACATCAGCAATTAATCTTTCATATGGCACCTGGAAGTAAAATATAGTCTAGGTGTTATTTTTTTCTTGTTCGGCGTGTTTTCTGTAAATAGAATTTATTCTCGTGTCTGCATTTTGAAATGATTTCGGCTCGCTTGTTCAAGAGGTTTTGTTTTCTTGCTTTCAAGATACATAGCTTCTCCTCCATGCAGAGGTTGCATCGCTTTGCTCCACTTTCATATGCGGTGGCACGTTTTACAATCGACGATTTTAAGTTGAAACTGCGTCGGTTTTTCTTTAAGCTCCAAATGTATTTGGATAGTTCAGTTTCGTTAGCATATTTTTCATCGCGAAAAGATTTCATGTGGTTTCTCCACCGTGCTTTGAATTCGTTCGATGTCATCCCGATGTATTGTTTAGTTTCCGTATTGTCAGTTGTGGTTATCTCGGCTTTATATAAAGGATGCTTTTTGTCAAACAATTGCCCGGTATCGGGCATTCTTCTTTCTTCCTACAAATGCAGCACCCTGCGAGCAGAGCCTTATAAATACTCGCCGCTTACGAATGCTCGCAGGGTGCAATTGCAGTTGCTCTGAGTTCGCAGGTCATAATGTCATTGGTTTTGGATAGAGAGAGGATTCGTGTGTTGTGACCTTGGATTATAGATTTCATGTTAGGTTAGCACCTGGATATTTTTCGGAATCTTGACAGACACTATAGTCAGAACTACGTCCCTATACTAATTTTAAAGATAGGTGATCCGAGCTGGCTGTATTTTATACTGATAAGTTTATTGTCAAGACTAATGGCTTCAGTCTTCTATATATTACAAAACCGCACTGACAGGATTTTTACGGTCTAAAGAAGATGTCAGTCCGAGGGATCTCTAAATATGGTTCTGTTTAGTTTGAATAAGAACATTCCGGATGTGCAGTAATTACTATAATAGCTCGGAAATATTCATAAATTTTCAAAGCATGCTGGGTCTGTTTATATGGGTATTACGATTCTATGTATTTGGAATGCTGAATCTATATCTTCCGTTGCAAAAGCTTCCTGAATAGAGGACGCCTGTCGTTTCAGGCATGGAATGTTGATTGATAGCCGTGTTGATAGCAAATAGAATTTCAAGAAAGACTGAAAGAGTGTGGTTTTTGAGTTTTTCTATCCAGTGTTAACTATTGTAAGCACAAAATGCGTCTTTGCCTTGATTTTCGTGAAGCTTACAAGTTTTTGTATAAAGATTGTAGTTTTCTGTAATATAAACCTACAATCTATGCATTATTTCCCTTCAATAGTTTTGTGAACTATTTTATTTTTAATTGAGTAATGTAGTCGTTAGTCAGGACAAATCGTCATTTCAAAAGCCTTATATATATAGATAGCACGAGGACATTATTATTCGGTTGTTTTAAAGGTTTTGTCATTGTGTGACAAGGGGCCTTAAGTATACTGTAGTAGGTTAGTATATTAATCTAAATTAGTTGTTTTGGCTTATTATGGTCTAGTCTAAACAGGGGCGTCAGAGCGACACTAAAAGTGGGGGGCCCAAAATATTTAGGGGGTCCAGGGGCATGCTTCCCCGGGAAACTTTGAAATCTAGAGTCTCTGAAATGCCATTTCCTACATTTTAGGACAAGGATTTACAGAATTCTAAAGGTCCAAAAACGTCCTAAAATATACTCAAAAGACAACACTTTTCCGGACATTGAATATCTGCATTCAAATTCAATTATTATATCTTTATTCAAAGTCGTGGGTTAGCCAGGCCTAGGGTTAGTGTATTGCGTTGGGTCAGACTTACAAGAGGTACATTTAGAAACAGAATTCAATGTATAAAATATATGGTATGTGTTAAAATTGTGTTCTTGTTGATTTTGTTAATCATAACTTTATTACTGGCCTTGTTAAAAAGTGGGGTTAAAAACATATTCTGCCCCCCCCCCCCCCAGAACCAAAAAAAGTGGGGGGGAAAGGCCCCGGGGCCCCCTAAGTGAGGTTAATTACAAAGAAGTGATTGAGATTACGGGGTATAAGTCGAGGCCTGCATTTTGTCTATTAAGGTCTTGTGATAAGTATAAGTTAAAAGTTTAACGTTTACTAAAGTGCCTATGCAACGAAATTTTCAAGTTGGAGGAAATAATGATGACTTCTTTCAATTGTGAAAGTCTATAAAATAAGATGACTTCTTTCAATTGTGAAAGTTTCAGGGCGAATAATTGAAGGAAAGTATGTTGTTTTAACGTTTGAAAACTTTTGGCTTTTGGCCCAGAAAGTTGAGACATATTTTATTCCACAACTAATGACATCAGCCACCAGGGCCTATATATATGAATTCTTATTGTCATTAAACAAACTGTTCAAGACACTCTTTAGAAAATTAAATTCTCAGGGGAAAGTGTTCAAAAAGATTATTTTTGAAGTTGGAGTGCTTTTAGCTAAGTAAATTGAGGAAAAAGTTTATGTAAATCAGGACGACTGATCTGCATGGTATTTACGGATATTGAGTAAACATTCATTTCTTTTGAATTATCTTCATGAATTATTAATTAATTTGATAAGTTTACTTAAAAGATCATAGTTGTGAGTTCAGCTTCAAGATTATAACTCATAAACAACAACAGACATTTCAATTAAAACATTGTTTTTTGGGTTTTAATTTCAATTCATTTTTTACGTGTATAGCTTCTTCCCCCACCTTTACCACGATTAAACCATCTCCTTCAAGTAAGTCTGTAACAATTTTTCATACATTTTGGATTAAGAAATATTAGCTAATTCTTATAGTTTAATTAGATTTAATTCATTCTAATTCCAACGTCAAGTCCATTTCCAGTTGACTCATTTCATTTTCACATATTTGGCATTTTGTTATATAATTCTATTTTCTTTTTATAAATGAATAAACTTATGATATTTAGTAAATTTCTAATATTTTTATGCGCAATTTTTATTTATAATTTAAAGAGTTTTTCTCAGATGAAAAAGCTCAAAATTAGGTTTATTTAATTGCATGTAAATGAATATAAAATTGTATTTATGAGCTCTATGGACAACTATCATAATAGCGATTAATTTGAATATTCTTCTGATCTTAATTAGCCTTTCTGACCTTCGTTTGTACACAGATTCAAAATTTGCTTCAAAGGTTAAGGTTTTAGATGCGCATCCAAAATCATTAATAATTCATGAAGAAAACACAAAGGAAATCAGTACCGTGTCGGTGGTTTGAATATCGGAGGAAGAAATTACATAAATTAAGCAAACTTTCATCTTGATTTTTTCTTAAAATACTGATTTGTTTGAGATGCTATATCAAACACTTGGAGGAGTGTTTCATCAGGATATCCAAACACCTCGAAGTTTGTTAAAAAACCTCGGCTTCGCCTCGGTTTTCAACAAACGTCTCGGTGTTTGGATATCCCTGATGAAACACGCCTCCTCGTGTTTGATATATTACATAAAAGAATATTTAAAGTGAAGGCCTTAATGAAAGTGGTCTATATGTAATATATAAAGCATGAGCAGCTGATCTGTATCTGATTTACAAATCGAGCTGCAAGCGAGCTCAGAGTTGGACTGGCCCTATGTGCCAATGGCACATGCGCACCCTTAGGATGCCGTCACTGCGCCCCTTTCCCGTTGTATAATACTATATTTGATATGTAGTGCAATTCCTATTTAAAAACCCAATTTTGGATTTATAGTCGTTTTACGTTTTAATCAGTTTGGTACAGCTAATAGTATATTACGATTAAATAATATTTTAGTACGCTTCACGCATTCTCGTCCCCAGAGCCTCTCCCGTGCTGGCGCGCTGAAAAGGCTCTGGGGGAATCCATATATCATCGCGATCTGATTGGTTGTTCAAATTCAAAGGCCTATATAACGATGGAGCTTAGTGAATGTTTATAAATAAACAGTATTTGAGACACGAAAACTGACAACGAAGCACAATTCTAATCATAGTTCTAATCCGAACAATTTAATCGAACATTTTTCAAAGCAATCAACCCGTTTCCCATTATATAATTAAATCAAACACAGAAGACAGACAGCAATTTGAAATCGATAGGCGATAGACGATATTAGACAGCAGTCTCAGCACACTGCTGGCTGTTCGTGCATGGTACATATTAATAAGAATCTCATTGAAATATACACGTCAAATATAAACGAACGGTGCAACATATTAAAGAGAACTACCTTCACTAAAAGAAGCCGTAAATACGAAGAAATTCCGACGCGGCTCTAGTATTGCCAAGCTCTGAAGCGAACTCGTAAATTTTAATGCCTTTTGCCCCGCCGAATAAACGCGGCGATGAGCTACACTCAGCAGGGACCTTCTTCGAACGGAATATACCACAATCAGAATTGTTCCAAAGTCAAACGAGTCAATACGAGACAGCCAAACCGCCAGAATCGAAAACGAAAGGAAAATTATATTGCAAACAACGGCCGATGATCTCGTGTCCAACTCCCAAACCGCGAACTTAAACGCATGCGCTTTAGAAAGAACACCAAAGAATCTTGGTGTTCCGGTTTGGATTCAATCTCGTACCCAGAGCCAGCTTCCCCCCCGGGAAAGCAAATGGCTCTGGGACAAGCCGTTTGAAACTTGCCTCTGATTGGTTTAACGCTTCAACGCCTACTGCGCTGCGCAGATAATTTCATCCTCATTCTCCCAACGGTTTCTAATATTTCCATGTTGAATTTTCAAGAGGAGCGGAGCAAAATGAAAACATCTTTATGAGAATTAAACCTGACAAAATGAAAGATTCTTTCCAAAGAGACAAGAAATATACTTATTTGGCTTAGTAACATGTTTGGATCGCTGATTTAAGCGTTTACGGGAGAACGTACGGCAGATTCGTCGTAGCTGTGGGTCGTGACAAAGGCCTTGGTCGTGACGTGAATTCACTTTTTCAGATTTCAGTTTCGTGCTACAAATATTTATGGTATATTGTCATATAGACATTGAGTTGACTTCAAGGAATATAAGTACAACATTCTTATATTGCCAGAAATGTTGCCACTTGCCAGGCCAGTACAGCGTACTGCATTTGTTTTATTAAAATTTGAGTCTGACACTCTTAGACTGTAGTCTAGTAGAATCTACAAATACAGCAGCAGCTATATTAAAATGAGTCTACATCAGTTCAGTTGTTGGCAATGGTTACACCAGTTTTCAAAGACTAGTACTATATCCTAATATCCATTACTTTTATTAAACCAATAGACTTGTTTGTGCTCTTGCAACATTGAATCATCAATCATCATGCCAATATTTGATAATGGTTCATGTACAGACACAGTACATGTATATTCAGTTTTCTTATTATTTTGTTTTTTATAGTATTCTGCCAAATATAATTATTGTTTAGTGTAATTAAATATATTATTTTTTAAAATAGGTTGTATTTTATGCACAATGTGATTGCTTAGTTACTGTGTTTATATCAGGCTATGCAAACATGGTTGTGATGTCACAGCACATTTCTTAACCGTATTATTTTCATAATAGAATGCCCTGCATTTATATAACATGATGCAAACACTTGAGTGAGTTTGGGAGAATCTGAAAGTACTTATGTAAACTTGAGCCATTTTGAACTCTCCCAACTCACTCATGTTTATATTAGGCTATATACCAGTAAATACAGGTGGCCATTTTCTATTTCTCAAATATACTTCACGGTTAAGTTGTCTAATCAGAGAGTTAGATTTGTACCATGTGATAATGCTATTTTTTGATGAATAGCCTTACCAGACTTTAGATTTCCTGCTCAGCTAGCCACCGGAGAATTTGAAACTCAAATTCTCCACTTGCCTATGTAACCAGGGTATTCGAAACTTAAATTCCTCACTGACCTATGTCACCGCTATCACTCAACACAACATTAGTTTTGGATATTGTTTTGTAATATATTATCAAAACTTTATAATGAGAACTGGCACTGCAGTTATGATATTTTTATGGAATGTTTGTATATACTATTGTGCTAGCCAAATTAGAGCACATCATTATGGCATCAGAGGGATTAGTAACATTAGGTTTGCTCTTGACAGTACCTACAAACAAATGTGGTTAATGGTCACACGTCTGATACTGAGGAGTACTATAGCAGAATTTATTGTTACTATTGAGTATTTTTTTTTAAATTGAAACAAATAATTTAAATAAGATTAGCATTTCAACTCTTATGCATGTTGTTGTGGGACAACTGAGGAAGTCTGGGCAAGTTGTAAATGAGAGAGTTAATTTTTATGTTCTTACTCATTTAAATTATCATCATTTTCTGATGACTTCAATGAGTAAAAAGTTTAAAATAAAAAATCATATTGTTTTGTATTTTATTTGTGTTGCTATACTAGATTAGTGTACAGGTTAAACCCCTAGCAGTATGCACGATCAGTGGTATGCACGTGTACCGTATTGGTACTAAAAGTGACAGAAAACATTTTGGTTGTCATAGTCAATCTGCTGTCCCAAAAAGAAATCAACTTTTTTCCACCTCATATTATCTTTGCCAAGAAGTTGCTGCAGAAAATATAAATTTAAATGCATCAATAATTGACTCTGACTTCAAAAATATGGTATTAATGTAGTAACTTCAGTAGTATTTTTAACACATTAAACAAATATATTATTCTTGTTTTCAGATAATAATATCAAAATATTGTTATTTTTTTGATATATTAAAAATTTTTAATGGAGGAGTCCTTGTTAAACTGTTCAACTATGGGGGCTTTCCATACACACGGTTAGACCGGTCAGTCCGGTTAAATGGAACACGATTTGTTTGAGATCTGGGATGGTCTGACTGGAAAATTTGGTCCTAATCAAAAGCAAGTCCATTCTGGCTGGACTGATCGGTCTAACCTCGTCAATTGGAAAGTGCCCTAAATAGCAGGCTTCAACAGCAATGATGTGCTCTTTAAGTCTTTGTGGCATGATCGTATAAACTGTGATAGGCATGTTCCACCTGCTGGTTCACAGTTTTTATGTTGAAAAATTTAAAATTATTTTTTAATAATTATTTTTAAGTGTGATTATAAACGCTGATAAAGTGCTATGTAGATGAAACAAAAGCACATGATCTGGGACAATACTATTTGAGGTGACCCTCAAAACTATTTGAGGTGACCCTCAAATATTGTAGCTTACAGACACAGTATAATATCTTAAAAATAAAAGATGTATATAAAAAATGTTTATTCGATTCCTTGTACCTTGCATAAATTTTGCAGTTTATAGATACATAATACATTTGCATTAAAAGTTGACTGGACAATCAGAAAGAAAGATGCATGATGACGTTCAGTGCAACGTGACGTGCAGTGTGCTGGTTGCCATTGAGAACCTTCGTCTTTATATTCAGTCATACAAAAGCGGCATAAAAAGTAATACAGTTTGCAATTAAGTTGAAACGTCGATAACTGATCAGCATTATACTTTGAAAACGTGTCAGCCTAATCGGTATTTCTGTGTTCAGGAAGTTCAGCGTTTTGATCGTTATCGCAAGCATGTGACTTTTTCAATTTGATCTCGGATCAAACCATTTAAAGGAGAAATCACAATCACCGAAGACACCGATTCTTCACCACTGAGAAAGTCGAAGACAAGTGGGAGAAGTTGAAATATGAGCGATTTACGTTTACCAAAACCGGTCGGCAGGACTGCCAACACATCTCAGCCATTGACTATCTCCATAGTACTATAAAGGTCTCAGCAAAAGGATGCACATAAGTCTTTTTTCCCGATCTTTTCCAGCGAATAATTTACTGCATCATCCAGTAGGCCAGGCTCAATTTCAGACGCTAAAGTACATGCCATAGTCAAAAAGTCTCAATATATTTGAAAACACCAAACACAACTTTCAATGCAAATATTGAGTCGAGGACTCGAAATAAACAGGAGCCGAGAAGGACTAGGACAGAATTATCAACTGCGCACGCCCCAAAACCCCACGATTCGTGGGGTTTCAAACGGCTTGTCCCAGAGCCATTTGATTTGCCCGCGCGGCCGGGCATATTTGGCTCTGGGAACGAGATTGGTTTGGATTCCCCCAGAGCCTTTTCAGCGCGCCAGCACGGGAGAGGCTCTGGGGACGAGAATGCGCTTCACGCAGCTGACAGCCTGACATGAAGCAATCTCGTACCCAGACCCACGCGTTCCCATACTCACACGAGGCTCTGGTAACAGCCATTTCAGGGCCCGTTCTGATTGGCTAATCCAATGCGCATGCTTGACTAGAAATCGTTGCCTGATCTTGCCCAGGTTTATAAATATCCAATATATCACTTCAACCGAAGTTAGAATATGCCACAATGAACAAAATACTCTCAACTTGGTAGTTATTAGCGATATTTTAGCCTCCGATACCGATAGGCTTTCATGTTGACGACTTTTGAACGGTTCCGAGGGGAAAATTGGCGAGTATCAAGTGGCATGGCACATTGCGCGCGGCATCTTGTCAGTTGTGGAACAAAAACGGCTAGTAAGTTCAGAACTACTCATCATTAAAATATATTGTGTACGTATGTTATCACATGTTGAACAAGCTTTCATTTGATGTATAGTTCAAGTTTCTCCGTTTTGTAAAACTTGTTAAAATGTCCAAAATGTGCGAACCGCTGTTCGAAATAATATTACAAATAAACAGGAAATTGACTTCTCACAAGTGTTTATAATACAGAATTTTAGATTTTTTTTAAATATTTAACGCGCAATATTGAGATATATACCAAAGAGAAGCTATTGAAAAATGCTATTTGGGGTAGAAATTTCAAGTTTTTAGGTAAACGGAAAATATTTTTAAAATGGGAAAACGTCTGTCATTTGATTATTAAATCAGCAATATTATTATTGTTAACTTCGAATGCATCTTATAATGAAGCTTTTGAAACGTTGCGGCTTTCTAGCCAAAGCAAACCAAAGCAAGAGAATTTGGAGGACTTCACATTGGAATTTATAGCTTTTATTTTAACCCTAGCGATCTCCCAGGCAGTGACGAGTAGAATCGCTTAGCGTTGGCCAGAGTAATAAAATACTATTAAAGCCTTTATAGCGTTCACAATAGTTTTAAATCCTTTAACCCGAGCGATCTCTCAGTGAGGAGTAGAATCGCCTGGCGTTATATAACCAGAGTAATTATAAAATACAGTACTAAAATACAGAGTAAGAGATTTTAGCGTTCAGATGGTTTATAAAGATGCCTTAATAGTCAACAATATTACTGATTTATATAATATTTATTAACACATTCACGCAATGAATTAAATGACGGATGTTTTCCCATTTTTTAAATATTTTCCGTTTAGCTAGTAACTTGAAATTTCTACCCCAAATAGCATTTTTCAATAGCTTCTCTTTGGTATATATCTCAATGTTGCGCGTTAAATATTTAAAAAAAAATCTAAAATTCTATATTAACACTTGTGAGAAGTCAATTTCCTGTTTATTTGTAATATTATTTCGAACAGCGGTTCGCACAATTTGGACATTTTAACAAGTTTTACAAAACGGAAAAACTTGAACTATACATCAAATGAAAGCTTATTCAACATGTGATAACATACGTACACAATATATTTTAATGATGAGTAGTTCTAAACTTACTAGCCGTACAACTGACAAGATGCCGCGCGAATGTGCCATGCCATTTGATACTCGCCGCTTTTCCCCTCGGAACCGTTCAAAAGTCGTCAACATGAAAGCCTATCGGCATTGGAGGCTAAAATATCACAACCCTGCATCAAATAACTACCAAGTTGAGAGTATTTTGTTCATTGTGGCATATTCTAACTTCGGCTGAAGTGACATTTATAAACCTGGGCAAGATCAGGCAACGATTTCTAGTCAAGCATGCGCATTGGATTAGCCAATCAGAACGGGCCCTGAAATGGCTGTTACCAGAGCCTCGTGTGAGTTAGCCTGGTACCCTGGCCCAATTTCAAAAGAAATATGGGCCAGGTAACCACTAATCCCATTCTCGCGTCATCACATTCTCGTCCCCAGAGCCTCTCCCGTGCTGGCGCGCGGAATAGGCTCTGGGGGAATCCAAACCGGAACACCAAGATTCTTTGGTGTTCTTTCTAAAGCGCATGCGTTTAAGTTCGCGGTTTGGGAGTTGGACACGAGATCATCGACAGTTGTTTGCAATATAATTTTCCTTTCGTTTTCGATTCTGGCGGTTTGGCTGTCTCGTATTGACTCGTTTGACTTTGGAACAATTCTGATTGTGGTATATTCCGTTCGAAGAAGGCCCATGCTGAGTGTAGCTGATCGCCGCGTTTATTCGGCGGGGCAAAAGGCATTAAAATTTACGAGTTCGCTTCAGAGCTTGGCAAATACTAGAGCCACGTCGGAATTTCTTCGTATTTACGGCTTCTTTTAGTGAAGGTAGTTCTCTTTAATATGTTGCACCGTTCGTTTATATTTGACGTGTATATTTCAATGAGATTCTTATTAATATGTACCATGCACGAACAGCCAGCAGTGTGCTGTCTAATATCGCCTATCGCCTATCGATTTCAAATTGCTGTCTGTCTTCTGTGTTTGATTTAATTATATAATGGGAAACGGGTTGATTGCTTTGAAAAATGTTCGATTAAATTGTTCGGATTAGAACTATGATTAGAATTGTGCTTCGTTGTCAGTTTTCGTGTCTCAAATACTGTTTATTTATAAACATTCACTAAGCTCCATCGTTATATAGGCCTTTGAATTTGAACAACCAATCAGATCGCGATGATATATGGATTCCCCCAGAGCCTCTTAACGCGCGCCAGCACGGGAGAGGCTCTGGGGACGAGAATGGCGTCATCAGGGCTAAATCCACTTATGACGATTGCAATTTCACTCATAGCCACTAAAAACGCGCGAAATTTTAACCAATAGGAAAGCAGAAGTCTTTAGTGGTTACCTGGCCCATATTCTTTGATTGGGCCAGGGTACCAGGCTACGTGTGAGTATGGGAACGCGCGGATCTGGGGACGAGATTGGACATGAAGTAGTCACCTAATTAATGGTACACATCATGTGAGTTGATTTGTCCATGTATGACGACATGTCCTCATGCCGACACATCTTAATATTTTATAGATGAAGGAAGCCAATATGGAAAGCATTTTGTCATAGGTTTCACCGAGCAACATCCTTCTGTCCAAACTAGTGGCTTTCTTCAAATATCAATTGTTGCTATTTTTGATGCAACTGTGACTATCAGAGCAGCTACATCAAATAACGTACTATTTAATTCCTTTGTTAAGGCTGGGCAGGTTATCGAGTATAAACCACCAGTTTCATTAAGAATGAAAGGTACAAATATTGAAAGAAAAGGAATCGAGGTAAATTCTACTAAAGATGTTGCTATTATTTGTTTAAATCATGTACATCGTACGGCAGATGCATATCTTGCATTACCTACAGATGCACTTGGCACTGTGTATGTAGTAGCATCATATAAGCCAACAGAGGCTTCGAACATTGGTATAATTTCGGGAAATGATGAAACAAACATTTGCATAACGCTGAATACTACTGGAGCTGTAGTGTACCGTGGGATTTCATACTACAGAGGAAGCTCTCTTTGTGTTAACCTTCAAAAATTAGAAATATTTCACATTAAGCATTCCTACGACCTATCTGGAACAATTATTGTTGCAAATAAACCGATTTCTGTCATATCAGGTGACACATGTGTTAACGTTGGTGTGAATGGTCGTTGTGACCATGTAGCTGCGTTTCTGTTACCAGTACGAAACTGGGGTAAAGAGTTTATCCTTGCATCAACAGGAACAATGAACAGTAATACTGGAGACCTGTTTCGAATTTTTGCTTATGAAAACAATACGGTTGTGCGCAGTGCATACGGAGAAGATGTTCTTTCGTCTGGAGAATTCAAGCAAATTGATCTTAGAGTCGATTTGGCTTCTTCCGTTAACTGTAGTAAGCCATGTCAAGCTATTCAATATACAAGAGGAAAACAAATTAATGGAAAATCTGCAGATCCTTCAATTATTGTCCTTCCTTCAGTCGGACAGTTTCTTTCTTACTATCGCATTGTCCTTCCTGGTGGATCGACGTATATTGACTCTATTACTTTGTTCATAAAAGAGTCGTATAAAAACGGTTTAGTAATGAACGGAAGTCAAATCACTGGCCTACCATGGCAAAGAATCAATGGAACTGAGTATATCTGGGTGGTTCTCAATGTGTTTGGCTACGATATCGTCAACATATATCATTCTTCAAGAGAAATAAGATTTGGGCTGTTGGTCTTTGGGTGGGATGGTTCTATTTCTTATGGTTATCCTGGAGGATTTGCTTTAACAGATGTTTATCCCGGTAAGTCATTATTTGTTTATTCCGGTAAACAACAGCAACACCATCACCACTACCACTAACAACAATACCAACAGCAGCAGCAACAACAACAACAACAATAGCAGCAGTACCACCACCACCACCACCACCACCACCACTAGCAACAACAACAATAGCAGCAGTACCACCACCACCACTAGCAACAACAACACCACCACCAACAACGACAACGACGACAACACCAGCAACATCACAACCACTACCACGACCACCAACAACAACCATGACCACCACCACCACCACCACCAACAACAACAACAACAACAAAAACAACAGCAGCAACAACAACAACAACAACAAAACAACAACAAGAATAACAATAGCAGCAGCAACTCCACCACCAATAGTAACAACAACAGCAACACCAACAACAATAGCAGCAGCAGCAAAAACGACAACAGCAACAGTAGCAGCAACATTTATATAGCAACAACAGCCAACGACGACGACATCACCACCAACAGCAGGATAGAAAGAGGAGGGAGGAGATGACGTGAGGTTAGGTGAGGGGAGGGAGGGGAGGGGAGAGGAGGGGACGCGTCAAAAATCTTTCAATAAAAACCACTTGAATTTTTATTTTTTTAAATAAATAGATTACATTTTCCATATGCATGTGTATTCTCAAAGTATCTTCAATTTTCCTTAGGAACTCTGAGAAACCGAACTTTAATGAGATTAATACTAATAGTTCATATTTGATATTTATTTATGTTATATAAATAGTCACTGTAAATTCCATCTTCTAGGGGCAACAATGTGAAATCGATCGACCAAACTTTCAGTGTTCAGATTTGAAAGTATTTTTTTTAATTATTCTCCACCCCCCACCCACCCACCCTAACATGTTTCTTATCGAATTTCGCACTAACTCAAATACGGTCCTGGTGATGATTGGGGGTGGCCGACTGCCCCCCTTGCCCCCCCTTGCCGGTGCCACTGCTTCCATGATCTATTACAATCTATTACAGTACACATACACCAAATAGTGTAAACTATTTGTTAAGTATTGCGCCAAGTGATTGTAGTCACGTCTGAAGAAAGTCTTAATTGGCAAAGGATGACTTAATTAGTTAGTTTGTTTCGTTGTTCTTTTATGTTTACTTAAAAGATCATAGTTGTGAGTTCAGGTTCAAGATCATAACTCATAAACGACAACAGACATTTCAATTTTATTAAGTTAACTAATTATAATTAAACTTCATACTTTAAAACAATGTTTTTTTGGGTTTTAATTTCAATTTATTTTTTACGTGTATAGCTTCTCCCTCCATCTTTACCACGATTAAACCATCTCATTCAAGTAAGTCTGTAACAATTTTTCTACATTTTAGATTAAGAAATATTGCTTAATTAATTATAATTCCAACGCCAAGTCCATTTCCAGTTCACTCATTTCATTTTATTTCACTTCTTTGGCATTTTGTTATATAATTCTATTTATTATTTTTTTAAATTAATAAACTTATGATATTTAATAAATTTCTAATATTTTTATGCGCATTTAAATTAGTTTATTTTTTATTTATAATTTAAAGGAGGTTTTTTTTCAGAAGAAAGAAGCTCAAAAGGTTTATTTAAATGGATGTAAATGAATATAAAATTGTATTGATAAGATCTGTAGACCACAGTTCATATTTATAGCGATTAATTCGAATATTCTTTTGTGTGCATTAATAAGCCTTTCTGACCTCGTTTGTACACAGATTCAAAAGAATCTTTGCTTCATAACGATGCCAAAAAGGTTCATTTAGATGCACATAAAAGAATATTTAAACTGAAGGCCTTTATGAAAGTGGACTTATGTGAAATAGATAAAGCATGAGCAGCTGATCTGTATCTGATTTACAAGGCGAGCTGCAAGCGAGCTGTAGTAAATCACATACAGATCGGCTGCGAATGCTTTATCTATTTCACATAAGTCCACATACTATTTTTCAAGTTGGAGTGATTTTAGCTAAGTAAATTGAGGAAAAGGTTTATGTAAATCAGGACGAATCTGCACGAGATTTACAGATATTGAGTAAACATTCATTTATTTTTAGTTATATAAGTAACAATATAATATTCTTCGGGACCAATCAAATTTCAGAAGGTTTTTCCGATCACATCCCGAGTTAGTCCGAGTAGTCTGATGCAGTAGATACGTACATGTACGGCCAAGCGTGCCTATTTTTTTACTTGATAAAACACTGCTGTTTGTGTTTTAAATATTACATAATGTTTCACACCTGTATTATCCTCTTTCACATACAGTTATTTCTCAAACACCATCTACAACCTCTTTGAGTACAGGTATAGTTTATTTTAGTCGTACTTCAAATATTTTCTTCTCTCGTCTGTAGGAAAAATTATCTAGACAAGATTTTACTTTAGAAATATTTTCCTTCATTAAATCAAGAATTATTTTCTTTCTGACAGATTTTTCTCAAACACCATCTACAACCTCTTTGAGTACAGGTATAGTTTTTTTTAGTCGTACTACAAATATTTTCTTCTCTCTTCTGTAGGAAAAATTATCTAGACAAGATTCTACTTTAGAAATATTTTCCTTCATTAAATCAAGAATTATTTTCTTTCTGACAGATTTTTCTCAAACACCACCTACAACCTCTTTGAGTACAGGTATAGTTTTTTTTAGTCGTACTACAAATATTTTCTTCTCTCTTCTGTAGGAAAAATTATCTAGACATTAGATTTTACTTTAGAAATATTTTCCTTCATTAAATCCTGAATTATTTTCTTTCTGACAGATTTTTCTCAAACACCACCTACAACCTCTTTGAGTACAGGTATAGTTTTATTTAGTCGTACTTCAAATATTTTCTTCTCAGTCTTCTGTAGGAAAAATTATCTAGACAAGATTTTACTTTAGAAATATTTTCCTTCATTAAATCAAGAATTATTTTCTTTCTGACAGATTTTTCTCAAACACCATCTACAACCTCTTTGAGTACAGGTATAGTTTATTTTAGTCGTACTACAAATATTTTCTTCTCTCTTCTGTAGGAAAAATTATCTAGACAAGATTTTACTTTAGAAATATTTTCCTTCATTAAATCAAGAATTATTTACTTTCTGACAGATTTTTCTCAAACACCATCTACAACCTCTTTGAGTACAGGTATAGTTTTTTTTAGTCGTACTACAAATATTTTCTTCTCTCTTCTGTAGGAAAAATTATCAAGACAAGATTTTTCTTTAGAAATATTTTCCTTCATTAAATCAAGAATTATTTTCTTTTTGACAGATTTTTCTCAAACACCATCTACAACCTCTTTGAGTACAGGTATAGTTTATTTTAGTCGTATTTCAAATATTTTCTTCTCTCGTCTGTAGGAAAAATTATCTAGACAAGGTTTTACTTTAGAAATATTTTCCTTCATTAAATCAAGAATTATTTACTTTCTGACAGATTTTTCTCAAACACCATCTACAACCTCTTTGAGTACAGGTATAGTTTTTTTTAGTCGTACTACAAATATTTTCTTCTCCCTTCTGTAGGAAAAATTATCTAGACAAGATTTTACTTTAGAAATATTTTCCTTCATTAAATCAAGAATTATTTTCTTTCTGACAGATTTTTTTCAAACACCATCTACAACCTCTTTGAGTACAGGTATAGTTTTTTTTAGTCGTACTACAAATATTTTCTTCTCTCTTCTGTAGGAAAAATTATCTAGACATTAGATTTTACTTTAGAAATATTTTCCTTCATTAAATCCTGAATTATTTTCTTTCTGACAGATTTTTCTCAAACACCACCTACAACCTCTTTGAGTACAGGTATAGTTTTATTTAGTCGTACTTCAAATATTTTCTTCTCTCTTCTGTAGGAAAAATTATCTAGACAAGATTTTACTTTAGAAATATTTTCCTTCATTAAATCAAGAATTATTTTCTTTCTGACAGATTTTTCTCAAACACCATCTACAACCTCTTTGAGTACAGGTATAGTTTATTTTAGTCGTACTACAAATATTTTCTTCTCTCTTCTGTAGGAAAAATTATCTAGACAAGATTTTTCTTTAGAAATATTTTCCTTCATTACATCAAGAATTATTTTCTTTTTGACAGATTTTTCTCAAACACCATCTACAACCTCTTTGAGTACAGGTATAGTTTATTTTAGTCGTATTTCAAATATTTTCTTCTCTCGTCTGTAGGAAAAATTATCTAGACAAGGTTTTACTTTAGAAATATTTTCCTTCATTAAATCAAGAATTATTTTCTTTCTGACAGATTTTACTCAAGCACCATCTACAACCTCTTTGAGTACAGGTATAGTTTATTTTAGTCGTACTACAAATATTTTCTCTCTTCTGTAGGAAAAATTATCTAGACAAGATTTTACTTTAGAAATATTTTCCTTCATTAAATCAAGAATTATTTTCTTTCTGACAGATTTTTTTCAAACACCATCTACAACCTCTTTGAGTACAGGTATAGTTTATTTTAGTCGTACTACAAATATTTTCTTCACTCTTCTGTAGGAAAAATTATCTAGACAAGATTTTACTTTAGAAATATTTTCCTTCATTAAATCAAGAATTATTTACTTTCTGACAGATTTTTCTCAAGCACCATCTACAACCTCTTTGAGTACAGGTATAGTTTATTTTAGTCGTACTACAAATATTTTCTTCTCCCGTCTGTAGGAAAAATTATCTAGACAAGATTTTACTTTAGAAATATTTTCCTTCATTAAAATCAAGAATTATTTTCTTTCTGACAGATTTTTCTCAAACACCGTCTACAACCACTTTGAATACAGGTATTACGTATTTGTATTTATTGTAGTCGACTTTTTTATTTTCTTTCATTGGCATGTAAATCAGTATAACTCATCATATAAATGTTTCACACTTGCACACTGGAAAAAAAAAAAAAAAAGTCGTTTCAAGAAAAAATCTTGTTTTAAGAAAATATTTCTTAAGTTAAAAAATACTTTCTTGTCCTTTCTATAGAAAAAAATATCTTGACAAGATTTTGTCTTTAGAATGTTTTTCTTAAATCAAGAATTATTTTCTATAAATATTTCTTAAATTAAGAGTAATCCAGATAAAATAATCGATAAGCTTTTCCTTGTTACCTTTCTTCTATAATTGTTTTTCAGAACCACAATCATCTAATCTGCTTCCAATTCTTATTGGACTGGTTTCATTATTTTGTCTTATCGCTTTAATAATACTGGCTCTCTTAATAAAATGGAAACTATTCAATTCAAAACAGCCAACACCAAACGTTTCATT
Source organism: Paragorgia papillata (assembly GCA_035771165.1). Classification (NCBI taxonomy): domain Eukaryota; kingdom Metazoa; phylum Cnidaria; class Anthozoa; order Scleralcyonacea; family Coralliidae; genus Paragorgia; species Paragorgia papillata. The sequence continues at coordinate 778,138 of JAWNZC010000393.1, read as the reverse complement.
AGAGATGGAATCCACACGACCTAATCCTGACAAAAATGTCCCAACGACAGCCACTAGCTCTGCAACACAAGCGTCGAATAACGATTATGAGGAAGTAGAAGGCGGTTACGAGTATCCCTCCGCCGGGCGTGGCCGTTATTCCTGATCCTTCGTACACTGAACTTAGTGAACGTACAGATGATGGCCCTTCTACCAAAAACTAATTAAACCGTGAAACGGGAGTCATATATATAGCGGAGTAATAGCTATAACTGTTTTTCCCTGCTTAAAGAAGACAGAGTTTTCAACAGTGGTGTAGCCAGGGTTGACCAATTGGGCGGGCACGAAGTGACATTTCTAAAGAAGGGGGTAGCATGCATCGGGAAAATTTTTTAATTTAGGGGTTTTGAAATGCCATTTCCTGCATTTTAGGGAAAGAATTTGTAGAATTCTGAAGCCATAAAATACGAAAATTAAATATTTACATTATTTTTTTGGAGGATTGCAGCAAACAGTTTAGTCAGTTTGATTATGTATTTATTGTACATACAAGTATGTTAGTGAAAATAGCGTGCGGTATAGATTCTTTAGTCACGAGTACACAAATCACGCATGGAAAACGCGTGGCCAGGGCACGGACTAGCCTGGTTCCCTGGCCCAATCAAAGAATATGGGCCAGGTAACCACTAAAGACTTCTGCTTTCCTATTCGTTGAAATTTCGCGCGTTTTTAGTGGCTATAAGTAAAACTGCCATCGTCATAAGTGGATTTAGCCCTGATGACGCGAGAATGAGATTAGTGGTTACCTGGCCCATATTTCTTTTGAAATTGGGCCAGGGTACCAGGGTACCTAGGCACGGACTAGCGTTGGAGATTAGTAGAATAGAGTAGTGAATTTAAATTAGTGAAATAATTAGGAGATTAGTGAATGACGTCATTGACGCGGATCAAAAAATCACGTGATTTCTTTCATGATTTTTTATTTTTCTCATGATTTTTTTTTTGTGCGATTTTTTTATTTTTTTTGTGATTTTTTCATGATTTTTTTGTGATTTTTTTACAATTTTGATTTTGATTTTTTTTGTGATTTTTTTTGAAGGTGTACGTGATTTAAATCAGTGATTTGCCCCCCGGTCCGGCTAGTACACTCGGAAGCTTGTAGGTTCGAGCCCCGTCTGGTGCTCAGAGTTTTCTTAGTAGTATACTTACGGAAGCTTGTACAGCTAAAACAAATGAAACCCAAACAATATAATGATGTTAGAAGAAAAATTATATTTATGATATTTTTTTTCTTTATTGCTTTAGTTGTGACAACGACAGCACCATTCGTCATTTCGGTTAGGCATGAGTGGTGTCCAGCGGTTTAGCATCCAAGCGTTCCGTTTCCTGACCCAGCATCGGTTTGTTTACATCCACTGTGATCTTGTTGTCTGCAACAGAAACTACCTCAGCTCCTCTTGCGCCCGCGGTAATACATGCTCGCGTCGTGCCCTCGGCAGGGCGTCGTCGTCGTCAGATGATGGCCATGATAAGTACGCATTATCTTTTGGACCACTCATGTATTCGAAAAAACCAACCGTAAAAACTACAGGTGGGTGTTGGTTTGGTTTGATATGCATTCATACTATCTAGTCATAGGCTATGCATGCTCAATAAATACTGTGATACTCACAAACCTTTGATACGTTAGTATTGTACTGTTTTCACATCACGTGCTCTTCTTTGCCGTTTCCCGTTTATGTGAATCTTGATCAATGCAAACTCTCGGATTATAACCCTTTGAAGCCTGAAGACGAGTCTTTAGTAGTTTATTCTCGCTAACGCCAAACGATTTTATTCAGCACAGGGAGAGGTCCAGGTCTCAAAGGGATAAGGAGTCGTTCCCATCCGACGCAAGCTTCTAAATACGAGCTAGCTTAATATTTCAATTGACAATCTTACAGGTAACTCAAAGGCACACTCTTCAATGGCGATGATTGGTTCCGTTGCTGGTGTTGGTGGAGTTGCTCTTGTCCTTGCTGGTGCTCTCATATATGTCTTCAGGCCCGGATTAACCATATGGCAGAAGCGGCATATGCCGCGGGCCCCGCGCTTCTGGGGGCCCCGCGCTTACTCTTTTCGAATTTTTTTTAACTGTTTCTGTGCTTCAGCGCGGGGCCCAAAAAGCGCGGGGGCCCAAAGACGGCAAACAGCGCGGGCCCCCAAAAAGCGAGGTCCCAAAAAGCAAGTCCCCCAAATTTTTAAAAAATGAGCAAAGCAAAATTCAAAAAAGGGGGGGCCCGATTCCCGAACGTATTTTGCTAACCCGTAGCGGCATTTCTACCAAGAATCGCACATGATATCAATTATGTCACTTGATACAACTCCGTGAACTCATATTACAAATATATACAACACGCTGTTTATCAACATTCTCTCTGATTCACTTAAATGTCAGTCGTTTCATCGTTTCATATAACAAGCAAAACTGGCCTAGAGGAAGAAAGAACTTACTGGAACTTGGTAAGTTATACTTATAGCTTATAATTACTAGTTATATCAAGGTCGCCGGTCGCCCCCGTCGCCAGACAGAAAAACGCGAACCAGATAGAAAAACGCGAAGATTATTGCATACATAAAGATTAGCTCTAGTCATCTAGGTAAGTCTAATTCCTAAATAGTTTATTGTTAATGTGTTATATACCTAAAAATAATAGTTGTAAAAATGTTCCAAGTTGACAATAGTTTGTGCTATACGTTTGCGTGGACGTAGATGCACTTAGGTCTTAGGCACTACACGATTACTGACAGTGACGGGATTTATTGTAATTAATTTCAGATAAAATAGAAGAGCTTACAACATAATAGACTATTGCGTATTAAATTGTGTGATATTTTATTATTTTGGACTAATCAAGGTAGAAGCGCATTTTATTATTGTGTAAACTATTAAGATAGTTTATTCTTAAAAGGCAAGTAGAAGCGCATTTAATTATTGTGCAAATTATTAAAATAGTTTATTCTTAAAAGGCAAGTAGAAGCGCATTTTATAGTTGTGATTTCGACGGGAATCGACGGGTTCGTGAGATTAACAGCTTTATTTCAACAGCGTATTTTATAGTTGTAAGTAGTTTTATATAGACAATATAGATAGTGGACATCTAGTCAGAAGCACATTTTATTGTTGTGATTTCGAACCAGCTGATGTATACGGAATCGGATCAAGTTGCACCCCTAGTATAAAGATACACGTATTATCTCCACGGCTACCAGTATATCATAATCAGACGGTGCAGTTTAGTGTTAACTATTTCTAGTTATAATTTATTTATTGTAAAATAGAATAGCTTACAAAATAGAAACCTGCCGCTTTAAATTGTGTGATATCGTTTACTAGACATACCTAAATACATATACCCCTGCCAGCGGTCTTCCCTGAAAATTTATGCTAGAGTTATTTTTAGGTTTGCAATTGCTATGAGTTCTAGTAGCGGTGGCCGCGACCGTGACAAAAATCGCACATATAAATCTGGAGCAACGAAACGGAAGGCAAGGGAAGAACGAGTTGCACGGGAAAGTAAAGCCTTGAGCAAAGTGCCAAAAATATCCGAACTTTTTCCCAAGAGCAGCGGTGGCAATGCAACTGGTAGCAGCGAAGATCGCGTCACGGATTTCCAACCTCCGCAACAGGATGAAGATGCTTCTGGTGAGTCGACCACTCCGATCTCGACAACAGTGACTGATTCTGTACCTGAGGAACCTGGTATGTTTGCTGAATCTCTAACATCAGATGATCCGTCCATTTGTACCGATGCATATTCCAGTGATTTGGGGCTATGGCCTGCTAGTGTTTCGGACAGTATGAGGGAATACTGGGCAACAAAGGGAAGCAGCCAATGCAGAAACTCGAATGCAGATTTTAGCGCGTCTTCTACCAGATACGAGGGAGAAAATTATAGTCGGCAGTGTCAGAAAAGCTTATTCACATACACGCATCAGCTGACAAAACAGGAACATTCTCGAACCTGGCTCTGCTACTCGCCATCTGGACATTCAGTATTCTGCTTTGCATGTAAACTGATGACCGACAGCTCAGTTTTTGCGAAGCAGGGATACAAGGACTGGAAACGCGCTTCTCAATCCATTCCCCGTCACGAAAAAAGTGCAGTGCACCGAGAGGCCATGATTAAGCTACTCCAACGCAGTGATGCTGGCTGCCGCGTTGATGCAGAGTTGGTTAGACAGGTGAATGCGGAGCGCGAGTATTGGCGTGGGGTGCTTAAACGGATAGCAGAAACTATCCGTTACCTATCGGAGCGCGGTTTACCATTTCGTGGTTCAGATGAGGTTATTGGATCACCCACAAACGGCAACTACTTGGGCACACTGGAATTGTTGGCCATGTTCGATCCATTCCTAGCGCAACACATCAACAATAACGCAAACAAGGGACGGGGTCACACCTCCTATCTGTCGAAGACAATTTGCGAAGAGTTTATCAATTTGCTAGCAAATCGTGTGCAAGAGTATATCATTACGGAAGTAAAGTCTGCGAAGTATTTTTCGGTTTCAGTAGACTCAACTCCCGATATTACTCATGTTGACCAACTCACCTGCATTCTTCGGTACGTTTTGCCATCGGGTCCTGTTGAACGATTCTTGACTTTCCTCGACATGCAAGGTCACAGTGGAAAAGAACTAGCGGAAAGCTTGCTCAAGTTCTTAAAAACGAATGACATTGATGTTGCTAATTGCCGCGGCCAGTCGTACGACAATGCGAGCAATATGAGTGGGAAATATAATGGCATGCAGGCCATTATTCGAGAACAATGTAACCTGGCTGAGTATGTGCCCTGTGCCGCACATTCCCTCAATCTTGTTGGTCAGTCTGCCGTTGGTTGTTGCGAGCTAGCTGTTAAGTTCTTCGGTTTCGTTCAACGCCTTTACTCCTTTTTTGTTGCCTCAACCCATCGTTGGAAAATTTTGACTAATCAACTTTCAAGCCAAAGTCGACCAACAGTCAAACGCATGTCTGATACTCGCTGGTCGGCACGTGCAGACGCTACGAAGGCTCTAGTTGAGGGTTATGACGAAATCAATGCTGCTTTGGAAGAAATCGCTGATGACGATGAGGAGAAACCCGAAATTAAAGCAGAAGCTCGTGGTATGGCCTCCTATATGAACCAACTCGAAACTGGAATACTCGCAGCTTTGTGGCACCACATCCTGCATCGTTTTCACGGCAACAGTCAAGTCCTGCAATCAGCCGACCAAGATCTCAACTCTGCAGTTGCAATCTACGAATCCCTAATCGAGTTTGTCCGTAAGCTGCGGGAAAGATTTGAAGAGTTTTGCGCCAAAGGGAAGAAGCTCAGTGAATGTGACCAGTTCGTGGACGAAGTTAGACGCGTCCGTCAACGAAATCGCCGTTACGACGAGCCAGGATCAGCGCCTGAAGTGCCACAGACTCCAGCCGACAAGTTCCGTACGGGTAGTTTCCTGGTGATAATTGATTGCCTTGACGCCGAGTTGCGGAAACGACTGGGCGCATACACTGGCATTGCTGCAAAGTTTGGTTTCCTGCGAAACCTCAAGGATCTTCCAGATCAAGAAGTGATCCAAAGTGCGAAGAGCCTCCAAGAGGCATACCCAACGGATTTAGAAGCCTGTCTGCCAGACGAATTATTACAGTTTTCTGGTTTTTCTCAACACAGAATTTGCTCAAAAATCATTAGATACAACTACATCTTCAGCTGTAGCTGCAACTTCTTCAGCCCAAGCTACGACCGACACATCCTCTGACAACAAGTCTGATGACGAATCCGTCATATTGGTCATAACGAAAGATGATGACGACATCCATTTAAACGTGGAGTCGCTGGAAATGCGAATGTACAGACTTCTTGTGTCAAACAACCTGGAAACTGTATTTCCAAACACGGTGATTGCATTCCGCATTTATTTAAGTTTGATGATTTCGAACTGTTCTGGTGAAAGGTCGTTTTCCAAACTCAAATTAATCAAGAGTCAGCTCCGAGCATGCATGAAACAGGAGCGACTAAATAACCTCACTCTTCTTAGCATCGAAAACAAACTTTTGCGGAAAATTGATATGTCTTCGATTATTAACGATTTTGCTCTTCAAAAATCGCGTAAGCATAACGTGTACAAAACATCTGCAGAATAAGACTCAAATGACAATTGTTACATGCCCATACCAATCATGTATATGCGGATATTGTTCATATGTTCTATTTTACCATGTAAATAATCTATTTTCGTTTAGTTGTTATATGTTATTCATATAAACTTCATAAAATATCAGTTTAAATATAATTATTTGTATTTATTGTTTCGGTGAATATGCAAGCGACTTTTCAAATTTCAACGCATGCAATACAAAATATATCGAATCTTTATTATATATTTGAGTCTTTTTGAATTCAGCGTTTAAAGTGCCTGGGGTGGGGGGGTCAAGGGGCCCCGCGCTGATAATATGCCACGGGCCCCGCGCATGGTTAATCCGGGCCTGTATGTCTTGAAAAGAGGTCGACTTCGTCGCGTCACACCAACACCGATAACTCATGTTATCCCAATGGAGCAAGTCGACGCCTCCGCCTGAGACGTCTTGAAAGTATTCGAACAGGGAGCTCCATATACAAAAGTAGAGTGTTGTGTAGGCAGTGTTTTAGAGCAAAGTGAAAAGGTGGTAAACTGCTGAGAATAAGGTGAGAAGGTTTCGCTTGAAACGTCAGTATTTCGTTATAAAAACTATTCTCGGCAGTTTACCATCTTTTCACTTTGGCGTGATAACTACCAGTCATCGACCAGGCAAAGATTGAAGCCAAGTATGGCGGGCATGTAGGCCTGAAGTACGTATAGTTCCAGTCTCCTGCGCCGTACACGCGTAAAAATCTCGCAAGTTGTTACAGCATTGTTGCCTGAACAATGCTGTAACAACTTGTTGACATATGTGAACAACATTGATAAATGAACAACATTGTTCATCATCGTTTCAACAAGTTGTTACAGCTTGATGAAACAACAACCGTTGTTCACGCATGTTGTAAGTTGTAACAACCGAAGAACGTGTTGATACATCAATCATGTTCACCATTGTTGTAACATTGTTGTTCATCGTTGTTATTTCGTCATGCTGTAACAACATGTTGTATCATGTGCGAACAACGTTGTTGGCTATAAAAATGTGCTGTTGGAACAACTTGTTCATAACTGTTGATTTATCCGTGAACAAGTTGTTCGAACCATAAGTGAACAACTTGTTGACAACTTGTCCACGGCGAGCAGCACAACATTGTTCATGCCTCTTGACAACCGTGAACAAGTTATGCGTTTTTACGCGTGTAGAGAACTAAGGGCAGACTATATACGTATATACTTTAGGCTACATGTCCGCCACGCGTTTGGCTTCAATCTATATGAGCCAAAGATATCACTTCAGTTATGTATATATTTAGAGAGAGAGCTCGCTAGTCCGAACATATTCTGTTACTAGGCTTCGTTGTTAGGTTATAGTTGAGTGGTTGCTATACCGACTTGTTGTGACAACATCCTGTTGACAAGCTATGCGTTTTACGTGTATACATAAGCGTGTTAAGGCTAGTTTCCACTCAAGAAAATCTTCCACAGGACCGGAACGGACAGGAAAGTTTCCTTTGTGTTAAAGTCATTAGTTCCAACCGAGAGCTCACAAGACAAAGAAAACTTTCCTGTCCGTTCCTGTCCTGCAGAAGATTTTCCTGAGTGGAAACTGGCCTTTACTGTACTCTGTTAGTTGTCTGTCTGCATGTTATTAATTCATGTTTGATTTGTCTAGTAATTGTTTATGTAGTATGAGATTTATTCTTTTCTGATTAAGTAACGCTGTCAACTTGTATAAGTCTGTTAATCGTTCTATAGTTTAGAGTTTTTAGTACATATTTGCTTGTATATTTGACTTGCTATTTTACTCTTGCTATTTTGTAATCTCAGCATTTGGTGTTTATATAAACATGTATCTCAAGTCAAGTTGACATATATTATTGAGGATTAATATTGAAAACGTGAACGTCCCTTTTAGACTATGTGCACACGGTAACGTTTCGGAGCGTTTTGGCGTATTGTTCAGTTCAACTAATAGCTGATTCCTTTGAGAACAGTGAACAATACGAAAACGCTCAGAAACGTTACTGTGTGCATATAAGGAGTGTTTAAATGATGAACTCGGACCCGGCTGAATTTTGCATTTCAGTTTTTGTCTACATGAGGCCGACCTTGAAACTATATATCTAGGCTTGGTTTTGCTGTTGCTTCAAGATTTGTGTCAATTGCCTTACAGCTCGTGACCACTGGGGAATCATGTTATGTGGATTTTACACCAATATCGTTTAAAACAACGATCGAGTTTGAAAGGTGAAAGTGCTTCAGTTCGGTCTAGCGGCCGACTTGAATAGGAATGAATAATTTTAGTTTCCCCTTGGGACTATTTTGTTTAAAGAATTATTATGTTCTTAACAACATATTAGCATAAAGATAAATCGTTGGTTAAGCAAGAGCGAAAAGCACGTTATTCAAGCAACGACTTTCAAACTACAACTGGGGATGGGACTAGTCCAGAAGATGCTTTAATTTGTAGTGTATAATTAAAGTAACACTTATTGTAAACACAGCGGCTTTTTAAGGCTAAGTGAGATACATTCTGAAAACGGTTTCTTGGCAGTAAGTAATTAACGACAAAGTGTGTACAATTCGTGCAAGACAAGCTAAAGAGAAATGGACAGCGATCATTCTGAAGAAGATGGCAAAGCTGTTGCTGGAAAATACGGCTGCAGTTTGTTAAACCAATTTGACATAATGATATAATGACATATTTATCATATACATTATTTGACATAATGACATAATTGACATAATGATATAATATATTGCCTTTATTTTAACTTGGACGGGAAGGAAGTAAAGCGAAGAGAATAGAAGAAGAAGACTAGAAGAGAGAGAGAGTATAGCGGCCTACATGAAATATTCTTAAAATCCTTTGCTGTATGGCTTTCCGGGACGTTTCCCCTTGACGAGTAAAATCGTTTGGCATGAGAGTAAAAAGATTTTACAACAACAATGCAAGCGAAAGAGTTACAATTCGCGTGTTAATTAAACCATGAAGATTCCAACGTTTGGAGTCTAAATTCTTAATGGCTTCAACGATTTCAGTAAATTCAAGCACGGATTCAAGATGGCGGCTGAAGTAACTACCACAGATTATGACGTCATTAGTAGTGAGAACTTCGGGTTTTCAACTTTATTTCTGGTTTTTCTGTTAATATTACATGAAGAAGATATAAATATCATTAAATTGGTTATAATTACTCTCTATCGAGACAAGTCTATTTGACATGTTTATTTGATCCCTTTTAAGCGAAAATTAAGTTTGTCTTATTTGAAAGAATACTTAAAATGACAAAGTAACATATTTTGCAGTTTTTCGTTTCCTTGCTTCGTTGTTGAGATATTTCAGTGTGTTTGATATGCAAATTAAACATTTAAAGAACATTGGCAACGAAACTTAAGTTTGTCTAATTTGAAAGAACTCGTAAAATTGTAATATAAGGTCTTTTACAATTTTTTCGTATCTTTCTTCGTTTTCAAGATATTTCAGTTTGTTTGATATGTAAATGAGATGGTCTCTGACGTCAGGAGCAGGGTACAGTATTTTCACACGTAGCAAAATCAGTTATATCTCTAAGTTTGTTCAACGAAATCACTTGAAACTGTGCACATAATAACGCCTTGTGACACTGAATATTTCATAACTGATCTTGTTTTGTGTAAAAATACTGTACGCTGCTTCTGATGTCATGCAGAGCCCATCTTATGTGCATATTAAACAAATTAAATTATCTTGCAAACGAAGAAAGACATGAAAAAGTTGTAAAAGATCTTCTATTACAATTTGACGAGTTCTTTCGAATTAGAGGGAAGGGGACGGGGGAGAGGGAGTTAAAACGTTAGAAAAGGTAAACACGCGTTTACAGTCGTGTTCCGGTCTTTTCCACATTAATTACAGTGGCTTATAAAGTTGTCAAACAACAGTATAAAGTGTTAAATAGAAGCTTATAAGAGACACACAGAGATATTGCAAGTTATTCAATTTAAATAGTAGCACAAATAATTTAAACGAGCTTCAATTTTCACTACTTATTAAGTGGGAAAAGAAGTACAATTTTTAACCAGGGGCGTGAATCCTGGATGGAGGAAGACACATCCCCCCCACGTTTTCGACAGGGGGGATGCCTATATAATTACGCCCCCCTTTTGCTTCGAAAAATTGAAATTAAAATGCCTAAATAATAACCTTTTCCAGTATTTCTCTTTATGATATTAACGTAACACTTAGCCATGTGGTCTTAGCGCAAATATACCGAAGTACACAGGGGGTCTATTATAGTTTGACGGTTTTAGCCTTTATTGTAGATCTTATTTCGATCATATCCAATTTTTTTTGGGCGGTATGCGGTTAACTTAAAACCACGCGATTGCGAAAAACACGAAATTTCCTCATCGGATCTTGTTATCGTTCGGAACATGGAGTGATTTTCGTTCTTATAAACACGTAACATAATAAAATTGACGTGATTTTGTGATTGAATTTCTCAGTTTTAGGATTATCTAAATGGAGATAAATCGAGTCGATTGTATGAACGAGTATAAAAAATATGTCTGAAAGAACAGCCCAGTCGCACTTACTTTTAATTGATGTAAAAAAAAAGTGATGTCAAAATGTCGGAAAAGGCATTTCAAAAATCTTGGATTTTCAAAAAACCCGGCTCCGTCGACCCCTCCCCCCTCCACACACACACTTCCAGTAAGCGATTGTCACCCTTGTTTTTAACGTTTTAGTTGATTTTGCCGCACGGGTTGTCGGTATAGACATCTTTAAAATTCTCGGTCTACCATCTGAGTTCCAGTGACTCAATATCAGGCCCAGTTTAGGTGTCGCTCTTGGGTCGAGTCAAATGTAATTATCAGTTAGCTTAAATCTATCAGAAATGCATCACAAGTCCAACGTATGAAGACAATGTCAAATCTAAGTCAAACTCGGTTCAAATCTATGAAAGCTTCATGGATTATCCAACACAAGAGCGGCGTGGATTCTTATACGATGGATTTTAGTTGAGTCAAATTAAATGAATTAACCAGTTATATAACATGTGGCGAGTTATATTGACTGGCACCATTTTGATTTTTTTGGCTTGATCTTCATATAAACTAATCAATCACTTAAAGTGCCTATGCATGAAACGAACATTAAGTCTGTCTTATTCGAAAGAACGCGTAAAATGATTTCCTTGCTTCGTTGTTGAGAAATTTTAGTTTGTTTGATATGCAAATTGCATAATGAGTTATCGAAAAAAGTTATATATCCTTGCTATTATCATGCAATATAATCACTTGAAAATCAACATGGGTTCGCCCATGCACATGCATGCTTCCTTCGAATTATTTTGGTTTGATAATAGCAAAGATATAACTTTTTTCGATAACTCATTATGCACGTGTCTAAAAGTGATTTTGTTAAATAATGTCAAATTCATATTCAAGATTTTCCAACAAGTCATTATGCATTATGCTAAGTTATGTTATTTACATATAAAACAAATCTCAAGAACGAAGTGAGATACGGACAAACTGTAACGTCCATCTTTATGAATTCAAACGTTTTCTCAAAAAAGAGAGTTTCTTTTGAACTTCATTTTCGCTGCATAAGGAACAAGGACGATATTGATGTGCAAACGGATTCCTTTATTTTAGAGAAAGCCCAAGAATTCCTTTATTTTAGAGAAAGCCCAAGCTCGCGTTGCGAGCCCAAGAATTCTAATTATTAATCCTTTAATCTGATTGGTTCGTTAAAACCATCTGACTCGGAAATTACGTGTTTTACCAGGAATTAGAGTATTTTTAGTAACGTAATGCGATCTGCGATCACGCTTACTTCAAGAGCAGTTCATCTTTGAATAAAGACTTCTTTACAACTGCAGCTAGCATTTTTTGAAAAAAGAAACGAGCGCGTACGTAGCCGTTGATATTTTCGAGATCGTAGCGACGAAGACGTTTTGACTACCATGAATATGTGTCTGTCAAAAATGCTCGTGCTTTTAGTTATCTTTGGAGCAATTTCCTGGGAGAAGAGCCAACTGATGGCCTTCTCTTCCACTAGGAACCGTAAGTATTTATGCCATATTTTGCATCGCTTGGCGACAAAACAGGCTAAGACTTGCCCTCTTGCACGCCTGCAAATACGGGAACTAAATTTCATGGCTGCGGAGATATTGATGGGGTTTTCTGTCTCGACTAAACGCCCGCATGTACAACTTTTCCATCTTCTAAACAGTACTTACTATTTTAATGGGCGCTATATATGTAGTCGGCCGTGATTCAATTTAATAGGGACCTTTAGCAAACACAACGGGAACGTCGTGATAACTTCCTTCGTACAAAAGAAATAATATCTAAAACAAAGACAATGAACAATTTGAAGTCCCAAGAGTAATCCTTGCACCGTCCTCGTTGTGCATACAACGTCAACTGATGTATCTTCACGTATTGAGGACGACCTTGACACATTGAACAGTGAAAGCGGTTGGGTCAATTTGACGTTAACCTATAGCAGACAGTATCTTTTAAAAGGCTCTAAAGCTTTTTGAAGGTCGAAACATATGCATCGAGTCCAAGAAATTCCGTGTCAGCGATGCATGATTTCTTTTAAATGTTGTAATTCAGATTGCTCGCTTCGTACGTTCTCGCTTTGTCTAAAATCTTTGAAAGGTGATGTTTGAAAAAATAGTTAACGTCAAACCCGCCCAACAACAACTTTCACTGTGTATAATACGCCGTTCTGCGTACGCTAAGATGCTTTTCGTTGAGGTAACATGTACAGCGAGGACGATGCATGAATTCATGATATTTTGGATTTTACATTGTATTGAATTGAATTGAAGGACGTCGTCACTGACGTTCCCGTTGTCTTTGCTAAGGTCCCTATTGTATATACCCTACGACGTGGTATCTTCAACGGCGAATTTTGATGCAAGAAGCGCGCCCTGTTAAAGTACCTATTTGTCTTATTTGAAAGAACACTTAAAATGATAGAGTAACATCTTTTGCAGTTTTCCGTTTCCTTGCTTCGTTCTTGAGATATTTCAGTTTGTTTGATATGCAAATTAAACATTTTAACGTCGCATGCATGTGCATGAGTTGTTTTGCACAGAACACTAAACATGTAGATTTTCAAGTGACTATATTTGACAATAGCAAAGATATATAACGTTTTTCGATACTGAACTCGTTATGCACGTGTGACGCCGCAACATGCGACATTTACATCAAACAAACTGAAATATCTCAAGAACAAATCATGTTACTCTATCACTTTAAGTGTTCTTTCAAATAAGGCAAACTTAATTTTCGTTTCATAGTGTTAACCGCTATTAGACCATGGGCCGACCACTCAAAAGTCGTTCAGAAATGGTAGTTAACGTATATCAGTACGTGCATGCTGATTGTATTTCTGACGTATGTCAATAACTCATAAATTCATCAAACGTGTAGCAGGTTCACGATATATAAATGTCTGAGATTCTTCTGTGGAGTTGTTTCTTTGAGGTCGAACTTTCTTTAGATATTTGTGGTTTTGTTTTTATTACCATGCATGACATGTTAAAGGGCCTAAAGCCCTAATCAAACGAGAACGCAAGTCATCGCAAGTTGGCAGTCGCAAATTTCTGTGGCGGTCGTTCGAACTCCCCAAAGTAACAAAATAAAGGTTTCATGAGTGTTTTAAACAAGTTTTAACTTTGTTACGGTACATAATATTTTAGGGATATTATTCAGAGTGTGACTGCCAACTTGCGATGACTTGCGTTCTCGTTTGATTAGGGCCTAAGGGCTTGATTATATGACTGCTGGGCTAGCCCGGTTAACTTGGGTCACGCGATTGATTAGGATCTCACTGTGGTTTTGAAACTCGCATAAACTAAATTTACAAAGAAGAATTGATTTAGTATAGATGTAGACGAATCTTAACATTAATTCAAATCTCAAAGAATTAATTCGTGACACGACATATAATCAGCCTCTAAGTTGCCTAATTTTGTCGCACAATAGAAGCCAATATCACGAAAATTCTTTTGTCTGGTTCCTACCCTTTGACCTGTCTGGCTTGGTTGGACCTACCAGGAGTATTCACTCCCGCAAGCATACAGTAGTTCTCAGGGTCAAAGAAGCACGCAAGCCATTTCACCACGCCAAGGCGATCATCAAATGAAACTCAATTATTATTTATTGTATTGAGAATTGTGTTTGCATTTTGCTATTGCGCATTCTTTAGACTGTGACAAAAGGGGTTTACATTTTAGTGTATATTGCAGCTTGTCATTTTTACGTTTGGCGTTGTCAGGTTGCGCAAATCAGTATAAGATTCGTTTTTTTATGATCGAATAGACCATTTGCACGATGACGTTGCGATGACATCAACTACCAGAATTCGGTTATAAATCCATGTCCTTTATTATACGACCACATTAAAAACTGTCCAAATAACGCTAAAAATGAGTGCAAATATACAGCGATATTTGGATAGTTAGTTATTTGCATTGTTTATTTGGATTGTTAGCCAATCAAATTTATCACACGGGAGACTACTTCATGTATGCTTATTATTTTGTCTTGGTGCAAGTCGCACTTCTCTGACCTTTTTAAAGTTTTAACGTTTTTCATGTAGTGTAATGTAATGTAACTTATAACGTGTGGTATGGTGTGGTGTGGTGTGGTGTGGTGTGGTGTGGTGTGGTGTGGTGTGGTGTGGTGTGGTGTGGTGTGGTGTAGTGTAGTGTGAAATTAAAAAGTGAAATTAAATTCAATGACAATGGTCTTCCTGTCCTTTCATCGCAAAACTCTGGTTCTGTTCTTGCTAAAGAAGTCAGTCGTTTCCTGCATTTTCATGTCCAAGATCGATTCGCTTTTATACTATTTGCTCTTCCTGATCAAGGGAAAGTTGCTCGTGCGCTTACCGACACCTTCGCCAATGGATCTACTTGGCAATACAATGGCCTCAACATCCGTTTTAGAGACTGGCGTTTTATCCATCGTGCTCGACTCAATTGTCTTCCACTTAATAATGTCAAGAGTCGGTGGTCTAATGCCAGCCCAAAATGTCGCCGTTGTACTTCAGATGAGACCCTTCCTCATGTCTTGTGTCACTGCCTTCCTAACATGCCTAGTATTCTTCGCAGACACAACACCATAGTAGACCGTATCACCAACGCCGTTCAACATGGTACCATTACTACCGACAAACAAGTTCGTGCCGCCAACTCACGTTTACGTCCTGACATTATTGTTGAAGAGGATAACAAAGTTTTTATAATTGATGTTTGTTGCCCCTTTGATAATAATGCTGAAGCCCTTCATGATGCTCAACAACGAAAAATCAATAAATATGAAGGGCTGAAGCAATTTTTCATTGGTCAAGGCAAGCAATGTGAGGTCTTTGGTTTCGTCGCTGGTGCTCTCGGCTCCTGGCATCCTCCAAATGAAAATGTTTTACGACACCTTGGAATGTCCAAAAGATACCGTTCCTAACTTTGTTGCACTGACGCAATTCAAGGCTCGACAAACATTTACCGGGAACATCTTGGCATCATAGAAGTTGATCCTGAGTAAACTGTTCGTATATTGACTCGTATTAATATTGTTATGTTAGAACTTTACTTTTGAACTTCTTTAAACATATTAACCCTTTAAATTTTATTACCAATTTTCTTTAAGAATTTACTTATTTCATGTATATAATTATCTATATTTGTATGACCATTAATGGCACTTATTGTTATCTCGAAGGACTTAATCAAGACCCATCACCTGTAAATTTTAATTTGTAATAAAAAAAATCAATAGTGTAGTGTAGTGTAGTGTAGTGTAGTGTAGTGTAGTGTAGTGTAGTGTAGTGTAGTGTAGTGTAGTGTAGTGTAGTGTAGTGTAGTGTAGTGTAGTGTAGTGTAGTGTAGTGTAGTGTAGTGTAGTGCCATGCGATGCGATGTAATGTAACTTATAACGTGTAATGTAATGTAATTTAATTTAATGTGACTTATAACGTGTAATGTAATGTAATGTGATGTGATGTGATGTGATGTGATGTAATTTAATGTGACTTATAACGTGTAATGTAATGTAATTTAATGTAACTTATAACGTGTAATGTAATTTAATGTGACTTATAACGTGTAATGCAATGTAATTTAATGTAACTTATAACGTGTAATGTAATTTAACATCTTATATTACTTTAATAAATTTTTTTTGTTTGTATAGCTACTTTCCTTCCTGTTATACCATCACGTGCAAGTAAGACTATATACACTCATATTTTTACATTTTAAATTAAATTTCATTAAGCAAGATAAAATAAATTATTTTGTTTAATTTTATTTAATAAAGTTTATAATTCTTTATTATTTAACTGAACGTTTCTTGCTAAGGCCTAGATCGCCGCCAGCACGCCGCTGAAACTCCGTGAAAGAAGTAGGCCTTGCATCGGATAGCTTTTTGTGCCGTTTCGTGTCGAGTCTGTTCACACTGTACCGAATAGGTTTTCGTACCAGCACAAAAACTATCCAGCATAGTGCCCTGCAAACCTTAATGAAGACCTTAAGCCAACACATCTTAATATTTTATAGATGAAGGAAGCCAATATGGAAAGCATTTTGTCATAGGATTCACCGAACAACTTTCTTCTTACCAAACTAGTGGCTTTCTTCAAATATCAATTGTTGCTATTTTTGATGCAACTGTGACGATCAGAGCAGCTACATCAAATAATGTACTATTTAATTCCTTTGTTAAAGCTGGGCAGGTTATCGAGTATAAACCACCAGTTTCATTAAGAATGGAAGGTACAAATATTGAAAGAAAAGGAATCGAGGTAAATTCTACAAAAGATGTTGCTATTATTTGTTTAAATCGTGCACCAGATACAGCAGATGCATATCTTGCATTACCTACAGATGCACTTGGCACTGTGTATGTAGTGGCATCATATAAGCCAACCGGGCATTCAAACATTGGTATAATTTCGGGAAATGATGAAACTAAAATTTGTATAAGGCTGAACAGTGATGGAACCGTAGTGTACCGTGGGATTTCATACTACAGAGGAAGCTCTCTTTGTGTTAACCTTCAAAAATTAGAAACGTTTCATATTAAGCACTCCTACGACCTATCTGGAGCAATTATTGTTGCAAATAAACCGATTTCTGTCATATCAGGTGACACGTGTATTAACGTTGGTAGGAACAGTGTTTGTGACCATGTAGGCGCGTTTCTGTTACCAGTACGAAACTGGGGTAAAAAGTTTATCCTTGCATCAACGGGAACAACGAGCAGTGATATTGGACATCTGTTTCGAATTTTTGCTTATGAAAACAATACGGTTGTGCACAGTGCATACGGTGAAGGTGTTCTTTCTTCTGGAGAATTCAAGGAAATTGAGCTTAGAGTCGATTTGACTTCTTCCATCAACTGTAGTAAGCCTTGTCAAGTTATTCAATACACAAGAGGAGAACGAATTAATGGAAAATATGCAGATCCTTCCATGATCGTCCTTCCTTCAGTAGGGCAGTTTCTTTCTTACTATCACGTTATCCTTCCTGGTGGATCATCATACGCTGACTCAATTACTTTATTCATAGAAGAGTCGTATAAAAACGGTTTACTAATAAACGGAAGTCAAATCACTGGCTTACAATGGCAAAGAATCAATGGAACTGAGTATATTTGGGCGGTTCTCAGTGTGTCTGGCTACGATATCGTCAATATATATCATTCTTCAAGAGAAATAAGATTTGGGTTGTTGGTGTTTGGGTGGGAATATGGTATGTCTTATGGTTATCCTGGAGGATTTGCCTTAACAGATGTTTATCTCGGTAAGCCATTTGTTATTCCAATAAACACCAATGACGACATCGACAACAACAACAACAACGACAACGACGACGACGACAACAACGACGGCAACAACAACAACGACGGCAACAACAACGACGGCAACAACAACAACGACGGCAACAACAACAACGACGGCAACAACAACGACGGCAACAACAACAACGACGGCAACAACAACGACGGCAACAACAACAACGACGGCAACAACAACAACGACGGCAACAACAACGACGGCAACAACAACTACGACGGCAACAACAACGACGGCAACAACAACAACGACGGCAACAACAACAACGACGGCAACAACAACGACGGCAACAACAACAACGACGGCAACAACAACAACGACGGCAACAACAACGACGGCAACAACAACAACAACGACGGCAACAACAACAACGACGGCAACAACAACAACGACGGCAACAACAACGACGGCAACAACAACAACGACGGCAACAACAACGACGGCAACAACAACAACGACGGCAACAACAACAACGACGGCAACAACAACGACGGCAACAACAACAACGACGGCAACAACAACAACGACGGCAACAACAACAACGACGGCAACAACAACGACGGCAACAACAACAACGACGGCAACAACGACAACGACGACAACAACGACAACGACGACGGCAACAACAACAACGACAACGACGACGACGACAACAACAACAACAACGACAACAACAACAACGACGACGGCAACAACAACAACGACGGCAACAACAACAACAACAACGACGGCAACAACAACAACGACGGCAACAACAACAACAACAACGACGGCAACAACAACAACGACGGCAACAACAACAACAACGACGACGAAGGCAACGACAACAACAGTACCAACGGCAATACCAACGATAAATCGTCGTGCCGCCGTCGGCAGGGCGTCGTCGTCGTAAGATGATGGCCGTGATTAGTACACATTCTCTTTTGGACCACTCATGTCTTTGACCGTGGGGTGGGGTGGGGTGGGGTTGGGTAGGGTAGGGTAGGGTGGGGTTGGGTTGGGTTGGGTAGGGTAGGGTAGGGTAGGGTAGGGTAGGGTAGGGTAGGGTAGGGTAGGGTAGGGTAGGGTAGGGTAGGGTAGGGTAGGGTAGGGTAGGGTAGGGTAGGGTAGGGTAGGGTAGGGTAGGGTAGGGTAGAGTAGAGTAGAGTAGAGTAGAGTAGAGTAGAGGGCCAAGTAGAGTTTTCTCTACTTGTCCAGTATGGTTCGTCACTCGGAGCAATACCTCAACTTATTCTTATTCTAAATTCAAGCTAGCTTAATATTTCAATTGACAATCTTACAGGTAACTCAAAGGCACACTCTACAACGACGATGATATATCCGTTGCTGGTGTTGGTGGAGTTGCTCTCGTTCTTGCTGGTGCTCTCATAATTGTGTTGAAAAGAGGTCGACTTCGTCGCGTTACACCAACACCAAAAATTAACAATTATTGGACGAGGTTAAGCAAAATATCGTGATTTGTCAGTGGCGAGCAGATCAGTTATTTGCCGATGCCGAAGGCAGAGGCAAATAACTGAACTGCGAGACACTGACAAATCACGATATTTTGTGAAAACCGAGTTCAATAATTGTTTTATTATTCGATTTATTTTTTATTTGACATTGTTTACCTGTAATTATGTCCATTCATTTATTTCCAGCTTGGCTGAACGAGCGATTTACGTTTGCCGAAATTGAGTGTAACGCGCATGAGCAAAATATTATTTGCTGGCAGTTATTTGCAGGTGACGTAGTGGTCCCTCAACCAATTAAAAGGAAGATAAAAATAAATCGAATAATAATTCATGTTATTCCAATGGAGCAAGTCGACGCCTCCGCCTGAGACGTCTTGAAAGCGTTCGAACCAGTGAGCTCTATACTTGAGTTGCACGGTCATGCGCACGCATCATTTTGGCGGGCCACAGTCATAATTTTGGCGGACTACATGCGGCATAATAAATGTGGTAAATGAAACAAATTCAACAATTTCTGAAGATATTAGCATCAGGAATTATTTCTATCTTAAAAATAGTTAAATTTCGTTTTGTATTGACCACGTTTTATAATCCATGTGGCCCGCCAAAATGATGCGCGCGTAACTGGCCTATGTATAAAAGTATGAGCGTATATAGCCAGTGTTTTAGAAAGAGCAAAGTGAAAAGGTGGTAAACTGCCGAGAATAGTTTTGATATAACGAAATTTCGCTCAAAACGTCAGTATTTCGTTATAAAAACTATTCGAGGCAGTTTACCACTTTTTCACTTTGCTCAGCTCTATATATAACTACGGTTATATAACTGGAGTGATATCTGCCAGTCATCGACCGGGCCGCAAAGATTGAAGCCAAGCATGGCGGATCATATAGGCCTGAAGTACGTATAGTTTCAGTCTCTTGCGCGGTCTTGGCCAGAACAGACCATTGAACTGCAGTCAGACCGCGTAGAGAACTAATAAGATTAGAGTATACGTATTTCAGTCCTACATGTCCGCCATGCTTGGCTTCAATTGACGAGCCAAAGATATTACTTCAGTACTATATATAGAGCTCACAGGAGCTCGGGTTGCTTGGTTATACAGTTGAGTGACCACCATTGTTTTAACTTAATATTATATATAGCCTTTAATGCTATTGGTTTGTTTTGTCAACATTCTGTTGAAAACGGTGATAGTTTTACGTGTGTATACATAATGCGTGTTAGTGTGCATGCTCTAGCATTGTTTTTGTAGTATGAGATTTCTCCTTTTCTGATTAAGAAACGCTGTCAACTCATTATCCTTGTGATAAGTCTGTACATGCTTGTAATCGTTCTATAGTTTAGAGTTTATAGTACTTTAATATTTGCTAGTATATTTGACTTGCTATTTTACTCTCAGTGCTATTTTGCAATCTCAGCATTTGGTGTTATATAAACATGTATCTCAAGTCAAGTTGGCATATATTATTGAGGATTAATATTAACAACGTGAACATATACCTTTACCTTTAGACTATGTGCACACGGTAACGTTTCCGATATATAAGTATATATATATATATATATATATACTATATAAGTAGGCTTACCTCAAATGTTGACAGTAGCGACCATCAACATTTGAGGTAAGCCCACTTATAGTATATTCGCTCTATCTTTACGGTATTGAGCACTTTTCGACATTTCGCGAACAACACTTTGTTTGTTTGAATATATATTTATACAATAAGCTAAATGTTTTGCACGTTTTCATTGGTCGAGAGCCATGATCTATTACTGGACAGTTGCACTGATTTCGTCAAACTTGTTCTGATTGCTGTGAAGCAATGAAAATCGCCACTCCAATGTCACAAACCAATCATATTGCTTGTTTTGTATAGATCATGGATCACGTCAGATGGCGTGCTTCATCTTTTTCAATGCCCCGGAAGTTCGGCGGGAAATTCAATGAATCTTATCTAAAGTTGTTTTTTTTAAACTTTTTTATTGTATAAAAACAAATAGATTCCATGTTTCCGTTGTCTGTTCAGTTATAGATGCACAGAGGACGTCACAAACGTGGTAAGAACATCAGTGACCCACTCGACTGCGTCTCGTGGGCCACTTTTTTGTTCTTACCACGTTGTGACGTCATCTGTGCATCTATAACTGAACAGACAACGGCAAAATGGAACTATTTAAATAATGAACGAATTGTCCAATAGCAACGTTTCAGTTCAATCACTCAACCGTGTTATTTAAATATTAATAAACCTAAAACAAAGGATGTGCACGGTGTAAGTAGCTACGGTTCAACATAAAATCACAGCTCATTATAGGCGCTTTGAAGTTTGCCGAGTTTCCAGACCATATCTCAATTGACTATGGTGCACATAGGGGGTGTTTACATGAGCCCGGCCTGAACTCGGACCGGGCTGAATTTTTCATTTCAGTTTTTGTTTACATGAGGCCGGCCTTGAAACTATATATCTATGGCTTGGTTTCGCTGTTACTTCAAGATTTGTGTCAATTGCTTTACAGCTCGTGAACACCAGAGAATCATGTTATGTGGATTTTACACCAATATCGTGTAGAACAACGTATCGAGTTTGAGAGGTGAAAGTGCTTCAGTTTGGACTAGCAGGTGACGTGAGATTAGACCGTCGTGAACTGAATCTCAGGCGGACTCATGAAAACGATCTAGAGTAAAAACACTACAACCAACCTAAAGTCCAGCCTGAGTTCGGGCCTACCTCGTGTAGATGCCCATAGACCGTTTGGCGTTAAGATCTTTTGCTTTAGAAAGTGGGATTTGCTCATTGCTGTAAGACCCTCTCTCCTCTATGTTTTCAATAGACTTCAAAAGGTTACGTCAGTGTTGAATAGGAATGAATAATTTTAGTTTCCCCTTGGGACTATTTTGTTGAAGGAATTATTATATTCTTAACAATACATTAGCATAAAGATAAATCGTATGGTTGGGCAAGCATTGTGTTTGAGCGAAAAGCACGTTATTCAAGCTAGCAACGACTTTCAAACTACAACTGGGATGGGACTAGTCCAAAAGATGCTTTAATTTGTAGTGTATAATTAAAGTAACACTTATTGTAAACACAGCGCTTTTTAAGGCGAAGTAGATACATTCTGAAAACGGTTTTCCTGGCAGTAAGTAATTAACGACAAAGTGTGTACAATATTCGTGCAAGACAAGCTAAAGAGAAATGGACAGCGATCATTCTGAAGAAGATGTCAAAGCTGTTCCTGGACAATACGGCTGCCGTTTGTTAAACGAATTTGACATAATGATGGTATGTAATGATATAAGATATTGCGTTTATTTTAACTTGAACGGGAAGGAAGTAAAGCGAAGAGAGAGGGAGTACAGCGTGATATTGAAAGGGTTTCAGGCACTGTACATGAAATACTGTATTCTTAGTTGCTGTGTGGCTTTCCGGGACGTTTCCCCTTAACGAGTAAAATCGTTTGGCATGAGAGTAAAAAGATTCCACAACGACAATGCAAGCGAAAGAGTTAAAATTCGCGTGATAATTAAAGCAAGATACCAACGTTTGGAGTCTAAATTTTTTATGGCTTCAACGATTTCAGTAAATTCAAGATGGCGGCTGAAGTAACTACCACAAATTATGACGTCATCAGTTGGCTTCTCTGTTAACACTTTAAAGGGCTAACGCCAGACGATTTTATTCAGCACAGGGAGGGGTCCAGGCCCTTAAAAAGATTCCACACGTCATGTTCAAAAATCACATGTGGATCACATGTGAACCACATATGATCACATGTCGTTCACATGTGATTTTGGAACAACATGTGGAATTTGTATAAGGGCTGACCAGAGAAAATTTTAAAATGGGCAGTTCCCCAAGAATGTCATTTCCCGGGCCACATTTCAGAGCCACGCCACCACTGAGAGCCTATATTTGATATGTTTATTTGACTATATCCCTATGAAACGAAAATTACGTTTATCTTATTTGAAAATACACTTATAACAACTTTTTGCAGTTTTTTGTTTCCTTGCTTCGTTGTTGAGATATTTCAGTTTGTTTTGATATTCCAAATTACACGTTTAACGGCTTTCCTGTCCGAAATTGGTCTTTGGTATTTTATTCTCGTGGCTAACGCCATACGATTTTTTATTGACCTCTGGGAAGCCCTCGGACAGGAGTGAGATAAAGGTGATGTACAGTCCGTTCTGCGCATGTACGAAACTAATGTTTACATCTTTATTTACAAAAATAATACTAATAGCTTATTCAAGATTGTAAGCTTTTCTTGGTTCCCATTCATTACTTGTACCCAAAACAAAACATTTTCAGGAGAAATAGAAGAAATCCGAGGAGATATCCTCGCCGAATCGCTTGGTTTTCTGCCATGTTGTTCCTAACGGTTTACATTTTGCGGAGTACTTCATGTAATTATCTACGAATGTCATGTTTTTGGGACCACATTGCGGTCATGCGCAGAACGGACTGTACGTCACCTTTAAGTTATAACCGCTTTTAGAAGTTTTCTTATTTCCGACAAATATATTCTGATTATATTTTGTAGAATGGCCACAGTTATTTCTACAAGAAAATGAGGAAGAACAATAGCAACAGTTGTAAGAGCAAATGTGGTGAATCATAGAACGATTTTATGCGACAGAGAAGCTATTGGTACTTTATTTGATTCAACGAAGGTGGGCATCTATTTTCTATTTCTTTTATGAATGTGCTGTGACGTCATAACCGTTTTTGCATAGCTTGATATAAACACGGTAACTGACCAATCACAGCGTGCGTAAGACGCAACCTATTTTATAACTATAAATATATAATAAAGTTATTTTTTCGCCCAGGTCTTAAAAGAGCCGTCATTTGTTAAAATGAAGCTGAATCCAAACGTCCTTAATGGATACATTCCTTCGTTGTTCTCAAACGACCAGCCACACGAGATGCTTAAAACATTTGAAATTGAACTCCTCAAACTTTGTCAGGGGACGGTGACTGTTGAATGCGTTAACCAGATTATGCTGGAGTATTTCAAAAAATGGCAGAAATCTCGTAAGTTATATAAAGTGCCTATGAAACGAAAATTAAGTTTGTCTTATTTGAAAGAACATTTAAAATGATAGAGTAACATCTTTGCAGTTTTTCGTTTCCTTGCTTCGTTCGTGAGATATTTTAGTCTGTTTTGATATGCAAATTAAACAATTTAACGTCACATGTGCATAATGAGTTATTGAAGAAAATTTATATATCTTTGCTATTATCAAACCAAAGTAATGCGAGGGAAGCATGTGTTTCGCCCAGAACACTAAACATGTAGATTTTCAAGCGATTATATTTGACAATGCAAAGATATATAACGTCTTTCAATAAATTATGCACTTGTGACGTCGCAACATGTGACATTTATATCAGACAAACTGACATAGGCGTAGAGTATGGGGGTGCTGAGGGGCTTTAGCCCCCCGAGAAGTCTTAATGGGGGGGGGGGGGGCTGAGCTCCCCCAGAAATTTTGCAGCAACTGACTCATCAATCACCATTCACAAATTATAGATTACTCGTTAGGCTAAAGTAACTGTTACAGCCTCATTCCTGTCAGCCAAAAGCACCCATATACAGCTGTGATAAGTCAACCCAGCAAACACAACATCGAAAAATTGTTGAAATGTGTTGTATTTTAACTAGTTTTTATGATATTTCATGACCTTCAGTGTTCTGAAAAATCACCCCTCAGAATGCAGGAAATGGCATTTCCAAGACTCTAAATTTCAAGAAGAGTCCCTTTTTGTAAACGCCACCCACGGGGAAATTCTTAAAAAGGTCCTGTTCAGCACTTCAGTCCCCCTGGACAAAAACAAAACTCTACACCTATGCAAACTGAAATATCTCAAGAACGAAGCAAGCCCGCAAGGAAACGAAAAACTGCAAAAGATATTACTTTGGTTTGATAATAGCAAAGATTTATAACCTTCTCTGATAACTCATTATGCACATGTGACGTTAAATTGTTTAATTTGCATATCAAACAAACTAAAATATCTCATGAACGAAGCAAGGAAACGAAAAACTGCAAAAGATGTTACTCTATAACTTAAGTGTTCTTTTAAATAAGAGAAACTTAATTTTCGTTTCATAGGCACTTTAAACTGAATGACTATTTTGATTTGAATATGCCAAAGTTGGTCCTAGGTAACTTGTTCTATAACAGTTTTAGAAAATATTGTTGTTGTTTTTTCGTAGCTCCTGGCAAAAATTTTGAAGACGAGTTGCAAACTTTAGAACATGTTGTGTATTGCTCGGCAATTCTCGGGGGAAGAATGGACTATGGGAAATTAGAAATATGGAAAAAAGGATTGTTCTCCAAAATTGGGTAAGAAACTAATGCCAGTCTGTATTTTTTAGTTGATAAAATCATAATAAATTATCAGTCAAAATCTGATTGAGTAAATTGTGCGTTTTTGACAGACAGGCAGGCAGGCAGACAAACAAACAGACAGACAGACAGACAGACAGACAGACAGGAAAACAAATAAACAAACAGACAGACAGACAGACAGACAGACAGACAAAACAGACAGACAGACAGACAGACAGACAGACAGACAGACAGACAGACAGACAGACAGACAGACAGACAGACAGTAAAACGTGTAAGAACGTGTTATTTATTGCAACGTAAGTGTTGCGATAATAACTATTTAAGTCTATAATGAGGCTTGTTCTCAACAACAATGTTGTAATCATGGATGCTGTAAATTAGTGTTTTCTATGTTGATAAGGATTTTGCAAAAAGTGAGGGTAATTTTATAAACCAACCAGCCAGTCTGACAGACAAACAAATAAACAAACAGACAGACAGACAGACAGACAGACAGACAGACAGACAGACAGACAGACAGACAGACAGACAGACAGACAGACAGACAGACAGACAGACAGACAGACAGACAGACAGACAGACAGACAGACAGACAGACAGACAGGAAAACAAATAAACAAACAAACAAACAGACAGACAAGACAGATTGTTCAATATATTAACTTTTTACAAACTTATATTTTCAGTTCTGACGATGAAAAACGTTCAATTTCTATGCTCCGTAGCATTCTTGATGAAGTAAAATCGTTGCCAAACATGAAAACTATCACAAACATCTCCCAACAGATTGGCTTGCCACTGGAGCAAGCCCTTTTTGTATGTCTCTTTATTGTTGGGTAAGTAAAATCAAAACCAGCAAAGACTTCATAATCAGTTTCAGCTTGCTTTTGAAATCCGAAACGTATAATTGAAATGAACATTCCGAACTTACGTTGCAATGTTCAGAACTACATTGCGAGGTAGATACAAATTTAAGTCGGCAATTTGTTTCTGTTTAACCAAGTATCTATTCTTCATTTCCATCAAACACTATACAGTATACAACAAATAATCTTCTACCCCGTGATTTCGCCAAAGGAATTCAATTCAAAGCTTATTAAATTCGAACTTCACAATGAACTTCGCGAACTTCCGTCCCTTTCAAAAGCAAGCTGAAATTGACTATAACATTTATATGTGGTGTTTTCTGGGTCCTTTCATTGTTGTCTTTTCTATATTCAGCTTTAATATCAGCGGGTCTGCAAAGACTTTGGTTTCGTGTGTGGCTGAATTGTTTCTTTTGAGTGATGGAATGAAGTCGTGTTTGAGGGGTGAAGTGATGAGCAAACTTGAAGATTCAGAATTAACTTACGAAGCTCTGAACAATATGGCGTTGTTAGAGTCTTTCGTACAAGAGGTGTGAGAGACTAAGATAACAAAGTAGACTTATTATAAACATACTTTTAAAAACATACTTAGACCTACTTGGACTTACTTAGACTTACTTAGACCTATTTAGACCTACTCAGACCTACTTAGACCTATTTAGACCTACTTAGACCTACTTAGACTTACTTAGACCTACTTAGACCTACTTAGACCTACTTAGACCTACTTAGACCTACTTAGACCTACTTAGACCTACTTAGACCTACTTAGACCTACTTAGACCTACTTAGACCTACTTAGACCTACTTAGACCCACTTAGACCTACTTAGACCTAACTTAGACCTACTTAGACCTACTTAGACCTACTTAGACCCACTTAGACCTACTTAGACCTACTTAGACCTACTTAGACCTACTTAGACCTACTTAGACCTACTTAGACCTACTTAGACCTACTTAGACCTACTTAGACCTACTTAGACCTACTTAGACCTACTTAGACCTACTCAGACTTACTCAGACCTACTTAGACCTACTTAGACCTACTTAGACTTACTCAGACCTACTTAGACCTACTTAGACCTACTCAGACCTACTTAGACCAACTTAGACCTACTTAGACCTACTTAGACCTACTCAGACTTACTCAGACTTACTTAGTCCTACTTAGACCTACTTAGACTTACTCAGACTTACTCAGACTTACTTAGTCCTACTTAGACCTACTTCTCAGACCTACTCAGACTTACTCAGACCTACTTAGACCTACTTAGACCTACTCAGACCTACTTAGTCCTACTTAGACCTACTCAGACCTACTCAGACCTACTTAGACCTACTCAGACCTACTTAGACCTACTCAGACCAAAGTTCGATGTTGTTGGTATAAATCAATTTTTAGGTTTGTCGACTTCATCCTCCTGTTTCTATGATTTTTTGCTAAAACAAGGTGAGAAAAATGACGATATTTAAATATGAAAATCTCTGACTGTCTTCACCGTGTCTCAATAGCTCAGTGGTCCGAGGGTCGATGCGTTTATTCGGAGACCTTGGGTTCGGTTTCCAGTTGGGACAGTCAGGCCTGTTTCAAACGTCGAACTTCTCATGCACCGGGTGGCGTGTGCTGTTAGGGCGCTGCCTCTCACCGCTGTAGTTTAAGCCCAGTTGGACGGGGTTAGTA
Organism: Paragorgia papillata; assembly: GCA_035771165.1. Classification (NCBI taxonomy): domain Eukaryota; kingdom Metazoa; phylum Cnidaria; class Anthozoa; order Scleralcyonacea; family Coralliidae; genus Paragorgia; species Paragorgia papillata. Next base: position 749,782 of record JAWNZC010000393.1, on the reverse strand, counting down.
CTTGGATGGGTGACCGTCTGGGAATAACCTCGTTCTCGAACTTGAAATTTCATGTGAGTAGAGTTTAGTTGGTCTCCTCCTGTGCTCCGAGGGTTTTTCGCAGGGTTCTGCGGTTTTCCTCCCTTCGTAAAATCAACACGTTAGGTCTTAGCTTATGTCGTGCACTTTTAACATGAGCCTCTGGCTCGGATGATTGGGCGACTACATCCTGTGCTTACGGACGTTAAATAAATCATTACTCATTACCAAACCTAATACACAAGCCGATTAAGTGCGGCAGAAGAGCGACGTTTGAAATCAATTAAGAGGCGGCAGATTGTATTAAGAGCGGCAGATTGTATTTGGAGCGGCCAAGGCCTGTTGCAATTATGCGACGTTGGAGCAACTCTGATTCAAACGTGGAACTTCTCATGTGCCGAACCTAATGCATAAATTATTTTAATGTATTATCGCTGCCACTGATTATACACAAGGTTTTTGCCGGTTTTTTTAATAGTTTGATGAATTAGGTTCGACGAATTAAGTTCGACGTTTGAATAGACACCGTTCCAGATGCCGGCTCCAAACATCGAATCTATTTTGTATTTGGTTCGGCGCATGAGAAGAACGACGTTTGAAACGCCTCATATTTTTTTATGTTTTTATATATATAAAAATTAAAAAACATGGAAGTATGCAGCCAGAATCTTCGTATTTTATGACGTATTTTTCTGTCACCGTATAGAGAGGATTTCGTATTACAAAGCCGCTCAGGCCGATATGCAATGAAACGCAGGTGATTTCGTTGATTGGCGAGATTCTACATATGTCAACGAGATCCCAATGTATTTGTAGAATCCAGATCAGTTCAAGGCAGACAGGTTTTTTGGTGAAGAGGTACTGGAGAATAGATATTAATATGACTTGTGGTTTGTAAGAGAAACCGCGAGGACTAGAATAAGAAAATTTAACAGCAACAACAGTAGCAACAACAGCAAACAAAAACAGCAGCAGCAGTAAGCAGTAGCAGTAGCAACAACATGCAACCAAAAAACAAGCTTGAGACTCGTGTGAGTAGAGTTTAGTTGGTCTCTCCTGTGCTCCGAGGGTTTTTCGCCGGGTTCTGCGGTTTTCCTTCCCTCCGTAAAATCAACACCTAGGGCTTATCTGTAATTCGTGGGCCGATATGTGTCGTATGGCGGCTGCCCTGAGCGCCTTTGATTATGCCTTCGACTCGGCCATGTCAAAAATTATTGTAAGGCGCATTTGAAAACCTTAAAGTTGAATTTGCGCGGTATAAATAAATGTTATTATTAAAATGTTTATTATAACAACAACAACAACAACAACAACAACAACAACAACAACAACAACGCCGACGGACGATGACAATAAATTTGCATCTAATTAAAAATAACTCACAGGAAAACAACAAACACTACGAGTTTAATTTTACCTAACAAATTCAACCTAATTAAGAAATGGCTCATGGTTTAGCGTTGCTCCATCGAGTTATGGATGTATGCAGGGAAATTGGGAGAGCACTCAAAAATCGTAAGAGTTGGTCGAAGGCGTAGCCGAGACCAACTCTAAGATTTTTGAGTGCTCTCCCAATTTCCCAAGTGTATCCATAACTCGATGGAGCAGACTAAACCATGAGCCATTTAAATCATTTCACAAGCCGGCGAATCGTTTTGGTTGTTGTGTTTTTCTACTTTCGTAGCCAAGTCTTTTTTGTTTCACTAAAATCCAACCAAAACGACAGTTTAAACTCGGTTACCCAGACCCAGTTTATGTCTTCTGGGTCGTTGTTCTTTATTACTCAATAAAATAAATGACTCGGTATTTTGATAATATAAAAGGCCGTAAAAAGTCAATTTAAAACTCAGGTTTGTTTTGAAATTTTTTTCCCGCGCTTTTTTGCCGTGCTCCATCGAGTTATGGAGCACGCACGACAGCCAATCAAAAACGTTGCTATGTCAAAAGCTATGTTATAATTTAAATGTTATCCACTGAATACCGATTTATGTATCTGATAGTGCTGTTCAGTGGATAAAAGGGGGAGATAATGATAACATAAAAAAAAAATATTATTTTTTCTTTTTTTTACACAAGCAATTGCTAAACAACTTGTTGGTATTTGGAGGTCCTTACAACAAGGAAGCAACATGTACAGACCATAAATGTCCTGGACAGGTAAGAACGAAATATTTTGAATAATTTGTTGAGGACGTGGAAAGAAATATGGCTTTTCTTAATGGTCAAAAACTAAAGTTTAACTGATATATTGTTATTTTAGAATAATGCAATGACGTTCTTGAAAGCTGTTTCTGGTTTATTTTATGAGCAGTTAGTGAGTTTACTTTGGCAGGAAACCTTTCATGGAAAGACAACAAGTAAGTTGACAAGAAGATGGGGATCCCCCTCTCGGTTTAGAGGTCTCCATTTCAGTTAAGAGGTGTCTATCAATGACTCAATGAGGGTCTCGCACTCCGGGTTAAGGTATACGATACATAGGTTTGTGACTTATTGAGTTTCTTTTTTACAACAGCTTAAGAAGATTTTCCTGCCCAGATTCACCACTTCGGCTTAAGACTTTCAAATTTGATGCCAGTTCGGTAAGTTCACTTCAATTCTGCTTTTGCATATTAAACCATGATAAAGATAGGCAAAGCCGAGTTGTTTTGTCGCTCTCATGGTCATGGAACACGAATAATGATGATCAATGTATATATAATAATAATAATAATAATAATAATATAGAATTGCCAAACGCAATGGGCCATTTGCAGAAACGGTGATTTACTTAGACAGACACAAAAAACGGTATGGGGTTCATAATTTATGGACTCTTCTCTAAAGGCAAATTGTGTTTTAATTTTAGATTTTATTAAAACATCAGCAAGACATAAAATTAGAAGAATACATTCCATAGGGATTTTGTGAAGTTGTTTTTTTAAAAGAAGGTCTCGAAATTTTGCCCACCACAAGAACAAGCACGCTTTAAGAATTGTGTAAGTACATTTTAATTTCACAATTATTGAGCAATATGTTATTATTTAACACATCAAATTATGGGGCTACCTTATGAAGTTTTGAAAATATCCGTGGTCACGGTTTTAATATTTTCTGTATAACTGAAACTATGAAATTATTCGTATAGGTCAGTAGTGCAATGATTGTTTGCGCACCCATCATTTTGGCGGGACATATGCATAAAAACGTGGCCAATACAAAACGCAATTTAACTATTTTATAAAGATAGAAATCATTCCTGATCCTATTATCTTCAGAAATTGTCAAATTTCTCTCATTTACCTGATTTGTTAGGCATGTAGCCCGCCAAAATTATGCCTGTGGCCCACCAAAATGATGCGCGCGCATGATCGTGTAATTCGCGTATAAAAACAATTAGAATCTACAGTTATTATTGTTGTTGTTATTGTCGTCGTCGTTGTTGTTGTTGTTGTTGTTGTTGTTGTGGTTGTTATTGTTAAAATGGATTATTGTATTGTTCTACGACAATACAATTACGTAAAAACTTGTAACAGATCTTAATTTTTAAGAAAACGTCAAAATCTTATCTTAAATTAGAAACGTCTTTCGGCTAGAGTTTTTGTACAAATTTAGGGAACGGTTGCTTTCGTCTTGATCCTAATTCCTCTGTACTCTGCCAATTGCTGATTACATCTGGCCTAACCAGTGTGTACTATAAGCCACTGTAAGGATACGCTTCGCTCGTCATGAATGCCGCATAGACAAGATCTGAACTATTAACTCTCTTATGAAGGCTTAAAAAAAATACCAATTGAAATTGCTAATTTAATACTCAACAAGGGCTATTTGAATCCCAAGAAAAATTTTTTGGGGTTAGTGGCACTTTAAAATCTCTGATGAATGCTATCCAGACCCCCCTGAACCATTCAGACAACTACGTATTTAAAACCTGGGAAGAATTGAACCATTGCTGTGTCACAAAGCAAGCACTTGGTGGGCTCTCAGTCGCTTTGTGTCAGTTAATTTCCAGCAAAAACTAACAAAACTTTATTAAGAGGTTATTTTCATTTAACATCCTTGCTGTGAGGGAGGATAGATCAACAGAAGGCAAAAATGTCGGGCATCTGTATTTTTAAAAATTAAGTGACTCTCTGACTATTAAGTGACTAGCCTGTAGTGCCTGCACTGCACTTACATAGTGTTATTATATCAAGGCCTGCATTGAAAGTGGTAAGGTTTGAGAGTGTCAAAAGATATCCAACACGGAGGAAAGATCTTCCCATCAACATCTTTTTGCAAGTGTTTCTGACATTTGGTGCACTTGTCTGAGAATAATTTTTCATAATAGGTCAACCAGTTCTAAAACAAACAACGAAAGTAAATATTTGTCTTTTTCTCTCTGTTTCTCACTCTCTTCTCTGTCGGCTTTCTAGCTTGCTTCGTTGCTTCGTTCATTCATTCCCTCCCTCCCTCCCCCTCCCTCCCTCCCTCCTTCCTTCCTCCCTCCCTCCTTCCTTCCTTCCTTCCCTCCTTCCTTCCTTCCCTCCTTCCTTCCTTCCCTCCTTCCTTCCCTCCTTCCTTCCTTCCTTCCTTCCCTCCCTCCTTCCCTCCCTCCATCCCTCCTTCCTATTCCCTCCCTCCCTCCTTCCTTCCTTCCCTCCCTCCTTCCCTCCCTCCTTCCCTCCCTTCCCTCCTTCCTTCCTTCCTTCCCTCCCTCCTCCCTTCCCTCCCTCCTTCCTTCCTTCCTTCCCTCCCTCCTTCCCTCCCTCCTTCCTTCCTTCCCTTTATACATACCAAAAAAACTATCTAATGTTTTCTTTGGATCACCACACAAACTATAATGGAAGGCAGCTGCATTTGCAATATCAGTCATCTAACACAAACAAAAAAATAAAGAAATTTATATTCAGCAATATGGTATGGTACTGTTCTTTTTGGTGCTTTTCTTTACCTTATTAAATATCTTGTATTTTGAACATTGGCATAAACTCATCCTTAAAATTGAATAGTATAAGAGGAAACTCAGTTTAGAAACTGAATTTGTAGTGTACTATTTTGTACTGTATTGTACTGTAAGTGTGGTGTACTATACTGTATTTTACTGTACTGTATTTTACTGTACTGTAATGTACTGTACTGTACTGTGTATTTCACTGTACATCTGTACTGTACTGTACTGTGCTGTACTGTGTATTTCACTGTACTATGTACTGTACTGTACAGTGTATTTCACTGTACATCTGTACTGTACTGTACTGTACTGTGTATTTCACTGTACATCTGTACTGTACTGTACTGTGTATTTCACTGTACATCTGTACTGTACTGTGCTGTGTATTTCACTGTACATCTGTACTGTACTGTGCTGTGTATTTCACTGTACATCTGTACTGTACTGTGCTGTGTATTTCACTGTACATCTGTACTGTACTGTGCTGTGTATTTCACTGTACATCTGTACTGTACTGTGCTGTGTATTTCACTGTACATCTGTACTGTACTGTGCTGTGTATTTCACTGTACTGTTCAACTGTCTGTGCTGCACTGTACTGTTCTGTTCTGTACCTTATCATCAGATGTTTCACGAATGCCCTTAATCATGACTCTATCAATGCTACAACCTCTGAGTATTACAATAGCATTCAAAGTAAGCTTGACTGAAACCTAAAAAAATAATAAACACAACATTTACACTGACATTTCACAACCAAAATAATGTTGTAAAATGACAACAATAACCAACAATACTTGGATTTAACCTGGATTGAACAATATATTTATTATTTTTATATTACATATTTTTAATTAAATTGTACAAAGTGATCCAACAAAACACAAACCTGCAGTAATGAAACACCAACAATCTTGTTCCATCGTATTGCAAGTTTTGGAAATGACTTCTTAATATTTTCAACAATTTGCTTTAACTCTCTGTTTTACAAAATAAATACATAAAAAAGATATATATATATATATTTAATATTCATTATGTGATTTATATATATTTATACGTATGCATTTACATTTGGGATATGTATAAGACTTTCTTTGATATTCCTTTTTGTTGCTGGTTCATGACTTCTGTCATCCAATACATGGTGTCGTTTAAGGCATTCAGTGGCAAGTTTAGCTTGAGAATTTAACTGTTAAAAAGAATTATAAGACAATATGAATCGCATCTAAAAATGCACAAAAAATTATTTTCAGCACTCACTATTTGACTGAGTCAAGCAGTCTAAGAAAAAAGCATGCATATCACCACTCAGTGATGTAGCATGATATAGCTCTGCTTATCCCAAGTCTTATCCAGTGAGCTCTATGTATGTATAGACTGGAGTAATATCTGCTGGTCATTGGCCAGGTAAAGATTGAAGCCAGTGGCACAACTACTGGGTGGGAATTAGGGTGGGTAAACCCCACAGGCCCCGAGCAAAAGGCATTAATTAGGGGTCCCTGAGCATTTTGTGACATCATTATTATTATCATGTCATGACATATTATTATCATGTCTTCCCACTAGGCTATGCGTGCAGGCTATGCGGAATGGAATGAATGCCTGTATGAGTCAATTGAAATAATCTGCCCACTTTAACAGATTTTGAATCGGAGTGACAATGAATGATTAGATTTTGCTCAAAAGTGCACCCTCAAAGCACTGGTAATGCCATTTCAGAGACCCTAGATTCAAACATTTTCCGGGGGAGCATGCCCCCAAACCCCCCCTAGAAATGCAGTCACTAAATCAGAAAGGGCCCCTGAAGTAATCAATCCCACCAGATGCCTAGTTGCACCACTGATTTGAAGCCAAACATGGTGGACATGTAGGCCTGAAGTACGGTACGTACATAGCTCCAGTCTCCTATGCGGTCTTTTGACCAGATCAGACTTGACCAGACCACGTAGAAGACTGGAACTATATGTACTTCAGGCGCACGTTGTCCGCCACAAAAGATATCACTCCAGTTATATATAGAGCTCACTGGTCACTTAGTACCAGTAAATACCTTTTGTGTCCAACTGTATGTCTGAACTAGTTGATCATACAGTGGTGTTTTCTCCTGAATGGGATCCAGCCAGAGCAGGCCACTCTTACCAAGCAAGGTTGGTTGATTGTTGGGTTTTATCAAAGATGCACACAATTTTTTCTAAATCACTTTGGTAGAAATATATATATAAATCTTTGTTATGAGGTGTGAGCTTATTTACAGTGTAAACTCCTTTTTCTGGGCTGAGAAGGCTTTTTGTGTGTGTTGGGGGGGGGGGGGGGAGGGGGGGGGGGGGTGGGGGGGGGGGGGGGGGGGGGGGACTGCAGTACCTGAACTAGGCCTGGTTTTCATGATCCATTGTCTGAGATGGGTACATATAGGGTCAGATTGATTTTGATCTTGGTTATTGTTGAACAATGGCTTTGTTCCAAGGTCTGTTCAGACTGTTTGTCTGTCTGTTTGTCCATTTGTCTGTCTGTCTGTCTGTTTGCCTGTCTGTCCATTTGTCTGTCTGTTTGACTGTCCATTTGTCTGTCTGTTTGTCTGTCCATTTATCTATCTGTTTGTCTATCTATCTATCTCTCTCATTCTTCCTCTCTCTCATCCTTCCTCTCTCACACAAAACATGCACTGTATGTGGTATCACACAGAGAGTAGAAGTGCAATTATACTGTAGACCATGCAAATCATAAGACAACTTAACAGAGGGATTTGTGGCCAGTATAGTGGGCAATTTGGTCCAATTTTCGTAAACTAGACACATACGAGGGGGGCAATGTTCGCAGATGGAATTGACTTATAATATATAACGGCTTTTGCTGAAAATTATTCTCTTTATTTTCACATACTGAGTGATATTGGACTAGATACAATAATTTCCTTACCCCAATTTCTTTTCTAATTTCGACAAATTATCTTTCAGTTTTGTTTTATCTCCCGAGAAATCTTCCTTTATAGCGCTTTATGAAACGTAATCGTTCACCAAAGAACGAAATATCTCTGGAAGTAGCGAGCGCTGTACTGTACTTCTCCCTCTCCTTGTTCAGTTCAATCGCCATCTTGAAAAAATATTTTTATATAACTTGATGTGTACTTCAAGTAATCTTACTGAAAAGGATAGTAAAATTACCCGCTGGACAAAGCGATCACTTTTCTCTATTTTATTAATAGATTTTTAACTCAAAATGCACCAATCAAATCAATTTTAAAGTATTGATATTTTTGTAAAGTTGATCTTTTGTCACCCAATCAACTACAAAATATTTGTAGTGAACCAGCTTTTAGCAAATACAGCCATTCTTTTCCAGCCAATCACAGGCCGCGCTGAAGCAGATTGTGGAAATTAGTTTGGCGCGGTCTGGCGCGGTTATTAAGCAAATTTTTAATTAATTTTCCCAATATATAGTATAAAGACCAGAGTAAGCGTGTTCGGTTGCATTTTGAGAGAGAGGGGCTTGTTGAGGGCACGTGAAATAACGTTTTGAACGATTTCTTTTATTTTTTTCATGGAATTACGCGGGGAACCATCGGCTCGGACACTTGGAAGAGAGCTAGTGTTAATCTTCAGTTGGGCAAAGCTGTTGTAAATCGGAGTGAAAAAGCTTGCGAATTGGGACAGCAACTTGACCCGTTGCCGAGCCTTCGAGATAACTGCATCCAACAAAGCAACGCTAAAATTCACGCTTATGTGAGAGCAACAAGAGCTGTGGTTATTAAACTAAGAGAAAGCCTTCTGGATACCAACGAAGAGATCAAGTCACTGATCCGAGGCAAAGAGAACTTGGAGAGGGTTTTGGAGCACATTAGAAAGGACTTAATTTTGAACCAGACATCGTGTGAAGTTCGATCCACTCGTCCTCCAAGGGAAAGGGTATGTACTCTGTTTATGAGTTTATCTGTTTGCGAAATAAGATTTTAAAGCAAAAAATCTAGTGCATGGTCTAAAGCGTGTGTTTACCAAGCATTTCTTAACGATATTGTTAAAAGGTTAACGTTAAAACAATTTTAATTGTCATGTTAATATAAAACACATGGTAATTGTCACTCAAGTGCTTTCTTGCCATCCTAATATTTCTCGCCGAATAACTCGTGATCCACCGTAGTAATTTTAATCGTAGAAAAATCAAATAGTTTTTTGGTAAAACGGTAACTTAATCGATATGGTAATATTGTCTAAATCTAGGGGCAATTGGAGGTTTTAATCGATCAGTGTAAATATCTAACGTCCGCGTTGTGTCTCAATTGTTTCGTCGTCTTGTTGCTACGATACAGTTTTAATATTCATGATTTTTAAAGCGTTGTTTGATGAAGAACAACGAAGCCTCCTCGTTCGTTTCGTTGCTATGATAAACTTAAAACCATTGATTGAGGATATTTCCCATTTCAGTTGCAACTTGAACGCCAGGGAATCAGTCAATTGATTAGCATTAGCTTAGGCTGATATAAAGTAGACTTATCCGAGAGATAATTTTCTGATTTCGATGTCAACATGAAATAATTATTGAAAGCCTTCGTAATTGTGTTTAATTAATTTAGGATAATTTCCTGGCCATAGTTACTTTAAAACCTGTTCTCTTTTTGATGAAAAATATATATATTATACATGTACTCTTAATTTAAACTGAAATTCAATATTAAAATGCTGTTTTGATGCAGACATCACCTTATGGACCTTGATCCCATAATGGAAAGTTCGTTATTCCGCCGGATATTTACACCAGTAATTTCTTCTCAAATTTTTGTACGCCAGTTGGTGGGGGGGAGGTGGGGTGGGGTGGTGGTTGTTTCACCTTGGTGTGCCGTGGAAATTCATGTGTACAATGTGGTGTGACAAGTAATATCACTATGTAATATGTCATTTTAATCTGATTTAATTTGGCTAATCAAAGAACAGATGTTGCAGAACACAAATCACATTTCCACTATTTTGGCAGTTGAATACAACTCTAAACTAATGCATGATTATGAATGATCTCAATGTTGTATTTGCGATGTTAAACATTTACACTTTACTTACAGTACATTGATAGTGATGATTGATGAACCACTGTGTCATGGTGTGTGGGGGGTGGGGGTGGCAGTAGTGGCAATTAGTGACTGCATTTGTAGGGGGGGGGGTCTGGGGGTCCTCCCCTGGAAATTTTTGAAACCTAGAACCTCTGAAACACCATTTGCAGCAATTTGCGCGAACTTTTTCATCTAATTCTACAGCGAGTATACTGTAAAAACGAAGAAATTACCACACCAACATACCCTACAGGTTGCCAAAATCCAGCTCTATCTCTATCTCTATGATTGGTTCAGGGAATTGAAGCCTCGACAGACGACACTTCACAAAAGTGAACATATTTTGGGGGTTGCATTGCTCCGTTTGAGGTTTTGAGTTGCTTAATCTTTCAGTAATTAAGTACCTATACAGTACTGAATAGCTTCTAATTCTTCTAAGACACCTCTGCCCACGGACACATGAAAAGTTTGACATTTGGTCTTAGCCTTATTTTGTACAAAAATTTTAATTCAGGTTATCGAAACAGGCAAAGAACTGTATCTGCGAAAAATTGGGGGGGTAGCTGCCCCTGCCCCCCCCCCCCCACCTGCTACGGCAAATACAGCATTAATACAGTGTTGCTGTAACAGCGGTACACACCACACCAACAGTTTATACCGAAAATTAGATTACTCTTATGCCAAATTTGGTATACTGTATTTTCTGGGCGATAACCCGCACAGCGTATAACCCGCACAGCAACAAAAATGTCACTTTTGGAAAAATAAATCGGCATATTACCCACACCATCGGATAACCCGCAGCTGCTAATAATAGGTTTGGGCAAGAGAGCACACCAGACTGACTTGTATTTGTTCGGTGTTCCTTCATTTATATTCAGCCATTTTGAATAATGTGGTATATATCATTAGCGTATTGCGGGCTACGGGCCGAGGGAAACCCGAGCGCATTCCAAAAATGAAATAACCGGGCCGTAGCCCACGCCTATGATAAGCAAATGAATATACCGCATTATTCAAAATGGCCGAACAAAGAAGAAGAAATACAGGTCAGTCTGGCGTGCTCCCTTGGTTTGGGATCACAAAATTTAAAAAAAGTACAGTACCAGTAGTTGAAAGATTAAAGTAGAATGCTTGGTCTCTGGTCTTTGTGATGACATCGTCAGAATTCAACAGATTACCCGCACCACCCTATTACCTGCACTAATTAAGTTTCCTAGCAAAATTAAGAGATCAGAGATCGCCCAGAAAATACGGTAATCCCACGAAACTCTATGCAGGATATATCCGGCGAAACATACAAACTTTCCCAGTGTGGCCTTGATCCCTATGGAAAATTGTCCGAAATTTTTTTGCATGTCCAGGCTGGAAAAAATCTGGAAATTTTTTTGCATGTCTGGGGCTGGAAAAAATCTGAACATTTTTTTGCATGTCCGGGGCTGGAAAAAATCTGTATATTTTTTGCATGTCTGGGGCTGGAAAAAATCGGAAAATTTTTTGCATGTCCGGGGGCTGGAAAAAATCTGAAGATTTTTTTAGTTAATTAAAAGAATAAAGAGGCTGGTTTTTGCCCAGCTCAGGCAGGAATGGGTTATGTACTTGTTAACCCAAATACTGCCTAGGATGTCTGAGGGTTCTCTCTTTGATGAGTAAAATTGTCTGGTGTTAGACAGGGCAATAGAATAAAGAGGCTGTTTTTTTGCTTGCTCAGGCTGGAATGGATTAAATACTTGATAGCACTTGGAATCATAATTAAATTATCACTGTCATAAATTATCACTGTCATAAATTATCACTGTCATAAATTATCACTGTCATAAATTATCAGTCATAAATTATCATCATAAATTATCACTGTTATAAATTATCACTGTCATAAATTATCATCATAAATAATATCACTGTTATAAGTTATCACTGTCTAAATTATCACTGTCATAAATTATCATTAAAATGTTAAACTAAAATTTAAAACTTTTTTTTTTCAGAAGTTGGATGGAGCAGACAATCTTCTTTCAAACGAACGTCAGCGTCTCCTAAAATTAAAACGCACTCTTGAAACTCAGCTACGGGCCGTTCAAATGCAGCTACACTACTTGGATAGCTGTCGAAAACGACTGTCGGCTGTTCTCCAAGAAAGATCGCACGCAACAGACCTGATTTGTCAGGCTGTCAGCTCAGTCCGGGGTTCAGCACGTCGTGGGAAAGACAAATATTTTGAGAGACCCCAAACACCTCCTGTTGAACCACTTGGTCCCTACACGCCAGAAGCTGCCAACGCTATTTCAAGCGCATTAGAAGCCCGAGAAACATCTGCTGCACTTCGTAAATCTGTAGCACAAGCTATTCAGGAGATAAATCAATTACAACACTCCACTTATAGTTCAGTAAATCATGGAATTACCCAAAAGGTGGCAGAAACAGTTAATATTAAGGTTAGTATGCACATTATTTAGGCCTTTTCATAAGGAAAACTGCATGTGATTTCAACACTTACAAACGTTGTGAGCCGTTACATTATGTTTTGAGACCTTACGTTACGTTGTGAGACCTTGGGTTACATTGTGAGACCTTACGTTATATTGTAATGATTTATTTAACGTCGTTAAACACAGGATGTGGTTGCCCAATCATCCGAGCCAGAGGCTCATGTTAAAGTTCACGACATAAGCTAAGACCTAACGTGTTTATTTTACGAAGGGAGGAAAACCGCAGAAGCCTGCGAAAAACCCTCGAAGCACAGGAGAGACCAACTAAACTCTACTCGCATGAAATTCAAGTTCGAGAACAGGGTTATTCCCAGACGGTCACCCATCCAAGTACTAACCCCGTCCAACTGGGCTTAACTACAGCGATGAGAGGCAGCGCCCTAACAGCACACACCACCCGTGCTTCCCCCCTACATTGTGAGACCTTACGTTACATTGTGAGACCTTCCGTTACGTTGTGAGACCTTCCGTTACGTTGTGAGACCTTCCGTTACATTGTGAGACCTTACGTTACGTTGTGAGACCTTCGGTTACATTGTGGGACCTCACGTTACGTTGTGAGACCTCCCATTACATTGTGAGACCTTACGTTACGTTGTGACACCTTAGTTTATTGGTAACTGTAACTTTTAATTTGAGAATGTTGTCAGTGAATTTGAGTATTTCGAGCAATTTCGTCGTTACTTGTTCTATTTTTCCCCCTGCAAAAATCACTGTCATTACACTGTGTTATTGTTATCTTTTCCACAGCAACACTTACAAGTGAGTTCAGGACAGGCACGAATGGCGATCAATCGTGGTCAAAGATGGTACGATTCAACTGGACTTTCAATGGGTTATACTTTGGTAGGTACATTTTACGCTAATATATTTTTATAGTTGTATTATTTAAATCCCAAACTCAATAATAATTAATGAGGAAAACACAAAGGAAATTAGTACTGTGTCGATGGTTTGGATATTACCGAAACGTGGAAAAAATCACACGACGTTTGCGCCTACAAACATTTGCATCCCCGCCCACAAACGCAAAGCGGCCGTTGGCAATTATGTCAGAAATATATTTTGTAAAGAAACATGATTAGTACCCGCAAAAAGTGCCTACTACTGGTTTCAAAACATAACTATTGACTATCCACGCATCCTACGAGTTTGTCAGCAATTTTCTTGCGGTTAAACCAACGTTGAGAATGTTTTAGTAGATATTCATTACCTTTGTTTACAAAATCTATTTTCAAAAGTTCTGGGTAAAACGTTAGCGTTTGTAGGTGGGGAAGCAAATGTTTGTAAGCGTGGACGTCGTGGGGTTTTTCCCAAGTTTCGACAGTTTGGCGGCATCCGTAATATCGGAGGAAGAAATTACATAAATTAAGCAAACTTTTACCTCGATTTTCTTTTAGAATACTGATTTGTTTGATATGCTATGTCAAACACTCCGGAGAGTGTTTCATCAGGATATCCAAACACCTGGAAGTTTCTTCAAAACTTCGGTTTTCAACAAACGTCTCGGTGTTTGGATATCCTGATGAAACACTCTTCCTCGTGTATGATATATTAGGGACATTAAGCAAGCTAGGACGACGACGGCAATTAAGTTACTGCCTTTAAAAGAAACCATGGATCAGGACATCGTATATTGTATGCTTTATGTATTTTGTAAGACCTTTAAAAAGCAACTATAGCTTTTATAACGCATAAGTAAACTAACAGCTTTTGCTGCATGTTCCTTGCCGCAACGTTGTGTTGAAAACGTGAAAACGCTTCAGTTGACGTTGCATGGGCGACAAGGACGTTGTTGAGATTACTCTTGGGACTGAAAATTATTCAAAATATTCAATTTTGTTTTGGTTGGAAAATACTATTGCTCTTGAGTTGTCGTCGTGACGTTCGCGTTGTGCTTGCTTAAGGTCCCTAATACTTCTCTGACTCTCATATTTAAATTTGGACTATCCAGCGTCCCAGCTATTAAATCTTTGTAATTGATATGCCAAACAGTGAAAGTGTGCTGTGTATAGGCAGTGTTGAAACACAATCGAAATATAGTTGGATATACTGCAAAACATGAAACGTACAAGTCTAACGTTTCAAGCGAAACCCTTCGTCAGAGAGCAAACGTTAGACTCCTACGTTCTCTTTTTCGGCAGTATATCCAACGGTGGACGTTTCGTCAAGCTCAATTACTCAGAAAAGATTTCTGAGCCCCAGACAGGGTTTGAACCTGCAACCTTCTAATGAGTAGTGGCTCTAACTGGTCATTAGAGGGTTGCAGGTTTGAACCCTGCCTGGGGCTCAGAAATCTTTTCTGAGTAATCGAGCTTGATGAACGTCCACCAAACGTCTGTTACATTACACCAAGCTCGCAAACGTACCACATGCACTACATGTATACATACAATACCCTGGTTGCTATGCGTGTTTTCATTGGTTGTTGGCCATGATCTATTAGAGGACAGACACATGGTCACGTCAGATCACGTCAGCTGACTTGCTTTTTTCCTTCTTCATGCCCCCAAATCCGGCAAGAGTTTCGACAAAGACCTTTTAAATTTTTATTGTATAAAACAAATAGATTCCATTATTTTGTTGTCTGTTCAGTTATAGATGCACAGAAGACGTCACAACGTGGTAAGAACATCACTGACCCACTCGACTGCGTCTCGTGGCCACTTTTTTGTTCTTGAACCTACGTTGTGACGTCATCTGTGCATCTATAACTGAACAGACAAACGCAAAATGGAATCGAATTTAGTTAAACATACAACTTGATTCATATCAGTATAAACCGACGTTACTATAGTCCATCTTATATGCATTCCTTTTAATTCAACAATTTAGGGGTCCCAGCTCCGCAATACTCCCGTCGACTTGACAACGACGTGAAAAACTTGATCGTCCTGTCGTTCGCTATCTACCAGCGTCCATCCAGGCAATCAATTACCAGAGGCAAGGGACATAGTTTTCGGCAAATGAAGGCCTACTAGACTCTCTTAATGCCACAGGACGTAGACATTGGATTAACTAAAAACTCCGTACCAAAGCTTCGCCTGGATGCTGACAGCCCGCGATAAGAAAAGCAAGCGGCTTTAGGCTCGATTCGAAAGTGGTACGCATGCGCCCGATCGTCTGCGGCCCAATCACAGGTGGTTGTCGGTGATGCTATACGAATGTTGAGTTAAAGCTCGTGTGTAAAGAAGGGACTAAACTGGAATAAAAACTGTATAAGATGAAACTGCAACAAATGGCATACGCGGCCATATTAAGGAATTTATATATAAAAAAAAACTTAAGATTATAATTCTAAAAAAATATTCGCAAGCAATGTAATCTATCTGTAAGGCTTCTCATGTGAATTTTGATATTGAAATCTTGGTATAACTAAGAGTTTGTTCACACTTCCTGAAAATGTCAGTACGTGATATTTACTGCACAATACAGAACGTTGATAGGTTTTTCGTGTTTTATTGGTTTATTTTACTTTTTGACGACGATTTTGGGCATTTTTTTTTCCAACTTTTATAATAAGCTTCAAAAAACTATATGTTTAGCACAAAATAAAGCCTTTTTTAACCTTCGTGTAGCAACAAGAAGAGCTTTAATTTGTGCAAAATATGTCATAGTTTTAGCCTTATTGCCAAAAGTTGAAAATAATGACTCAAAAGTTGGTAAAAAAAGTAAAGGGGGGTTTTTATGCCTTTTACTTTCGGACTCAGATTTATGGTCACTTTGAAACTTTGAAACTTTTTGCGGGAGTCCAAAACTAACGGATTAAATTAAAAGTCGGTTTTAAAAAGATCCTATCCTTGAAAAAGGACAAGGCTGGTATTTTGGCCAAAAAATTTTTTTTTATTTTTGCGAAAAAAATCCCGAAGAAAAAAAAGTAAAGGGGTTACGCCTTTACTTTTTTTTTTCGGGATTTTTTTTAAAAATATCCAAAAAATTTTTTTTAGGCCGAAAATACAGCCTTCTCGTTTTCACAGAAGGTTTTAAAACGACTTTATCTAAACTGGGTTTTTTGACCCTAAACTGAAAAGTTTCAAAAAGTGACCAAAATCGGTTCAAAAAGTGAAGGCTAACCCCTTTACTTATTATTTTTTTTTTTTTCCGTGAATTGTTTTCAAAAAAATCATATAAAAAGATATTTTGTATTAAAACCAAAATACAGCCTTTCCTCGTTTTCACACGAAGTTTTAAAAACGACTTTATCTCCACCAGAGTTTTTGACCCTAACTGAAAACGGTTCAACAAGGTGACCAAAATCGTCAAAAAGTGAAGGCATAACCCCTTTTTACTTTATTTTTTTTGCCGATGGGATTTGTTTTTCAAAAAATCAGGAAAAATATTTTGTAAGCCAAAATTAAACAGCCTTCACGTTGTTCACAGAAGGTTTTAAAACGACTTTTATCATAAAAAGCCGTTTTTATAGACCTCGCTAACTTGAACACGTTTCAAAAGTTGACCAAAATCGGGTCAAAATAGTGAAGGCCTAAACCCCTTTACCTTTATTTTTTCCGAATTTTTTTCAAAAAAATATCATGATAAAAATATTTTTAACCAGAAATACAAGCCTTCTCGTTTTCACAGAAGGTTTAAAACGACTATTATACTAACCGTTTTTTGACCCTACACTGAAAACGTTTCAAAAGTGAGACTCAAGAATCGAAGTCAAAAAGTGAAGGCTAACCCCTAGATACTTTTTGTTTTTTTTTCCGATTTTTTTTTCATAAAGAGTCAGAAAAAAAATATTTTTAGCTAAAATACAGCCATACTCGAGTTTTCACAGAATGTTTTAAAACGACTTTAAATCTAACCGTTATTGTTGACCCTAACTGAAAAGTTTCAAAAGTGACCAAAATCGGTCAAATAGTAAAGAGCTCACCCCTACTTGTTAATGTTTTTTTTTGACCGATTTTTGAACCCATAAAAAAGTATAAAAGTAAAGTGGTTTATCTCATTAAAAAATTGAATGGATGGAGTTTTCTACTTATTTTCAGTGGTTATTCCATAGGTTTGGTGTGCTATACAATGAACTAAAATATTTAGCCTTTGTACATCCAAAGTTAGAAAAGATGGTCCAAAATCGGTCAAAAAGTAAGAGGCTAACCCCTGTACTTTTTGACCGATTTTGACCCGCATAAAAAGTATATAAAAAAGTAAAGTGGTTTATCTCATTAAAAAATCAATCAAGGATTGTTCTACTTTTTTCAGTGGTTATTCCATAAGTTGTGTGTGCTATACAATAACTGAAAATATTTAGCCCTTACTAACCAAAAGTTGGAAAAATGGCCAAAATCCGTTCAAAAGAGTAAAGGCTATACGCCCCTTTACTTTTTTGACCGATCTTTGACCCATAAAATAGGATATAAAAAAGTAAAGTGGTTTATCTGCAATTAAAAATTGAATGGATTGTCTACTTTTGTTTTCAAGTGGATATTCCCATTGTTGGTTGTGGCTATACAAGGAACTAAAATATTTAAGCCTTACTTCCAAAGTTGGAAAAAATGTGCCAAAAATCGAGTCAAAAAGTATAAAAAGCTAAACCCATTTACTTTTTGACCGATTGTTGACACAGCAACCGCCCATAAAAAAGTATAAAAAGTAAAAGTTGGATTATATCTCATTAAAAATTGAATGGATTAGTTCCTATACTTTTTTTTCAGTGGGTTTTTATTCCATAGTTGGTGTTGCTAATTACAATGAACTAATAAAATATTTAGCCTTACTGTTCCAAAGTTGAAAAATGGCCGAAAATCCGGTACAAAAAGTAAAGGCTAACCCCTTTACTTTATTCTGACCCGATTTTGACCCATAGAAAAGATATATAAAAATGGTTAAAGTAGGTGTTGTATCTCATTAATAATATGAAAGGCATTGTTCTACTTTGTTTTCAGTGGTTAATTCCATAGTTGGTGGGCTATAATACAATGAACTGAAAATATTTTAGACCTTACATACCAAAGTTGACAAAATGGCCAATCAATCGGTCTAAAAAAGTAAAAGGCTACAAAGCCCCTTTACTTTTTGACCCAATTTTTGGACCCATAAAAAGTATAAGAAAAGGGTAAAGTGTGTTTTATCTCATTAAAAATTGAATTGATTGTTCGATACTTTTTTCAGTGGTTATATAGCCATAGTTGGTGTGCTCATAATAATCAATGAACAGTAAAAATATTGTAGCCATTAACTATCCAAAAGTTGAAAAATGAAGGGGCGGAGGGGAGTGGGATGGAGTGTGGATGGAGGGGAATGGGATGGTGGTGAAGAGAGAAGGGCTTGGGTGGGAGTGGGGAAACCAAAATCGGTCAAAAGAGTTAAAGGCTAACTCCCTTTACTTTTGAGTACCGATTTTGTTACCCATAAAAAATGTTTGATAAAAAGTAAAGTGGTTTATCTCATTAAAAATTGAATGGATTGTTTCTAACGTATTTTCAGTGGTTATATCCAGAGGTTTGGTGTGCTATAACAAATGAACTAAAATATGTTAGCCTTACATCCAAAGATTTGGAAAAATGGCCAAAATCGGTCAAAAAGTAAAGGGCTAAAACCCCTTTACTTTTTGACGCGATTTTGACACAAACTTAAAGTAACATACTAAAAAGAAATATTAAAAAGTAAAGGTGTGTTTAACTGCATTCAAAAATTGATGATGGATTGTTCTCCTTTTATTCAGTGGTTTATTCCCATAGTTGGTAGTGCTTAATACAATAGAACTAAAATATTATTAGCCTTACGTCCAAAGTTGAAAAATGGCACAAAATCGGTCAAAAAGTAAAGGCTAACCCCTTTACTTTTTGTGGACCGGATTTTGGGGAACCCATTAGAAAAAGTAAAAAAAGTATAGTAGGAATTTATATGCCATCATTAAAAAATTGAATGCCATTGTTTCTACTTTTTATCATTCAGTGGTTTTATTCCCAGAGTTGGTGTGCTATACAATGAACTAAAAATATGTTAGCCTTACTTCCAAAGTATGAAAAATGGCCAAAATCGGTCAAAAAGCGTAAAGGCTAAACCACCTTTACTTTTTGACCCGGATTTTGACCCCATAAAAAGTATAAAAAAGTAAAGTGGTTTATCTCATTAAAAATTGAATGGATTGTTTTTCTACGTTGTTTTCAGTGGTTATTGCCAAATTTTGGTGTGCTATACAATGAACTAAAATATTGTAGCCCTTGACTATCCAAAGTTGTAAAAATGGCCAAGAATCGGTCAAAAAGTAAAGAGCTAACCCCTTTAGCATATTTGACCGATTTTGACCCTTAAAAAGTATACACAATGATGTAATAGTGGTTTATCTCATTAAAAATTGAATGGATTGTTCAGTACTTCGATTATTTCAGTGTTTATTCCATAGTTTGGTGTGGCTATAACAATGAACTAAAAATATTTAGCCTTAGCTTCCAAAGTAGAAAAATGGCCAAAATACGTCAAAAAGTAAAGGCTAACCCCTTTAACTTTTTGATCCGATTTTGAACCCATAAAAAGTAACAAAAAGTAAAGTGGTTTATCTCATTTAAAAATTGAATCTGGATTGTTCGACTACTCTTTTTTTTCAGTGGTTGATTCCATAGGTTTGGTGTGCTATACAATGAAACTCAAAATTTTTAGAGCCTTACTTCCCAAAGTTGAAAAATGGCTCAAAATCGGTCAAAAAGTAGAAGGGCTAAACCCCTTTTATCTTTTATTGACCGCGATTTGACGACGCACCCGATGAAAGAAGGATAAAAAGTAAAGTGGTTTATCTCATTAAAAATTGAATGCATTGTTCGTACTTTTGTTCATGGTATATTTCCATATGTTGGTGGTATAGGCTCATACCATTAACTAAAATATTTAGTTCCTTACTTCCAAAGTGTGAAAAATGGAGCCAAAAATCGGTCAAAAAGTAAAGGCTAACACCCTTGTACTTTATTTGGGGGAACCGATTTTAGGGGAACATAAGAAAAGAGAAAAAGTAAAACTGGTTTATCTCATTAAAAAGTTGAATGGATTGTTCTACAATTTGTCAGAGGTTATTGTCCCCATAGTGTTGAGTGTGCTATACCAATGAACTAAAATATTTAGCCGTTACTTTCCACAGTTGAAACAATGGCCAAAATCGGCCCCAAAAAAAGTCGAGGCCTAACTCCCTTGTACTTATTTGATCGATTTTGACCATAAAAAGGTAAAAATTAAACTGGTTTATCTCATTAAAATATTGAAATGGATAGTGTATTCTACTTTTTTTCAGTGGTTTATTCCATAGATTTGGTGTGGCTATACAATGAACTAAAATATTTAGCCTTACTATCCAAAGTTGAAAAAATGACGCCAAATAATGGTGCAAAAAGTTATTAGCCTAACCCCTTTACTTTTTGACACGATTTTTGAGTACAATAAAAAAGTAAAAAAAGAGCAAAGTGGTTATATACCATTAAAATGTGATTGGATTGTTCTAACTTTTTTCAGTGGGTAAGTCCAATTAGTTGGTGTGCGATACTATGAACTAAAATAGTTAGCCCCGTACTTCCAAAGTAGGAAAAAATGGCCCAAAATGCGGTCAAAAAGTAAATTAACCACGGTTACTTTTTTGACCGATTTTGACAATAAAAAGTAAAAAAGTAAACTGGTTTATCTCATTAAAAATTGAATGGATTGTTCTACTTTTTTCAGTGGTTATTCCATAGTTGGTGTGCTATACAATGAACTAAAATATTTAGCCTTACTTCCAAAGTTGAAAAATGGCCAAAATCGGTCAAAAAGTAAAGGCTAACCCCTTTACTTTTTGACCGATTTTGACCCATAAAAAGTAAAAAGTAAACTGGTTTATCTCATTAAAAAATTGAATGGATTGTTCTACTTTTTTCAGTGGTTATTCCATAGTTGGTGTGCTATACAATGAACTAAAATATTTAGCCTTACTTCCAAAGTTGAAAAATGGCCAAAATCGGTCAAAAAGTAAAGGCTAACCCCTTTACTTTTTGACCGATTTTGACCATAAAAAAGTAAAAAAGTAAACTGGTTTATCTCATTAAAAATTGAATGGATTGTTCTACTTTTTTCAGTGGTTATTCCATAGTTGGTGTGCTATACAATGAACTAAAATATTTAGCCTTACTTCCAAAGTTGAAAAATGGCCAAAATCGGTCAAAAAGTAAAGGCTAACCCCTTTACTTTTTGACCGATTTTGACCATAAAAAAAGTAAAAAAGTAAAGTGGTTTATCTCATTAAAAATTGAATGGATTGTTCTACTTTTTTCAGTGGTTATTCCATAGTTGGTGTGCTATACAATGAACTAAAATATTTAGCCTTACTTCCAAAGTTGAAAAATGGCCAAAATCGGTCAAAAAGTAAAGGCTAACCCCTTTACTTTTTGACCGATTTTGACCATAAAAAGTAAAAAAGTAAACTGGTTTATCTCATTAAAAATTGAATGGATTGTTCTACTTTTTTCAGTGGTTATTCCATAGTTGGTGTGCTATACAATGAACTAAAATATTTAGCCTTACTTCCAAAGTTGAAAAATGGCCAAAATCGGTCAAAAAGTAAAGGCTAACCCCTTTACTTTTTGACCGATTTTGACCCATAAAAAGTAAAAAAGTAAACTGGTTTATCTCATTAAAAATTGAATGGATTGTTCTACTTTTTTTCAGTGGTTATTCCATAGTTGGTGTGCTATACAATGAACTAAAATATTTAGCCTTACTTCCAAAGTTGAAAAATGGCCAAAATCGGTCAAAAAGTAAAGGCTAACCCCTTTACTTTTTGACCGATTTTGACCCATAAAAAGTAAAAAAGTAAACTGGTTTATCTCATTAAAAATTGAATGGATTGTTCTACTTTTTTCAGTGGTTATTCCATAGTTGGTGTGCTATACAATGAACTAAAATATTTAGCCTTACTTCCAAAGTTGAAAAATGGCCAAAATCGGTCAAAAAGTAAAGGCTAACCCCTTTACTTTTTGACCGATTTTGACCATAAAAAGTAAAAAAGTAAACTGGTTTATCTCATTAAAAATTGAATGGATTGTTCTACTTTTTTCAGTGGTTATTCCATAGTTGGTGTGCTATACAATGAACTAAAATATTTAGCCTTACTTCCAAAGTTGAAAAATGGCCAAAATCGGTCAAAAAGTAAAGGCTAACCCCTTTACTTTTTGACCGATTTTGACCATAAAAAGTAAAAAAGTAAACTGGTTTATCTCATTAAAAATTGAATGGATTGTTCTACTTTTTTCAGTGGTTATTCCATAGTTGGTGTGCTATACAATGAACTAAAATATTTAGCCTTACTTCCAAAGTTGAAAAATGGCCAAAATCGGTCAAAAAGTAAAGGCTAACCCCTTTACTTTTTGACCGATTTTGACCCATAAAAAGTAAAAAAGTAAAGTGGTTTATCTCATTAAAAACTTGACTGGATTCTGCTACTTTTTTCAGTGGTTATTCACATAGTTGGTGTGCTATACAATGAACTAAAATATTTAGCCTTACTTCCAAAGTTGAAAGATGGCCAAAATCGGCCAAAAAGTAAAAGCTAACCCCTTTACTTTTTCTCATCGATTTTGAACATAAAAAAGTAAACAAGTAAAGTGGTTTATCTAATTAAAAATTGAATGGATTGTTCTACTTTTTTTCCCAGTGGTTATTCCATAGTGGGTGTGCTATACAATGAAACATAAAAAAATTTAGCCTCTCTTCCAAACTTGAATAAAAATGTGCCAAAATCGGTCAAAAAGAAAAGGCTAACCCCTTTACTTTTTGTACCGATTTTGGGACCCCTTTACAAAAGTAAAAAAGTAACTGGGTTTATCTCATTAAAAACTTGAATGGATTCTCTCTACTTTTTTCAGTGGTTATTCCATAGTTGCGTGTGCGTATACAATGAACTAAAATATTTAGCCTTAAATTCCAAAGTTGAAAAATGGCCAAAATCGGTCAAAAAGTAAAGGCTAACCCCTGTTACTTTTTGGACCGATTGTTTGACCCATAAAAAAGTAAAAAAGTAAAAGTGGTTTATCTCATTAAAAATTGACATGGATTGTTCTAAACTTTTTTTTCAGTGTGTTATTCCATAGTTGGTGTGCTATAACCAATGATACTAATAATATTTAGTCCTTACTTCCAAACTTGATAAAAATGGCCAAAATCGGTCCAAAAAGTAAAGGCTAACCCCTTTACTCTTTTGACGATTTTGACCTCATACAAAAGTAAAAAAGTAAACTGGTTTATCTCATTTATAATTGAAGGATTGTTCTACTTTTTTCAGTGGTTATTCCCATAGTTGGTGTGCTATACAATGAACTAAAATAATTTAGCCTTATCTTCCAAAGTTGAAAAATGGCCAAAAATCGGTCAAAAAGTAAAGGCTAGACCCCTTTACTTTTCTGACCGATTTTGACCCCATACAAAGTAAAAAAGTAAACTGGTTTTATCTCATTGAAAATTGCGCGAATGGGATGGTTCTACTTTTTTTTCAGTGGTTATTTCCTTAGTTGGTGGTGCTGATACAATGAACTACAACATATTTAGCCTTACCTTCCAAAGTTGATAAAATGGCAAAATCGGTCAAAAAGTAAAGGCTACACCGCCTTTACTTTTTGACCATTATAAACAAATATATAATTAATAAAAAAATTATAAAAAAAAAATTTATAATTAAACAATGTAGTAATTTTTTAAAAGAAAAATAAAAAGATTTTGGACCATACAAAAGTAAAAAACGTAAAGTGGTATTATCTCATTTAAAAATTGAAATGGATTGTTCTACTTTGTTTCAGTGGTTTATTCCGATAGTTGGTGTGCTTATACAATGAAACTAAACTATTAAAGCCTTACTTCCAAAGATTGAAAAAATGGCCAAAAATCGGTCAAAATAGTAAAGGGCTAACCTCCTTTACTTTTTGACCGATTTTTGACCCATAAAAAGTAAAAAAGTAAAACTGGTTTATCTCATTGAAAAATTGACCTGGATTCTTCTACTTTTTTCACGTGGTTATACACATAGTTGCTGTGCTATACTCAATGAACTAAAATATTTAGCCTTACTTCCAAAGTTTGGAAAAGATGGCCAAAATCGGTCAAAGAAGTAATGGCTAACAAATAAAAAAACCCCTTTACTTTTTGACCGATTTTGACCCAGTAAAAAGTAAAAAAGTAAAGTGGTTTATCTCATTAAAAAATGAATGGATTGTTCTACTTTTTTTCATGTGGTTATTCCATAGGTTGGTGTTGCTATACAATGAAACTAAAATATGCTAGGCCTTTTACTTCCAAAGTTGAAAAATGGCCAAAAATCCGGTCAAAAAGTAAAGGCTAACTTTTACTTTTTGGACCGATTTTGAACCATAAAAAGTAAAAAAAGTACATCTGTTTTTAGCTCATTAAAAAATTGAATGGATTGTTCTACTTTTTTCAGTGGTTATTTCATAAGTTGGTGTGCGATACAAGTGAACTAAAATATTTAGGCCTTACTTCCAAAGTTGAAAAATATGGCCAAAAATCGGTCAAGAAGTAAAAGGCTAACCCCTGTTACTTTTTGACCGAGTATGACCCATAAAAAGTAAAAAAGTAAACTGGTTTATCTCATTGAAAATATGAATGGATTGTTTCTACTTTTTTCAGTGGTTATTCCATAGATTGGTGTGCTATACAATGAACTAAAATATTTAGCCTTACTTCCAAATTTGAAAAATTGGCCAAAATCGGTCAAAAAGTAAAGGCTAACCCATTTACTTTTTGACCCGATGTTTGACCCATAAAAAAGTAAAAAAGTAAACTGGTTTAATCTCATTAAATAATGAATGGATTGTTCTATCTTTTTTCAAGTGTAGTTATTCCTAGTTGGTGTGCTATACAATGAAATAAAATATTGTAGCCTTAGCTTCCAATAGGTTTGAAAAATGGCTAAAATCGGGGTACAAAAAGTAAAGGCTAATCCTATATTTTTTGACCGTTTTTGACCCCTAAAAAGTATATATTTATACTGATTTATCTCTATTGAAAATTGAATAGGATTGTTCTCTTTTTTCAGTGGTTATTCCATAGTTGGTGTGCTATACAATGAACTAAAATATCTTTAAGCCTTACATCCAAAGTTGAAAAATGGCCAAATAAATCGGTCAAAAAAGTTAAAGGCTAACCCCTTGTACTTTTTGACCGATTTTTGACGCCCCATAAAAAGTAAAAAAGTAAACTGGTATTATCTCATTGAAGAAAATTGAATGGATTGTTCCTACTTTTTTCAGTGGTTATTCCATAAGTTGGTGTGCTATACAATGAACTAAAATATTTAGCCTTACTTCCAAAATTGAAAAATGGGCAAAATCGGTCAAAAAGTTTAAAGGGCTCAACCCCATTTACTTTTTGACCGGATTTTGAACCCATAAAAAGTAAAAAAGTAAACTGAGTTATATCTCATTGAAAATTGACTGGATTGTTTCTACTTTTTTCAAGTGGATTATTTCCATAGTTGGTGTGCTTATACAAGTGAACGTTAAAATATTTAGCCTTACTTCCAAAGTTGAAAAATGGCCGAAATATCGGTCAAACAAAGATAAAAATTGTAAAGGCATAACCTTTTACTTGTTTGGACCGATTTTTGTAACCCTTAAAAGTAAAAAAGTAAACTGATTTATATCATTGAAAATTGAATGGATTCTTCCTACTTTATTTTTCAGGGTTGGTTTTATTCCATAGTTGGTGTGCTCATAGCAATGACTAACTAAAATATAGTTAGCCGTTACTTCCAAAGTTGAAAAATGGCCAAAATCGGTACAAAAAGTAAAGGCTAACCCCTTTACTTTTTGACCGATTTTGACCCATAAAAAGTAACTGGTTTATCTCATTGAAAATTGAATGGATTCTTCTACTTTTTTCAGTGGTTATTCCATAGTTGGTGTGCTATACAATGAACTAAAATATTTAGCCTTACTTCCAAAATTGAAAAATGGGCAAAATCGGTCAAAAAGTAAAGGCTAACCCCTTTACTTTTTGACCGATTTTGACCCATAAAAAGTAAAAAGTAAGCTGGTTTATCTCATTAAAAATTGAATGGATTGTTCTACTTTTTTCAGTGGTTATTCAATAGTTGGTGTGCTATACAATGAACTAAAATATTTAGCCTTACTTCCAAAGTTGAAAAATGGCCAAAATCGGTCAAAAAGTAAAGGCAAACCCCTTTACTTTTTGACCGAATTTGACCATTAAAAAGTAAACAGTAAACTGGTTTATCTCATTAAAAATTGAATGGATCTTCTACTTTTTTCCGTGGTTATTCCATAGTTGGTGTGCTATACAATGAACTAAAATATTTAGCCTTACTTTCCAAAGTTGAAAAATGGCCAAAATCGTCAAAAAGTAAAGGCTAACCCCTTTACTTTTTGACCGATTTTGACCCATAAAAAGTAAAAAAGTAAACTGGTTTATCTCATTGAAAATTGAATGGATTCTTCTACTTTTTTCAGTGGTTATTCCTTAGTTGGTGTGCTATACAATGAACTAACATATTTAGCCTTACTTCCAAGAGTTGAAAAATGAGCAAAATCGGTCAAAAAGTATAGGCTAACCCCTTTACTTTTTGACCGATTTTGACCCATAAAAAGTAAAAAAGTAAAGTGGTTTATCTCATTAAAAATTGAATGAATTGTTCTACTTTTTTCAGTGTTTATTCCATAGTTGGTGTGCTATACAATGAACTAAAATATTTAGCCTTACTTCCAAAGTTGAAAAATGGCCAAAATCGGTCAAAAAGTAAAGGCTAACCCTTTTACTTTTTGACCGATTTTTGACCCATAAAAAGTAAAAAGTAAACTGGTTTATCTCATTGAAAATTGACTTTATTCTTCTACTTTTTTCAGTGGTTATTCCATAGTTGGTGTGCTATACAATGAACTAAAATATTTAGCCTTACTTCCAAAGTTGAAAAATGGCCAAAATCGGTCAAAAAAGTAAAAGCTAACCCCTTTACTTTCACCGATTTTGACCATTAAAAAGTAAAAAAGTAAAGTGGTTTATCTCATTAAAAATTGAATGGATTGTTCTACTTTTTTCAGTGGTTATTCCATAGTTGGTGTGCTATACAATGAACTAAAATATTTAGCCTTACTTCCAAAGTTGAAAAATGGCCAAAATCGGTCAAAAAGTAAAGGCTAACCCCTTTACTTTTTGACCGATTTTGACCCATAAAAAGTAAAAAAGTAAACTGGTTTATCTCATTGAAAATTGAATGGATTGTTCTACTTTTTTCAGTGGTTATTCCATAGTTGGTGTGCTATACAATGAACTAAAATATTTAGCCTTACTTCCAAAGTTGAAAAATGGCCAAAATCGGTCAAAAAGTAAAGGCTAACCCCTTTACTTTTTGACCGATTTTGACCATTAAAAAGTAAAAAAGTAAAGTGGTTTATCTCATTAAAAATTGAATAGATTGTTCTACTTTTTTCAGTGGTTATTCCATAGTTGGTGTGCTATACAATGAACTAAAATATTTAGCCTTACTTCCAAACTTGTAAAATGGCCAAAATCGGTCAAAAAGTTAAAGGCTAACCCCTTTACTTTTTTGACCGATTTTGACCCATAAAAAGTTAAAAAGTAAACTGGTTTATCTCATTTAAAATTGAATGGATTCTTCTACTTTTTTCAGTGGTTATTCCATAGTTGGTGTGCTATACAATGAACTAAAATATTTAGCCTTACTTCCAAAGTTGAAAAATGGCCAAAATCGGTCAAAAAGTAAAAGCTAACCCCTTTACTTTTTCACCGATTTTGACCCATAAAAAGTAAAAAAGTAAAGTGGTTTATCTCATTAAAAATTGAATGGATTGTTCTACTTTTTTCAGTGGTTAATCCATAGTTGGTGTGCTATACAATGAACTAAAATATTTAGCCTTACTTCCAAAGTTGAAAAATGGCCAAAATCGTCAAAAAGTAAAGGCTAACCCCTTTACTTTTTGACCGATTTTGACCCATAAAAAGTAAAAAAGTAAACTGGTTTATCTCATTGAAAATTGAATGGATTGCTCTACTTTTTTCAGTGGTTATTCCATAGTTGGTGTGCTATACAATGAACTAAAATATTTAGCTTACTTCCAAAGTTGAAAAATGGCCAAAATCGGTCAAAAAGTAAAGGCTAACCCCTTTACTTTTTGACCGATTTTTGACCCATAAAAAGTAAAAAAGTAAACTGGTTTATCTCATGGAAAATTGAATGGATTGTTCTACTTTTTTCAGTGGTTATTCCATAGTTGGTGTGCTATACAATGAACTAAAATATTTAGCCTTACTTCCAAAGTTGAAAAATGGCCAAAATCGGTCAAAAAGTAAAGGCTAACCCCTTTACTTTTTGACCGATTTTGACCCATAAAAAGTAAAAAAGTAAAGTGGTTTATCTCATTAAAAATTGAATAGATTCTTCTACTTTTTTCAGTGGTTATTCCATAGTTGGTGTTGCTATACAATGAACTAAAATATTTAGCCTTACTTCCAAAGTTGAAAAATGGCCAAAATCGGTCAAAAAGTAAAGGCCTAACCCCTTTACTTTTTGACCGATTTTGACCCATAAAAAGTAAAAAAGTATAATGGTTTATCTCATTAAAAATTGAATGGATAGCTCTACTTTTTTCAGTGGTTATTCCATAGTTGGTGTGCTATACAATGAACTAAAATATTTAGCCTTACTTTCCAAAGTTGAAAAATGGCCAAAATCGGTCAAAAAGTAAAGCTAACCCCTTTACTTTTTGACCGATTTTGACCCATAAAAAGTAAAAAAGTAAAGTGGTTTATCTCATTAAAAATTGAATGGATTGTTCTACTTTTTTCAGTGGTTATTCCATAGTTGGTGTGCTATACAATGAACTAAAATATTTAGCCTTACTTCCAAAGTTGAAAAATGGCCAAAATCGGTCAAAAAGTAAAGGCTAACCCCTTTACTTTTTGACCGATTTTGACCCATAAAAAGTAAAAAAAGTAAAGTGGTTTATCTCATTAAAAATTGAATGGATTGTTCTACTTTTTTTCAGTGGTTATTCCATAGTTGGTGTGCTATACAATGAACTAAAATATTTAGCCTTACTTCCAAAGTTGAAAAATGGCCAAAATCGGTCAAAAAGTAAAGGCTAACCCCTTTACTTTTTGACCGATTTTGACCCATAAAAAGTAAAAAAGTAAACTGGTTTATCTCATTGAAAATTGAATGGATTGTTCTCTACTTTTTTCAGTGGTTATTCCATAGTTGGTGTGCTATACAATGAACTAAAATATTTAGCCTTACTTCCAAAGTTGAAAAATGGCCAAATATCGGTCAAAAAAGTAAAGGCTAAAACCCCTTTACTTTTTTGACCGATTTTGACCCATAAAAAGTAAAAAAGTAAAGTGGTTTATCTCATTAAAAATTGAATGGATAGTTCTACTTTTTTCAGTGGTTATTCCATAGTTGGTGTGCTATACAATGAACTAAAATATTTAGCCTTACTTCCAAAGTTGAAAAATGGCCAAAAATCGGTCAAAAAGTAAAGGCTAACCCCTTTACTTTTTGACCGATCTTTGACCCATAAAAAGTAAAAAGTAAACTGGTTTATCTCCATTGAAAATTGAATGGATTGTTCTACTTTTTTCAGTGGTTATTCCATAGTTGGTGTGCTATACAATGAACTAAAATATTTAGCCTTACTTCCAAAGTTGAAAAATGGCCAAAATCGGTCAAAAGTAAAGGCTAACCCCTTTACTTTTTGACCGATTTTGACCCATAAAAGTAAAAAAAAGTGGTTTATCTCATTAAAAATGAATCTACTTTTTTCAGTGGTTATTCCATAGTTTGTGCTATACAATGAACTAAAATATTTACCTTACTTCCAAAGTGAAAAAAGGCCAAAATCGGTCAAAAAGTAAAGCTAACCCTTTACTTTTTTTTTTGACCAAAAAAGTATAGTGGTTTCTCATTAAAATTGAATGGATTCTACTTTTTTCAGTGGTTATTCCATAGTTGGTGTGCTATACAATGAACTAAAATATTTAGCCTTATTTCCAAAGTTGAAAAATGGCCAAAATCGGTCAAAAAGTAAAGGCTAACCCCTTTACTTTTTTGACCGATTTTGACCCATAAAAAGTAAACTGGTTTATCTCATTAAAAATTGAATGGATTCTTCTACTTTTTTCAGTGGTTATTCCATAGTTGGTGTGCTATACAATGAACTAAAATATTTAGCCTTACTTCCAAAGTTGAAAAATGGCCAAAATCGGCCAAAAAGTAAAAGCTAACCCCTTTACTTTTTGACCGATTTTGACCCATAAAAAGTAAAAAAGTAAAGTGGTTTATCTCATTAAAAATTGAATGGATTGTTCTACTTTTTTCAGTGGTTATTCCATAGTTGGTGTGCTATACAATGAACTAAAATATTTAGCCTTACTTCCAAAGTTGAAAAATGGCCAAAATCGGTCAAAAAGTAAAGGCTAACCCCTTTACTTTTTTGACCGATTTTGACCCATAAAAAGTAAAAAAGTAAACTGGTTTATCTCATTGAAAATTGAATGGATTCTTCTACTTTTTTCAGTGGTTATTCCATAGTTGGTGTGCTATACAATGAACTAAAATATTTAGCCTTACTTCCAAAGTTGAAAAATGGCCAAAATCGGTCAAAAAGTAAAGGCTAACCCCTTTACTTTTTGACCGATTTTGACCCATAAAAAGTAAAAAAGTAAACTGGTTTATCTCATTAAAAATTGAATGGATTGTTCTACTTTTTTCAGTGGTTATTCCATAGTTGGTGTGCTATACAATGAACTAAAATATTTAGCCTTACTTCCAAAGTTGAAAAATGGCCAAAATCGGTCAAAAAGTAAAAGCTAACCCCTTTACTTTTTCACCGATTTTGACCCATAAAAAGTAAAAAAGTAAAGTGGTTTATCTCATTAAAAATTGAATGGATTGTTCTACTTTTTTCAGTGGTTATTCCATAGTTGGTGTGCTATACAATGAACTAAAATATTTAGCCTTACTTCCAAAGTTGAAAAATGGCCAAAATCGGTCAAAAAGTAAAGGCTAACCCCTTTACTTTTTGACCGATTTTGACCCATAAAAAGTAAAAAAGTAAACTGGTTTATCTCATGAAAAATTGAATGGATTGTTCTACTTTTTTCAGTGGTTATTCCATAGTTGGTGTGCTATAACAATGAACTAAAATATTTAGCCTTACTTCCAAAGTTGAAAAATGGCCAAAATCGGTCAAAAAGTAAAGGCTAACCCCTTTACTTTTTGACCGATTTTGACCCATAAAAAGTAAAAAAGTAAAGTGGTTTATCTCATTAAAAATTGAATGTGAATTGTTCTACTTTTTTCAGTGGTTATTCCATAGTTGGTGTGCTATACAATGAACTAAATATATTTAGCCTTACTTCCAAAGTTGAAAAATGGCCAAAATCGGTCAAAAAGTAAAGGCTAACCCCTTTACTTTTTTGACCGATTTTGACCCATAAAAATAAAAAAGTAAACTGTTTATCTTCATTGAAAATTGAATGGATTCTTCTACTTTTTTTCAGTGGTTATTCCATAGTTGGTGTGCTATACAATGAACTAAAATATTTAGCCTTACTTCCAAAGTTGAAAAATGGCCAAAATCGGTCAAAAGTAAAGGCTAACCTTTACTTTTTGACCGATTTTGACCCATAAAAAGTAAAAAAGTAAAGTGGTTTATCTCATTGAAAATTGAATGGATTGTTCTACTTTTTTCAGTGGTTATTCCATAAGTTTGGTGTGCTATACAATGAACTAAAATATTTAAGCCTTACTTCCAAAGTTGAAAAATGGCCAAAATCGGTCAAAAAGTTAAAGGCTAACCCCTTTACTTTTTGACCGATTTTGACCCATAAAAAGTAAAAAAGTAAAGTGGTTTATCTCATTAAAAATTGAATGGATTGTTCTACTTTTTTCAGTGGTTATTCCATAGTTGGTGTGCTATACAATGAACTAAAATATTTAGCCCCTTACTTCCAAAGTTGAAAAATGGCCAAAATCGGTCAAAAAGTAAAGGCTAACCCCTTTACTTTTTGACCGATTTTGACCCATAAAAAGTAAAAGTAAACTGGTTTATCTCATTAAAAATTGAATGGATTGTTCTACTTTTTTTCAGTGGTTATTCCATAGTTGGTGTGCTATACAATGAACTAAAATATTTAGCCTTACTTCCAAAGTTGAAAAATGGCCAAAATCGGTCAAAAAGTAAAGGCTAACCCATTTACTTTTTTGACCGATTTTGGACCCATAAAAAGTAAAAAAGTAAAGTGGTTTATCTCATTAAAAATTGAATGGTTTCTTCTACTTTTTTCAGTGGTTTATTCCATAGTTGGTGTGCTATACAATGAACTAAAAATATTTAGCCTTACTTCCAAAGTTGAAAAATGGCCAAAATCGGTCAAAAAGTAAAGGCTAACCCCTTTACTTTTTGACCGATTTTGACCCATAAAAAGTAAAAAAGTAAAGTGGTTTATCTCATTAAAAATTGAATGGATTGTTCTACTTTTTTCAGTG
Source organism: Paragorgia papillata (assembly GCA_035771165.1). Lineage (NCBI taxonomy): Eukaryota > Metazoa > Cnidaria > Anthozoa > Scleralcyonacea > Coralliidae > Paragorgia > Paragorgia papillata. Next base: position 716,831 of record JAWNZC010000393.1, on the reverse strand, counting down.
GTTATTCCATAGTTGGGTGTGCTATACAATGAACTAAAATATTTAGCCTTACTTCCAAAATTGAAAAATGGCCAAAATCGGTCAAAAAGTAAAGGCTAACCCCTTTACTTTTTGACCGATTTTGACCCATAAAAAAGTAAAAAAGTAAACTGGTTTATCTCATTAAAAATTGAATGGATTGTTCTACTTTTTTCAGTGGTTATTCCATAGTTGGTGTGCTATACAATGAACTAAAATATTTAGCCTTACTTCCAAAGTTGAAAAATGGCCAAAATCGGTCAAAAAGTAAAGGCTAACCCCTTTACTTTTTGACCGATTTTTGACCATAAAAAGTAAAAAAGTAAACTGGTTTATCTCATTGAAAATTGACTGGATTCTTCTACTTTTTTCAGTGGTTATTCCATAGTTGGTGTGCTATACAATGAACTAAAATATTTAGCCTTACTTCCAAAGTTGAAAAATGGCCAAAATCGGTCAAAAAGTAAAAGCTAACCCCTTTACTTTTTCACCGATTTTGACCCATAAAAGTAAAAAAGTAAAGTGGTTTTATCTCATTAAAAATTGAATGGATTTTCTACTTTTTTTCAGTGGTTATTCCATAGTTGGTGTGCTATACAATGAACTAAAAATATTTAGCCTTACTTCCAAAGTTGAAAAATGGCCAAAATCGGTCAAAAAGTAAAGGCTAACCCCTTTACTTTTTGACCGATTTTGACCCATAAAAAGTAAAAAAGTAAAGTGGTTTATCTCATTAAAATATTGAATGGATTGTTCTACTTTTTTCAGTGGTTATTCCATAGGTTGGTGTGCTATACAATGAACTAAAATATTTAGCCTTACTTCCAAAGTTGAAAAATGGCCAAAATCGGTCAAAAAGTAAAGGCTAACCCCTTTACTTTTTGACCGATTTTTGACCCATAAAAAGTAAAAAAGTAAAGTGGTTTATCTCATTAAAAATTGAATGGATTGTTCTACTTTTTTCAGTGGTTATTCCATAGTTGGTGTGCTATACAATGAAACTAAAATATTTAGCCTTACTTCCAAAGTTGAAAAATGGCCAAAATCGGTCAAAAAGTAAAGGCTAACCCCTTTACTTTTTGACCGATTTTGACCCATAAAAAGTAAAAAAGTAAAGTGGTTTATCTCATTAAAATTGAATGGATTCTTCTACTTTTTTCAGTGGTTATTCCATAGTTGGTGTGCTATACAATGAACTAAAATATTTAGCCTTAGTTCCAAAGTTGAAAAATGGCCAAAATCGGTCAAAAAGTAAAGGCTAACCCCTTTACTTTTTGACCGATTTTGACCCATAAAAAGTAAAAAAAGTAAAGTGGTTTATCTCAATTAAAAATTGAATGGATTGTTCTACTTTTTTCAGTGGTTATTCCATAGTTGGTGTGCTATACAATGAACTAAAATATTTAGCCTTACTTCCAAAGTTGAAAAATGGCCAAAATCGGTCAAAAAGTAAAGGCTAACCCCTTTACTTTTTGACCGATTTTGACCATAAAAAGTAAAAAAGTAAAGTGGTTTATCTCATTAAAAATTGAATGGATTGTTCTACTTTTTTCAGTGGTTATTCCATAGTTGGTGTGCTATACAATGAACTAAAATATTTAGCCTTACTTCCAAAGTTGAAAAATGGCCAAAATCGGTCAAAAAGTAAAGGCTAACCCCTTTACTTTTTTGACCGATTTTGACCCATAAAAAGTAAAAAAGTAAAGTGGTTTATCTCATTAAAAATTGAATGGATTGTTCTACTTTTTTCAGTGGTTATTCCATAGTTGGTGTGCTATACAATGAACTAAAAATATTTAGCCTTACTTCCAAAGTTGAAAAATGGCCAAAATCGGTCAAAAAGTAAAGGCTAACCCCTTTACTTTTTCACCGATTTTGACCCATAAAAAGTAAAAAAGTACAGTGGTTTATCTCATTAAAAATTGAATGGGATTCTTCTACTTTTTTCAGTGGTTTATTCCATAGTTGGTGTGCTATACAATGAACTAAAATATTTAGCCTTACTTCCAAAGTTGAAAAATGGCCAAAATCGGTCAAAAAGTAAAGGCTAACCCCTTTACTTTTTGACCGATTTTGACCCATAAAAAGTAAAAAAGTAAAGTGGTTTATCTCATTAAAAATTGAATAGATTGTTCTACTTTTTTCAGTGGTTATTCCATAGTTGGTGTGCTATACAATGAACTAAAATATTTAGCCTTACTTCCAAAGTTGAAAAATGGGCCAAAATCGGTCAAAAAGTAAAGGCTAACCCCTTTACTTTTTGACCGATTTTGACCCATAAAAAAGTAAAAAGTAAACTGGTTTATCTCATTGAAAATTGAATGGATTGTTCTACTTTTTTCAGTGGTTATTCCATAGTTGGTGTGCTATACAATGAACTAAAATATTTAGCCTTACTTCCAAAGTTGAAAAATGGCCAAAATCGGTCAAAAAGTTAAAGGCTAACCCCTTTACTTTTTTGACCGATTTTGACCCATAAAAAGTTAAAAAGTAAACTGGTTTATCTCATTTAAAATTGAATGGATTCTTCTACTTTTTTCAGTGGTTATTCCATAGTTGGTGTGCTATACAATGAACTAAAATATTTAGCCTTACTTCCAAAGTTGAAAAATGGCCAAAATCGGTCAAAAAGTAAAGGCTAACCCCTTTACTTTTTGACCGATTTTGACCCATAAAAAGTAAAAAAGTAAAGTGGTTTATCTCATTGAAAATTGAATGGATTGTTCTACTTTTTTCAGTGGTTATTCCATAGTTGGTGTGCTATACAATGAACTAAAATATTTAGCCTTACTTCCAAAGTTGAAAAATGGCCAAAATCGGTCAAAAGTAAAGGCTAACCCCTTTACTTTTTGACGGATTTGACCCATAAAAAGTAAAAAAGTAAAGTGGTTTATCTCATTGAAAAATTGAATGGATTGTTCTACTTTTTTTCAGTGGTTTATTCCATAGTTGGTGTGCTATACAATTGAACTAAAATATTTAGCCTTACTTCCAAAGTTGAAAAATGGCCAAAATCGGTCAAAAAGTAAAGGCTAACCCCTTTACTTTTTTGACCGATTTTGACCCATAAAAAGTAAAAAAGTAAACTGGTTTATCTCATTAAAAATTGAATGGATTCTTCTACTTTTTTCAGTGGTTATTCCATAGTTGGTGTGCTATAACAATGAAACTAAAATATTTAGCCTTACTTCCAAAGTTGAAAAAATGGCCAAAATCGGTCAAAAAGTAAAGGCTAACCCCTTTACTTTTTGACCGATTTTGGACCCATAAAAAAGTAAAAAAGTAAACTGGTTTATCTCATTAAAAAATTGAATGGATTCTTTCTACTTTTTTCAGTGGTTATTCCATAGTTGGTGTGCTATACAATGAACTAAAATATTTAGCCTTTACTTCCAAAGTTGAAAAATGGCCAAAATCGGTCAAAAAGTAAAGGCTAACCCCTTTACTTTTTGACCGATTTTGACCCATAAAAAGTAAAAAAGTAAACTGGTTTGATCTCATTAAAAATTGAATGGATTCTTCTACTTTTTTCAGTGGTTATTCCATAGTTGGTGTGCTATACAATGAACTAAAATATTTAGCCTTACTTCCAAAGTTGAAAAATGGCCAAAATCGGTCAAAAAGTAAAGGCTAATTCCTTTACTTTTGACCGATTTTGATTCTCCATAAAAAGTAAAAAAGTAATATGGTTTATCCCTTGGGAATTAAAAATTGAATGGATAGTTCTACTTTTTTCAGTGGTAATTCCTAATGAGAATTGGTGTGCTATAAAATGAACTAAAATATTTAGCCTTAATTCCAAAGTTGAAAAATGGCCAAATCGTCAAAAACTAAAGGCTAATTTACTTTTTGACCGATTTTGACCCATAAAAAGTAAAAAAGTAAATTGAAATTTATGAAATACAATGAACTAAAATATTTCCAGCCTACTTCCAAAGAATGAAAAATGATCAAAAAGTAAAGGCTAACCCCTTTCCAATGAACTTGGTGTGCAATACAATGAACTAAAATATTTAGCCTTACTTCCAAAGGAAAAAAGGCCAAAAATTACTAATGAGAATTTGATTTACCTTGGGAATTAAAAAAATATGAACATTTAATTCCCGTGGAACTTAAAAATTGATATGCCTTTAAACTACAAAAAAAATATTAATTCCCTTTAAAACTAAAAAAAAATATTTATTCCCTGTGAATTAAAAAAATAAGAATAAAAAAATATGGAAATTTAATTCCCTTGGAATTACTAATGAGAATTTGATTATTTCCTTTAAAAATTCCCTTGGGAATTACTAAAAAATTTTCTTTAAAATTAAAAAAAAAATATTAAATTTTGAATTAAAAAAAATATGAAAAATTTAATTCCCTTGGGAATTACTAATGAGAATTTGATTTCCTTTAAAATTTAAAAAAAAAAATTTAATCCCTTATTAGATTCCCTTAGGGAATTAAAAAAATTTAAAAATTTAATTCCCACTTGGGAATTACTAAAGAGAATTGATTTCCTTTAAAACTAAAAAAAAAAAATATTAATTCCCTTGAGGAATTAAAAAAATTATGAAAATTTAATTCCCTTGGGAATTACTAATGAGAATTTGATTTCCTTTAAAATTTAAAAAAAAAATATTAATTCCCTGGGGAATTAAGAAAACATGAAAATTTAATTCCCTTGGAATTACTAAATGAGAATTTGAATTTCACTTTAAAAACAAAAAAAATATTAATTCCCTTGGGAATTTAAAAAAAATATGAAAATTTAATTCCCTTTGGGAATTACTAATGAGAATTATTGATTTCCTTTAAAATTTAAAAAAAAATATTAATTCCCTTGGGAATTAAGAAAACATGAAAAATTTTAATTCCCTTGGGAATTACTAATGAGAATTTTGATTTCCTTTAAAACTAAAAAAAATATAAATTTCCCCTTTGGAATTAAAAAAAATATGAAATTTAATTCCCTTGGGAATTACTAATGAGAATTTGATTTCCTTTAAAACTAAAAAAAAATATTAATTCCCTTGGGAATTAAAAAATATGGAATATTTAATTCCCTTTGGGAATTACTAATGAGAATTTGATTTTCCTTTAAAATTTAAAAAAAATATTAATTCCCTTGGGAATTAAGAAAACATGAAAATTTAATTCCCATGGGGAATTACTAATGAGAATTTGATTTCCTTTAAACTAAAAAAAAATATTAATTCCTTGGGAATTTAAAAAATATGAAAATTTAATTCCCTTGGGAATTACTAATGAGAATTTTGTTGATTCCTTTAAAACTAAAAAAAATATATTAATTCCCTTGGGAATTAAAAAAAATATGAAAATTTAATTCCCTTGGGAATTACTAATGAGAATTTGATTTCCTTTTAAAATTTAAAAAAAATATTAATTCCCTGGGGAATTAAGAAAACATGAAAATTTAATTCCCTTGGGAATTACTAATGAGAATTTGATTTCCTTTAAAAATTTAAAAAAAATATTAATTCCCTGGGGAATTAAGAAAACATGAAAATTTAATTCCCTTGGGAATTGCTAATGAGAATTTTGATTTCCTTTAAAACTAAAAAAAAATATATTTAATTCCCTTGGGAAAAAAAAAATTAAAAAAAATATGAAAATTTAATTATCCCTTGGGAATTACTAATGAGAATTTGATTTCCTTTAAAATTTAAAAAAAAATATTAATTCCCTTGGGAATTAAGAAAAACATGAAAATTTAATTCCCTTGGGAATTACTAATGAGAATTTGAGATTTCCTTTAAAACTAAAAAAGAAATATTAATTCCCTTGGAATTAAAAAAATATGAAAATTTAATTCCCTTGGGGAATTACTAATGAGAATTTGATTTCCATTTAAAACTAAAAAAAAATATTAATTCCTCCTTGGGAATTAAAAAAATATGAATATTTAATTCCCCTTGGGAATTACTAATGAGAATTTGATTTCCTTTAAAATTTAAAAAAAATATTAATTCCCTTGGGAATTAAGAAAAACATGAAAATTTAATTCCCTTGGGAATTACTAATGAGAATTTGATTTCCTTTTAAAACTAAAAAAAAATAATTAGATTCCCTTGGGAATTAAAAAAATATGAAAATTTAATTCCCTTGGGAATTACTAATGAGAATTGATTTCCTTTAAAACTAAAAAAAAATATTAATTCCCTTGGGAATTAAAAAAAATATGAAAATTTAATTCCCTTTGGAATTACTAATGAGAATTTGATTTCCTTTAAAATTTAAAAAATTAATATTAATTCCCTGGGGAATTAAGAAAACCATGAAAAATTTAATTCCCTTGGGAATTACTAATGAGAATTTGATTTCCTTTAAAATTAAAAAAAAATATTAATTCCCTTGGGTAATTAAAAAAATATAAAAATTTAATTCCCTTGGGAATTAACTAATGAGAATTTGATTTCCTTTAAAACTAAAAAAAAATATATAATTCCCTTGGGAATTAAAAAAATATGGAAAATTTTTAAATTCCCTTGGGAATTACTAATGAGAATTTGATTTCCTCTAAAACTAAAAAAAAAAAATATTAATTTCCCTTGGGAATTAAAAAATATGAAAATTTAATTCCCTTGGGAATTACTAATGAGAATTTGATTTCCTTTAAAATTTAAAAAAAATATTAATTCCCTTGGGAAAAAAAAAAAATTAAGAAAAACATGAAAATTTAATTCACTTGGGAATTACTAATGAGAATTTGATTTCCTTTAAAAACTAAAAAAAAATATTAATTCCCTTGGGAATTAAAAAAATATGAAAATTAATTCCCTTGAGTAATTACTAATGAGAATTTGATTTCCTTTAAAACTAAAAAAAAATATTAATTCCCTTGGGAATTAAAAAAATATGAAAATTTAATTCCCTTGGGGAATTACTAATGAGAATTTGATTTCCTATTAAAACTAAAAAAAAATATTAATTTCCCTTGGGAATTAAAAAAATATTGAAAATTTAATTCACCCTTGGGGAATTACTAATGAGAATTTGATTTCCTTTAAAATTTAAAAAAAATATTAAATTCCCTTGGGAATTAAAAAAATATAAAAATTTAATTCCCTTGGGAATTACTAATGAGAATTTGATTTCCTTTAAAAAACTAAAAAAAAATATTAATTCCCTTGGGAATTAAAAAAATATGAAAAATTTAATTCCCTTGGGAATTACTAAGTGAGAATTTGATTTCCTTTAAAATTTAAAAAAAAATATTAATTTCCCTTGGGAATTAAGAAAACATGAAAATTTAATTCCCTTGGGAATTACTAATTGTAGAATTTGATTTCCTTTAAAATTAAAAAAAAATATTAATTCCCTTGGGGAATTAAAAAAATATAAAAATTTAATTCCCTTGGGGAATTACTAATGAGAATTTGATTTCCTTTAAAACTAAAAAAAAATATTAATTCCCTTGGGAATTAAAAAAAATATGAAAATTTAATTCCCTTGGGGAATTACTTAATGAAAATTTGATTTCCTTTAAAATTAAAAAAAAATATTAATTCCCTTGGGAATTAAGAAAATATCAAAATTTAATTCCTTGGGAATTACTAATGAGAATTTGATTTCCTTTAAAACTAAAAAAAAAATATTAATTCCCTTGGGAATTAAAAAAATATGAAAATTTAATTCCCTTGGGAATTACTTAATGAGAATTTGATTTCCTTTTAAAATTTAAAAAAAATATTAATTCCCTTGGGAATTAAAAAATTATAAAAATTTAATTCCCTTGGGAATTACTAATGAGAATTTGATTTCCTTTAAAACTAAAAAAAAAATATTAATTCCCGATGGGAATTAAAAAAATATGAAAATTTTAATTCCCTTTGGAATTACTAATGAGAATTTGATTTTCCTTTAAAATTTAAAAAAAATATTAATTCCCTTGGGAATTAAGAAAACATTGAAAATTTAATTCCCTTGGGAATTACTAATGAGAATTTGATTTCCTTGAAAACTAAAAAAAAATATTAATTCCCTTGGGAATTAAAAAAATATGAAAAGATTTAATTCCCTTGGGTATTACTAATGAGAATTTGATTTCCTTTTACAAAATTTAAAAAAAAATATTAATTCCCTGGGGAATTAAGAAAACATGAAAATTTAATTCCCTTGGGAATTACTAATGAGAAATTTGATTTCCTTTAAAACTAAAAAAAATATTAATTAATTCCCTTGGGAATTAAAAAAAATATGAAAAATTTAATTCCCTTGGGAATTACTAATGAGAATTTGATTTCCTTTAAAATTTAAAAAAAAAATATTAATTCCCTTGGGAATTAAGAAAAACATGAAAATTTAAATTCCCTTGGGAATTACTAATGAGAATTTGATTTCCTTTAAAACTAAAAAAAAATATTAATACCCTTGGGAATTAAAAAAATATGAAAATTTAATTCCCTTGGGAATTACTAATGAGAATTTGATTTCCTTTAAAAACTAAAAAAAAATATTAATTCCCTTGGGAATTAAAAAAGAGTATGAATATTTAATTCCCTTGGGAATTACTAATGAGAATTTGATTTCCTTTAAAATTTAAAAAAAATATTAATTCCCTTGGGAATTAAGAAAACATGAAAAAATTTTAATTCCCTTGGGAATTACTAATGAGAATTTGATATTGTCCTTTAAAACTAAAAAAAAATATTAATTCCCTTGGGAATTAAAAAAATATGAAAATTTAATTCCCTTGGGAATTACTAAATGAGAATTTGATTTCCTTAAAAACTAAAAAAAAATATTAATTCCCTTGGGAATTAAAAAAAATATGAAAATTTAATTCCCTTTGGGAATTACTAATGAGAATTGATTTCCTTCTAAAATTTAAAAAAATATATTAATTCCCTGGGGAATTAAGAAAACATGAAAATTTAATTCCCTTGGGAATTTACTAATGAGAATTTGATTTCCTTTAAAATTAAAAAAAAATATTAATTCCCTTGGGAATTAAAAAAATATAAAATTTAATTCCCTTGGGAATTACTAATGAGAATTTGATTTCCTTTAAAACTAAAAAAAATATTAATTCCCTTGGAATTAAAAAAATATGGAAAATTTAATTCCCTTGGAGAATTACTAATGAGAATTGATTTCCTCTAAAACTAAAAAAAAAATATTTTAATTCCCTTGGGAATTAAAAAAATATATGAAAATTTAAATTCCCTTGGGGAATTACTAATGAGAATTTGATTTCCTTTAAAATTTTAAAAAAAATATTAATTCCCTTGGGAATTAAGAAAACATGAAAATTTAATTCCCTTGGGAAATTACTAATGGAATTTGATTTCCTTTAAAACTAAAAAAAAAATAATTATTAATTCCTTCTGGGAATTAAAAAAAATATGAAAATTTAATTCCCTTGGGAATTACTAAATGAGAATTTGATTTCCTTTAAAACTAAAAAAAAATATTAATTCCCTTGGGAATTAAAAAAATATGAAAATTTAATTCCCTTGGGAATTACTAATGAGAATTTGATTTCCTTTAAAACTAAAAAAAATATTAATTCCCTTGGGAATATTAAAAAAATATGAAAATTAATTCCCTTATGGGAAATAACTAATGAGAATTTGATTTTCCTTTAAAAAAATTTTAAAAAAAATATTAATTCCCTTGGGAATTAAAAAAAATATAAAAATTTAATTCCCTTGGGAATTACTAATGAGAATTTGATTTCCTTAAAAACTAAAAAAAAATATTAATTCCCTTGGGAATTAAAAAAATATGAAAATTTAATTTCCCTTGGGAATTACTAAATGAGTAATTTGATTTCCTTTAAAATTTAAAAAAGAAATATTAATTCCCTGGGGAATTAAGAAAACATGAAAAATTTTAATTCCCTTGGGAATTACTAATGAGAATTTGATTTCCTTTAAAATTAAAAAAAAATATTAATTCCCTTGGGAATTAAAAAAATATAAAAATTTAAATTCCCTTGGGAATATACTAAAGAGAATTTGATTTCCTTTAAAAACTAAAAAAAAATATTAATTCCCTTGGGAATTAAAAAAATATGAAAATTTAATTCCCTTGGGAATTACTAATGAGAATTTGATTTCCTCTAAAACTAAAAAAAAAATATTAATTCCCTTGGGAATTAAAAAAATATGAAAATTTAAATTCCCTTGGGAATTACTAATGAGAATTTGATTTTCCTTTAAAATTTAAAAAAAATATTAATTCATCCTTGGGAATTAAGAAAACATGAAAATTTAATTCCCTTGGGGAATTACTAATGAGAATTTGATTTCCTTTAAAACTAAAAAAAAAATATTAATTCCCTTGGGAATTAAAAAAAATATGAAAATTTAAATTCCCTTGGGAATTACTAATGAGAATTTGATTTCCTTTAAAACTAAAAAAAAATAATTTTTTTTTTTTTTTTTTTTTCTTAATTCCCTTGGGAATTAAAAAAAATATGAAAATTTAATTCCCTTGGGAATTACTAATGAGAATTTGATTCCTTTAAAACTAAAATAAAATATTAATTCCCTTGGGAATTAAAAAAATATGAAAATTTAATTGTTTCCCTTGGGAATTACTAAATGAGAATTTGATTTCCTTTAAAAATTTAAAAAAAAATATTAATTCCCCTTGGGAATTAAAAAAATATGAAAATATAATTCCCTTGGGAATTACTAATGAGAATTTGATTTCCTTTTAAAATTTAAAAAAAATATTAATTCCCTTGGGAATTAAGAAAAACATGAAAATTTAATTTCCCTTGGGAATTACTAATGAGAATTTGATTTCCTTTAAAATTACAAAAAATATATTAATTCCCTTGGGAATTAAAAAAAATATAAAAATTTTATTTCCCTTGGGAATTACTAATGAGAATTTGATTTCCTTTAAAACTAAAAAAAATATTAATTCCCTTGGGAATTAAAAAAATATGAAAATTTAATTCCCTTGGGAATTACTAATGAAAATTTGATTTCCTTTAAAATTAAAAAAAAATATTAATTCCCTTGGGAATTAAGAAAATATCAAAATTTAATTCCCTTGGGAATTTTACTAATGAGAATTTGATTTCCTTTTTAAAACTAAAAAAAAATATTAATTCCCCTATGGGAATTTAAAAAAATATGAAATTTAATTCCCTTGGGAATTACTAATGAGAATTTGATTTCCTTTAAAAATTTAAAAAAATATTAAATTCCCTTGGGAATTAAAAAATATAAAAATTTAATTCCCCTTGGGAATTACTAATGAGAATTTGATTTCCTTTAAAACTAAAAAAAAAATATTTTAATTCCCTTGGGAATTAAAAAAAATATGAAAAATTTTAATTCCCTTGGGAATTACTAATGAGAATTTGATTTTCCTTTTAAAATTTAAAAAAAATATTAATTCCCTTGGGAATTAAGAAAAACATGAAAATTTAATTCCCTTGGGAATTACTAATGAGATTTGATTTCCTTTAAAAACTAAAAAAAAAGATATTAATTACCCTTGGGGAATTAAAAAAATATGAAAATTTAATTCCCTTGGGAATTACTAATGAGAATTTGATATCCTTTAAAACTAATAAAAAAAATATTAATTCCCTTGGAATTAAAAAAATATGAATATTTAATTCCCTTGGGAATTACTAATGAGAATTTGATTTCCTTTAAAATTTAAAAAAAATATTAATTCCCTTACCATATTGGGAATTAAGAAAACATGAAAATTTAATTCCCTTTGGGAATTACTAATGAGAATTTGATTTCCTTTAAAACTAAAAAAAAAAATATTAATTCCCTTGGGAATTAAAAAAAATATGGAAAAATTTATTCCCTTGGGAATTTACTAATGAGAATTTGATTTCCTTTTAAAACTAAAAAAAATATTAATTCCCTTGGGAATTAAAAAAAATATGAAAATTTAATTCCTTGGTAATTACTAATGAGAAATTTGATTTCCTTTAAAATTTAAAAAAAAATATTAAGTTCCCTAGGGAATTAAGAAAACATGAAAATTTAATTCCCTTCTGGGAATTACTAATGAGAATTTGATTTCCTTTAAAATTTAAAAAAAAATATTAATTCCCTGGGGAATTAAGAAAACATGAAAAAAATTTAATTCCCTTGGGAATTGCCTAATGAGAATTTGATTTACCTTTAAAACTAAAAAAAAATATTAATTCCCTTGGGAATTAAAAAAAATATGAAAATTTAATTCCCTTGGGAATTACTAATGAGAATTTGATTTCCTTTAAAATTTAAAAAAAATATTAATTCCCTTGGGAATTAAGAAAACATGAAAATTTAATTCCCTTGGGAATTACTAATGAGAATTTGATTTCCTTTAAAACTAAAAAAGAAATATTAATTCCCTTGGGAATTAAAAAAATATGAAAATTTAATTCCCTTGGGAATTACTAATGAGAATTTGATTTCCTTTAAAACTAAAAAAAAATATTAATTCCCTTGGGAATTAAAAAAATATGAATATTTAATTCCCTTGGGAATTACTAATGAGAATTTGATTTCCTTTAAAATTTAAAAAAAGAACTATTAATTCCCTTGGGAATTAAAGAAAACATGAAAAATTTAATTCCCCTTGGGAATTACTAATGAGAATTATGATTTCCTTTAAAACTAAAAAAAAAATATTAATTCCCTTGGGAATTAAAAAAAATATGAAAAATTTAATTCCCTTGGGAATTACTAATTGAGAATTTGATTTCCTTTAAAACTAAAAAAAATATTATTAATTCCCTTGGGAATTAAAAAAATATGAAAATTTAATTCCCTTGGGAATTACTAATGAGAATTTGATTTCCTTTAAAATTTAAAAAAAATATTAATTCCCCTTGGGAATTAAAAAAATATGAAAATTTAATTCCCTTTGGGAATTACTAATGAGAATTTGATTTCCTTTAAAATTTTAAAAAAAATATTAATTCCCTTGGGAATTAAAAATATAAAATTTAATTCCCTTGGGAATTACTAATGAGAATTTGATTTCCTTTAAAACTAAAAAAAAATTTTAATTCCCCTTGGGAATTAAAAAAAATATGAAAATTTAATTCCCTGGGAATTACTAAATGAGAATTTGATTTCCTCTAAAACTAATATAAAAAAATATTAATTCCCTTGGGAATTAAAAAAATATGAAAATTTAATTCCCTTGGGAATTACTAATGAGAATTTGATTTCCTTTAAAACTAAAAAAAAATATTAATTCCCTTGGGAATTAAAAAAATATGAAAATTTAATTCCCTTGGGAATTACTAATGAGAATTTGATTTCCTTTAAAAAATTTAAAAAAAAATATTAATTCCCTTGGGAATTAAAAAAAATATAAAAATTTAATTTCCCTTGGGAATTACTAATGAGAATTTGATTTCCTTTTAAAACTAAAAAAAAACGAATATTAATTCCCTTGGGTAATTAAAAAAAATATGAAAATTTAATTCCCATTGGAATTACTAATGAGATTTGATTTCCTTTTAAAATTTAAAAAAAATATTAATTCCCTTGGGAATTAAGAAAACATGAAAATTTAATTCCCTTGGGAATTACTAATGAGAATTTGATTTTCCTTTAAAATTAAAAAAAAATATTAATTTCCCTTGGGAATTAAAAAAATATAAAAATTTAATTCCCTTGGGAATTACTAATGAGAATTTGATTTCCTTTAAAACTAAAAAAATAATATTAATTCCCTTGGGAATTAAAAAAATATGAAAATTTAATTCCCTTGGGAATTACTAATGAGAAAATTTTGATTTCCTTTAAAATTTAAAAAAAATATTAATTCCCTTGGGAATTAAAAAAATATAAAAATTTAATTCCCTTTGGGAATATAACTAATGAAGAATTTGATTTCCTTTAAAACTAAAAAAAAAATATTTAATTCCCTTGGGAATTAAAAAAATATGAAAATTTTAATTCCCCTTGGGAATTACTAATGAGAATTTGATTTCCTTTAAAATTTTAAAAAAAATATAATTCCCTTGGGAATTAAGAAACATGAAAATTTAATTCCCTTGGGAATTACTAATGAGAATTTGATTTCCATTTAAAATTAAAAAAAAATATTAATTCCCTTGGGAATTAAAAAAATATAAAAATTTAATTCCCTTGGGAATTACTAATGAGAATTTGATTTCCTTTAAAACTAAAAAAAATATTAATTCCCTTGGGAATTAAAAAAAAAGTATGAAAATTTAATTCCCTTGGGAATTACTAATGAAAATTTGATTTCCTTTAAAATTAAAAAAAAAAATATTAATTCCCTTGGGAATTAAGAAAATATCAAAATTTAATTCCCTTGGGAATTACTAATGAGATTGTAGATTGTACCTTTAAAACTAAAAAAAAATATTAATTCCCGTTGGGAATTAAAAAAATATGAAAATTTAATTCCCTTGGAATTACTAATGAGAATTTGATTTTACCTTTAAAATTTAAAAAAAATATTAATTCCCTTGGGAATTAAAAAATATAAAAATTTAATTCCCTTGGGAATTACTAATGAGAATTTGATTTCCTTTTAAAATTTAAAAAAAATATTAATTCCCTTGGGAATTAAAAAAATATAAAAATTTAATTCCCTTGGGAATTACTAATGAGAATTTGATTTCCTTTAAAACTAAAAAAAAATATTTAATTTCCCTTGGGAATTAAAAAAAATAAGAAAATTTAATTCCCTTGGGAATTACTAATGAGAATTTGATTTTCCTTTAAAATTTAAAAAAAAATATTAATTCCCTTGGAATTAAGAAAACATGAAAAATTTAATTCCCTTGGGAAATTACTAATGAGAATTTGATTGTTCCTTTAAAATTAAAAAAAAAAAATATTAATTCCCTTGGGAATTAAAAAAATATAAAAAATTTAATTTCCCTTGGTAATTACTAATGAGAATTTGATTTCCTTTAAAACTAAAAAAAATATTAATTCCCTGGGAATTAAAAAAATATGAAAATTTAATTTCCCTTGGGAATTACTAATGAAAATTTGATTTCCTTTAAAATTAAAAAAAAAATATTAATTCCCTTGGGAATTAAGAAAATATCAAAATTTAATTCCCTTGGGAATTACTAATGAGAATTTGATTTCCTTTAAAACTAAAAAAAATATTAATTCCCTTGGAATTAAAAAAATATGAAAATTTAATTCCCTTGGGAATTACTAATGAGAATTTTGATTTCCTTTAAAATTTAAAAAAAATATTATTCCCTTGGGAATTAAAAAATATATAAAAATTTAATTCCCTTGGGAATTACTAATGAGAGTAATTTGATTTCCTTTTAAAATTTAAAAAAAAATATTAATTCCCTTGGGAAATCAAATTCTCATTAGTAATTCCCAAGGGAATTAAATTTTTATATTTTTTTAATTCCCAAGGGAATTAATATTTTTTTTTAGTTTTAAAGGAAATCAAATTCTCATTAGTAATTCCCAAGGGAATTAAATTTTCATATTTTTTTAATTCCCAAGGGAATTAATATTTTTTTTTAATTTTAAAGGAAATCAAATTCTCATTAGTAATTCCCAAGGGAATTAAATTTTTATATTTTTTAATTCCCAAGGGAATTAATTTTTTTTTTTAATTTTAAAGGAAATCAAATTCTCATTAGTAATTCCCAAGGGAATTAAATTTTTATATTTTTTAATTCCCAAGAGAATTAATATTTTTTTTTAATTTTAAAGAAAATCAAATTCTCATTAGTAATTCCCAAGGGAATTAAATTTTTATATTTTTTTTAATTCCCAAGGGAATTAATATTTTTTTTTAGTTTTAAAGGAAATCAAATTCTCATTAGTAATTCCCAAGGGAATTAAATTTTCATATTTTCTTAATTCCCAAGGGAATTAATATTTTTTTTTAATTTTAAAGGAAATCAAATTCTCATTAGTAATTCCCAAGGGAATTAAATTTTTATATTTTTTTAATTCCCAAGGGAATTAATATTTTTTTTTAATTTTAAAGGAAATCAAATTCTCATTAGTAATTCCCAAGGGAATTAAATTTTTATATTTTTTAATTCCCAAGGGAATTAATATTTTTTTTTAATTTTAAAGGAAATCAAATTCTCATTAGTAATTCCCAAGGGAATTAAATTTTTATATTTTTTTAATTCCCAAGGGAATTAATATTTTTTTTTAGTTTTAAAGGAAATCAAATTCTCATTAGTAATTCCCAAGGGAATTAAATTTTCATATTTTTTTAATTCCCAAGGGAATTAATATTTTTTTTAATTTTAAAGGAAATCAAATTCTCATTAGTAATTCCCAAGGGAATTAAATTTTTATATTTTTTAATTCCCAAGGGAATTAATATTTTTTTTTAATTTTAAAGGAAATCAAATTCTCAATAGTAATTCCCAAGGGAATTAAATTTTTATATTTTTTAATTCCCAAGGGAATTAATATTTTTTTTAATTTTAAAGGAAATCAAATTCTCATTAGTAATTCCCAAGGGAATTAAATTTTTATATTTTTTTAATTCCCAAGGGAATTAATATTTTTTTTTTAGTTTTAAAGGAAATCAAATTCTCATTAGTAATTCCCAAGGGAATTAAATTTTCATATTTTTTTAATTCCCAAGGGAATTAATATTTTTTTTTAATTTTAAAGAAAATCAAATTCTCATTAGTAATTCCCAAGGGAATTAAATTTTTATATTTTTTTAATTCCCAAGGGAATTAATATTTTTTTTTAGTTTTAAAGGAAATCAAATTCTCATTAGTAATTCCCAAGGGAATTAAATTTTTATATTTTTTTTAATTCCCAAGGGAATTAATTTTTTTTTTAATTTTAAAGGAAATCAAATTCTCATTAGTAATTCCCAAGGGAATTAAATTTTTATATTTTTTTAATTCCCAAGGGAATTAATATTTTTTTTTAATTTTAAAGGAAATCAAATTCTCATTAGTAATTCCCAAGGGAATTAAATTTTCATATTTTTTTAATTCCCAAGGGAATTAATATTTTTTTTTAAATTTTAAAGGAAATCAAATTCTCATTAGTAATTCCCAAGGGAATTAAATTTTTATATTTTTTTAATTCCCAAGGGAATTAATATTTTTTTTTAAATTTTAAAGGAAATCAAATTCTCATTAGTAATTCCCAAGGGAATTAAATTTTTATATTTTTTAATTCCCAAGGGAATTAATATTTTTTTTAAATTTTAAGAGCAAATCAAATTCTCATTAGGAATTCCCAAGGGAATTAAATTTTCATATTTTTTTAATTCCCAAGGGAATTAATATTTTTTTTAAATTTTAAGAGCAAATCAAATTCTCATTAGTAATTCCCAAGGGAATTAAATTTTCATATTTTTTTAATTCCCAAGGGAATTAATTTTTTTTTAAATTTTAAGAGCAAATCAAATTCTCATTAGTAATTCCCAAGGGAATTAAATTTTCATATTTTTTTAATTCCCAAGGGAATTAATATTTTTTTTAAATTTTAAGAGCAAATCAAATTCTCATTAGTAATTCCCAAGGGAATTAAATTTTCATATTTTTTTAATTCCCAAGGGAATTAATATTTTTTTTTAATTTTAAAGGAAATCAAATTCTCATTAGTAATTCCCAAGGGAATTAAATTTTTATATTTTTTTAATTCCCAAGGGAATTAATATTTTTTTTTAATTTTAAAAGCAAATCAAATTCTCATTAGTAATTCCCAAGGGAATTAAATTTTCATATTTTTTTAATTCCCAAGGGAATTAATATTTTTTTTAAATTTTAAGAGCAAATCAAATTCTCATTAGTAATTCCCAAGGGAATTAAATTTTCATATTTTTTTAATTCCCAAGGGAATTAATATTTTTTTTAAATTTTAAGAGCAAATCAAATTCTCATTAGTAATTCCCAAGGGAATTAAATTTTCATATTTTTTTTAATTCCCAAGGGAATTAATATTTTTTTTTAAATTTTAAGAGCAAATCAAATTCTCATTAGTAATTCCCAAGGGAATTAAATTTTCATATTTTTTTAATTCCCAAGGGAATTAATATTTTTTTTTAAATTTTAAGAGCAAATCAAATTCTCATTAGTAATTCCCAAGGGAATTAAATTTTCATATTTTTTTAATTCCCAAGGGAATTAATATTTTTTTTTAAATTTTAAGAGCAAATCAAATTCTCATTAGTAATTCCCAAGGGAATTAAATTTTCATATTTTTTTAATTCCCAAGGGAATTAATATTTTTTTTTAAATTTTAAGAGCAAATCAAATTCTCATTAGTAATTCCCAAGGGAATTAAATTTTCATATTTTTTTAATTCCCAAGGGAATTAATATTTTTTTTTAATTTTAAAGGAAATCAAATTCTCATTAGTAATTCCCAAGGGAATTAAATTTTTATATTTTTTAATTCCCAAGGGAATTAATATTTTTTTTAATTTTAAAGGAAATCAAATTCTCATTAGTAATTCCCAAGGGAATTAAATTTTTATATTTTTTAATTCCCAAGGGAATTAATATTTTTTTTTAATTTTAAAGGAAATCAAATTCTCATTAGTAATTCCCAAGGGAATTAAATTTTTATATTTTTTTAATTCCCAAGGGAATTAATATTTTTTTTTAGTTTTAAAGGAAATCAAATTCTCATTAGTAATTCCCAAGGGAATTAAATTTTCATATTTTTTTAATTCCCAAGGGAATTAATTTTTTTTTTTAATTTTAAAGGAAATCAAATTCTCATTAGTAATTCCCAAGGGAATTAAATTTTCATATTTTTTTAATTCCCAAGGGAATTAATATTTTTTTTAAATTTTAAGAGCAAATCAAATTCTCATTAGTAATTCCCAAGGGAATTAAATTTTCATATTTTTTTAATTCCCAAGGGAATTAATATTTTTTTTAAATTTTAAGAGCAAATCAAATTCTCATTAGTAATTCCCAAGGGAATTAAATTTTCATATTTTTTTTAATTCCCAAGGGAATTAATATTTTTTTTAAATTTTAAGAGCAAATCAAATTCTCATTAGTAATTCCCAAGGGAATTAAATTTTCATATTTTTTTTAATTCCCAAGGGAATTAATATTTTTTTTAAATTTTAAGAGCAAATCAAATTCTCATTAGTAATTCCCAAGGGAATTAAATTTTTCATATTTTTTTAATTCCCAAGGGAATTAATATTTTTTTTTAAATTTTAAGAGCAAATCAAATTCTCATTAGTAATTCCCAAGGGAATTAAATTTTCATATTTTTTTAATTCCCAAGGGAATTAATATTTTTTTTAAATTTTAAGAGCAAATCAAATTCTCATTAGTAATTCCCAAGGGAATTAAATTTTTCATATTTTTTTTATTTCCCAAGGGAATTAATATTTTTTTTTAATTTTAAAGGAAATCAAATTCTCATTAGTAATTCCCAAGGGAATTAAATTTTTATATTTTTTTAATTCCCAAGGGAATTAATATTTTTTTTTAATTTTAAAGGAAATCAAATTCTCATTAGTAATTCCCAAGGGAATTAAATTTTTATATTTTTTAATTCCCAAGGGAATTAATATTTTTTTTTAATTTTAAAGGAAATCAAATTCTCATTAGTAATTCCCAAGGGAATTAAATTTTTATATTTTTTTTAATTCCCAAGGGAATTAATATTTTTTTTAGTTTTAAAGGAAATCAAATTCTCATTAGTAATTCCCAAGGGAATTAAATTTTCATATTTTTTTAATTCCCAAGGGAATTAATATTTTTTTTTAATTTTAAAGGAAATCAAATTCTCATTAGTAATTCCCAAGGGAATTAAATTTTTATATTTTTTTAATTCCCAAGGGAATTAATATTTTTTTTAATTTTAAAGGAAATCAAATTCTCATTAGTAATTCCCAAGGGAATTAAATTTTTATATTTTTTTAATTCCCAAGGGAATTAATATTTTTTTTTAATTTTAAAGGAAATCAAATTCTCATTAGTAATTCCCAAGGGAATTAAATTTTTATATTTTTTTAATTCCCAAGGGAATTAATATTTTTTTTTAGTTTTAAAGGAAATCAAATTCTCATTAGTAATTCCCAAGGGAATTAAATTTTCATATTTTCTTAATTCCCAAGGGAATTAATATTTTTTTTTTAATTTTAAAGGAAATCAAATTCTCATTAGTAATTCCCAAGGGAATTAAATTTTTATATTTTTTTAATTCCCAAGGGAATTAATATTTTTTTTAGTTTTAAAGGAAATCAAATTCTCATTAGTAATTCCCAAGGGAATTAAATTTTTATATTTTTTTAATTCCCAAGGGAATTAATTTTTTTTTTTAATTTTAAAGGAAATCAAATTCTCATTAGTAATTCCCAAGGGAATTAAATTTTTATATTTTTTTAATTCCCAAGGGAATTAATATTTTTTTTTAATTTTAAAGGAAATCAAATTCTCATTAGTAATTCCCAAGGGAATTAAATTTTCATATTTTTTTAATTCCCAAGGGAATTAATATTTTTTTTTAATTTTAAAGGAAATCAAATTCTCATTAGTAATTCCCAAGGGAATTAAATTTTTATATTTTTTTAATTCCCAAGGGAATTAATATTTTTTTTTAATTTTAAAGGAAATCAAATTCTCATTAGTAATTCCCAAGGGAATTAAATTTTTATATTTTTTAATTCCCAAGGGAATTAATATTTTTTTTTAATTTTAAAGGAAATCAAATTCTCATTAGTAATTCCCAAGGGAATTAAATTTTTATATTTTTTTAATTCCCAAGGGAATTAATATTTTTTTTTAATTTTAAAGGAAATCAAATTCTCATTAGTAATTCCCAAGGGAATTAAATTTTCATATTTTTTTAATTCCCAAGGGAATTAATTTTTTTTTTTAATTTTAAAGGAAATCAAATTCTCATTAGTAATTCCCAAGGGAATTAAATTTTTATATTTTTTTAATTCCCAAGGGAATTAATTTTTTTTTTTAATTTTAAAGGAAATCAAATTCTCATTAGTAATTCCCAAGGGAATTAAATTTTTATATTTTTTAATTCCCAAGGGAATTAATATTTTTTTTAATTTTAAAGGAAATCAAATTCTCATTAGTAATTCCCAAGGGAATTAAATTTTTATATTTTTTTAATTCCCAAGGGAATTAATATTTTTTTTTAGTTTTAAAGGAAATCAAATTCTCATTAGTAATTCCCAAGGGAATTAAATTTTCATATTTTTTAATTCCCAAGGGAATTAATATTTTTTTTTAATTTTAAAGAAAATCAAATTCTCATTAGTAATTCCCAAGGGAATTAAATTTTTATATTTTTTTAATTCCCAAGGGAATTAATATTTTTTTTTAGTTTTAAAGGAAATCAAATTCTCATTAGTAATTCCCAAGGGAATTAAATTTTTATATTTTTTTAATTCCCAAGGGAATTAATATTTTTTTTTAATTTTAAAGGAAATCAAATTCTCATTAGTAATTCCCAAGGGAATTAAATTTTTATATTTTTTTAATTCCCAAGGGAATTAATATTTTTTTTTAATTTTAAAGGAAATCAAATTCTCATTAGTAATTCCCAAGGGAATTAAATTTTTATATTTTTTTAATTCCCAAGGGAATTAATATTTTTTTTTAATTTTAAAGGAAATCAAATTCTCATTAGTAATTCCCAAGGGAATTAAATTTTTATATTTTTTAATTCCCAAGGGAATTAATATTTTTTTTTTAATTTTAAAGGAAATCAAATTCTCATTAGTAATTCCCAAGGGAATTAAATTTTTATATTTTTTTAATTCCCAAGGGAATTAATATTTTTTTTTAATTTTAAAGGAAATCAAATTCTCATTAGTAATTCCCAAGGGAATTAAATTTTCATATTTTTTTTAATTCCCAAGGGAATTAATATTTTTTTTTAATTTTAAAGGAAATCAAATTCTCATTAGTAATTCCCAAGCGAATTAAATTTTTATATTTTTTTAATTCCCAAGGGAATTAATATTTTTTTTTAATTTTAAAGGAAATCAAATTTCATTAGTAATTCCCAAGGGAATTAAATTTTCATATTTTTTAATTCCCAAGGGAATTAATATTTTTTTTAAATTTTAAAGTAAATCAAATTCTCATTAGTAATTCCCAAGGGAATTAAATTTTTATATTTTTTTAATTCCCAAGGGAATTAAAATTTTTTTTTAGTTTTGAAGGAAATCAAATTCTCATTAGTAATTCCCAAGGGAATTAAATTTTCATATTTTTTTAATTCCCAAGGGAATTAATATTTTTTTTTAATTTTAAAGGAAATCAAATTCTCATTAGTAATTCCCAAGGGAATTAAATTTTCATATTTTTTTAATTCCCAAGGGAATTAATATTTTTTTTTAATTTTAAAGGAAATCAAATTCTCATTAGTAATTCCCAAGGGAATTAAATTTTTATATTTTTTTAATTCCCAAGGGAATTAATATTTTTTTTAGTTTTAAAGGAAATCAAATTCTCATTAGTAATTCCCAAGGGAATTAAATTTTCATATTTTTTTAATTCCCAAGGGAATTAATATTTTTTTTTAATTTTAAAGGAAATCAAATTCTCATTAGTAATTCCCAAGGGAATTAAATTTTCATATTTTTTTAATTCCCAAGGGAATTAATATTTTTTTTTAATTTTAAAGGAAATCAAATTCTCATTAGTAATTCCCAAGGGAATTAAATTTTTATATTTTTTTAATTCCCAAGGGAATTAATATTTTTTTTTAATTTTAAAGGAAATCAAATTCTCATTAGTAATTCCCAAGGGAATTAAATTTTTCATATTTTTTTAATTCCCAAGGGAATTAATATTTTTTTTTAATTTTAAAGGAAATCAAATTCTCATTAGTAATTCCCAAGGGAATTAAATTTTTATATTTTTTAATTCCCAAGGGAATTAATATTTTTTTTAATTTTAAAGGAAATCAAATTCTCATTAGTAATTCCCAAGGGAATTAAATTTTCATATTTTTTTAATTCCCAAGGGAATTAATATTTTTTTTTAATTTTAAAGGAAATCAAATTCTCATTAGTAATTCCCAAGGGAATTAAATTTTTATATTTTTTTAATTCCCAAGGGAATTAATATTTTTTTTTAATTTTAAAGGAAATCAAATTCTCATTAGTAATTCCCAAGGGAATTAAATTTTCATATTTTTTTAATTCCCAAGGGAATTAATATTTTTTTTTTAATTTTAAAGGAAATCAAATTCTCATTAGTAATTCCCAAGGGAATTAAATTTTTATATTTTTTTAATTCCCAAGGGAATTAAATTTTTTTTTAGTTTTAAAGGAAATCAAATTCTCATTAGTAATTCCCAAGGGAATTAAATTTTCATATTTTTTTAATTCCCAAGGGAATTAATATTTTTTTTTAATTTTAAAGGAAATCAAATTCTCATTAGTAATTCCCAAGGGAATTAAATTTTTATATTTTTTTAATTCCCAAGGGAATTAATATTTTTTTTTAGTTTTAAAGGAAATCAAATTCTCATTAGTAATTCCCAAGGGAATTAAATTTTCATATTTTTTTTAATTCCCAAGGGAATTAATATTTTTTTTTTAATTTTAAAGGAAATCAAATTCTCATTAGTAATTCCCAAGGGAATTAAATTTTATATTTTTTAATTCCCAAGGGAATTAATATTTTTTTTTTAATTTTAAAGGAAATCAAATTCTCATTAGTAATTCCCAAGGGAATTAAATTTTTATATTTTTTTAATTCCCAAGGGAATTAATATTTTTTTTTAGTTTTAAAGGAAATCAAATTCTCATTAGTAATTCCCAAGGGAATTAAATTTTCATATTTTTTTAATTCCCAAGGGAATTAATATTTTTTTTAATTTTAAAGGAAATCAAATTCTCATTAGTAATTCCCAAGGGAATTAAATTTTTATATTTTTTTAATTCCCAAGGGAATTAATATTTTTTTTAAATTTTAAAGGAAATCAAATTCTCATTAGTAATTCCCAAGGGAATTAAATTTTTATATTTTTTTAATTCCCAAGGGAATTAATATTTTTTTTTTAATTTTAAAGGAAATCAAATTCTCATTAGTAATTCCCAAGGGAATTAAATTTTTATATTTTTTTAATTCCCAAGGGAATTAATATTTTTTTTAGTTTTAAAGGAAATCAAATTCTCATTAGTAATTCCCAAGGGAATTAAATTTTTATATTTTTTTAATTCCCAAGGGAATTAATATTTTTTTTTAATTTTAAAGGAAATCAAATTCTCATTAGTAATTCCCAAGGGAATTAAATTTTTATATTTTTTTAATTCCCAAGGGAATTAATATTTTTTTTAAATTTTAAAGGAAATCAAATTCTCATTAGTAATTCCCAAGGGAATTAAATTTTCATATTTTTTTAATTCCCAAGGGAATTAATATTTTTTTTTAATTTTAAAGGAAATCAAATTCTCATTAGTAATTCCCAAGGGAATTAAATTTTTATATTTTTTTAATTCCCAAGGGAATTAATATTTTTTTTTAGTTTTAAAGGAAATCAAATTCTCATTAGTAATTCCCAAGGGAATTAAATTTTCATATTTTTTTAAATCCCAAGGGAATTAATATTTTTTTTTAATTTTAAAGGAAATCAAATTCTCATTAGTAATTCCCAAGGGAATTAAATTTTCATATTTTTTTAATTCCCAAGGGAATTAATATTTTTTTTTAATTTTAAAGGAAATCAAATTCTCATTAGTAATTCCCAAGGGAATTAAATTTTCATATTTTTTTAATTCCCAAGGGAATTAATATTTTTTTTTAATTTTAAAGGAAATCAAATTCTCATTAGTAATTCCCAAGGGAATTAAATTTTTATATTTTTTTAATTCCCAAGGGAATTAATATTTTTTTTTAATTTTAAAGGAAATCAAATTCTCATTAGTAATTCCCAAGGGAATTAAATTTTTATATTTTTTTAATTCCCAAGGGAATTAATATTTTTTTTTAATTTTAAAGGGAAATCAAATTCTCATTAGTAATTCCCAAGGGAATTAAATTTTTATATTTTTTTAATTCCCAAGGGAATTAAAATTTTTTTTTAATTTTAAAGGAAATCAAATTCTCATTAGTAATTCCCAAGGGAATTAAATTTTTATATTTTTTTAATTCCCAAGGGAATTAATATTTTTTTTTTAATTTTAAAGGAAATCAAATTCTCATTAGTAATTCCCAAGGGAATTAAATTTTTATATTTTTTTAATTCCCAAGGGAATTAATATTTTTTTTTAATTTTAAAGGAAATCAAATTCTCATTAGTAATTCCCAAGGGAATTAAATTTTCATATTTTTTTAAATTCCCAAGGGAATTAATATTTTTTTTTAATTTTAAAGGAAATCAAATTCTCATTAGTAATTCCCAAGGGAATTAAATTTTTATATTTTTTTAATTCCCAAGGGAATTAATATTTTTTTTTAATTTTAAAGGAAATCAAATTCTCATTAGTAATTCCCAAGGGAATTAAATTTTTATTTTTTTTAATTCCCAAGGGAATTAATATTTTTTTTTAGTTTTAAAGGAAATCAAATTCTCATTAGTAATTCCCAAGGGAATTAAATTTTTATATTTTTTTAATTCCCAAGGGAATTAATATTTTTTTTAGTTTTAAAGGAAATCAAATTCTCATTAGTAATTCCCTTTAATTTTAAAGGAAATCAAATTCTCATTAGTAATTCCCAAGGGAATTAAATTTTTTATATTTTTTTAATTCCCAAGGGAATTAATATTTTTTTTTAATTTTAAAGGAAATCAAATTCTCATTAGTAATTCCCAAGGGAATTAAATTTTTATATTTTTTTAATTCCCAAGGGAATTAATATTTTTTTTTAATTTTAAAGGAAATCAAATTCTCATTAGTAATTCCCAAGGGAATTAAATTTTTATATTTTTTTAATTCCCAAGGGAATTAATATTTTTTTTTAATTTTAAAGGAAATCAAATTCTCATTAGTAATTCCCAAGGGAATTAAATTTTTATATTTTTTTAATTCCCAAGGGAATTAATTTTTTTTTTTAATTTTAAAGGAAATCAAATTCTCATTAGTAATTCCCAAGGGAATTAAATTTTTATATTTTTTTAATTCCCAAGGGAATTAATATTTTTTTTTAATTTTAAAGGAAATCAAATTCTCATTAGTAATTCCCAAGGGAATTAAATTTTTATATTTTTTTAATTCCCAAGGGAATTAATATTTTTTTTAATTTTAAAGGAAATCAAATTCTCATTAGTAATTCCCAAGGGAATTAAATTTTCATATTTTTTAATTCCCAAGGGAATTAATATTTTTTTTAAATTTTAAAGTAAATCAAATTCTCATTAGTAATTCCCAAGGGAATTAAATTTTCATATTTTTTTAATTCCCAAGGGAATTAATATTTTTTTTACATTTTAAAGGAAATCAAATTCTCATTAGTAATTCCCAAGGGAATTAAATTTTCATATTTTTTTAATTCCCAAGGGAATTAATATTTTTTTTAAATTTTAAAGGAAATCAAATTCTCATTAGTAATTCCCAAGGGAATTAAATTTTTATATTTTTTTAATTCGCAAGGGAATTAATTTTTTTTTTTAATTTTAAAGGTAATCAAATTCTCATTAGTAATTCCCTTGGGAATTAAATTTTCATATTTTTTAATTCCCAAGGGAATTAATATTTTTTTTTAATTTTAAAGGAAATCAAATTCTCATTAGTAATTCCCAAGGGAATTAAATTTTCATATTTTTTTAATTCCCAAGGGAATTAATATTTTTTTTTAATTTTAAAGGAAATCAAATTCTCATTAGTAATTCCCAAGGGAATTAAATTTTTATATTTTTTTAATTCCCAAGGGAATTAATATTTTTTTTTAATTTTAAAGGAAATCAAATTCTCATTAGTAATTCCCAAGGGAATTAAATTTTCATATTTTTTTAATTCCCAAGGGAATTAATATTTTTTTTTAATTTTAAAGGAAATCAAATTCTCATTAGTAATTCCCAAGGGAATTAAATTTTCATATTTTTTTTAATTCCCAAGGGAATTAATATTTTTTTTTAATTTTAAAGGAAATCAAATTCTCATTAGTAATTCCCAAGGGAATTAAATTTTCATATTTTTTTAATTCCCAAGGGAATTAATATTTTTTTTTAATTTTAAAGGAAATCAAATTCTCATTAGTAATTCCCAAGGGAATTAAATTTTCATATTTTTTTAATTCCCAAGGGAATTAATATTTTTTTTTAATTTTAAAGGAAATCAAATTCTCATTAGTAATTCCCAAGGGAATTAAATTTTCATATTTTTTAATTCCCAAGGGAATTAATATTTTTTTTTAATTTTAAAGGAAATCAAATTCTCATTAGTAATTCCCAAGGGAATTAAATTTTTATATTTTTTTAATTCCCAAGGGAATTAATATTTTTTTTTAATTTTAAAGGAAATCAAATTCTCATTAGTAATTCCCAAGGGAATTAAATTTTCATATTTTTTTAATTCCCAAGGGAATTAATATTTTTTTTTAATTTTAAAGGAAATCAAATTCTCATTAGTAATTCCCAAGGGAATTAAATTTTTATATTTTTTTAATTCCCAAGGGAATTAATTTTTTTTTTAGTTTTAAAGGAAATCAAATTCTCATTAGTAATTCCCAAGGGAATTAAATTTTCATATTTTTTTAATTCCCAAGGGAATTAATATTTTTTTTTAATTTTAAAGGAAATCAAATTCTCATTAGTAATTCCCAAGGGAATTAAATTTTTATATTTTTTTAATTCCCAAGGGAATTAATATTTTTTTTTAATTTTAAAGGAAATCAAATTCTCATTAGTAATTCCCAAGGGAATTAAATTTTTATATTTTTTTAATTCCCAAGGGAATTAATATTTTTTTTAGTTTTAAAGGAAATCAAATTCTCATTAGTAATTCCCAAGGGAATTAAATTTTCATATTTTTTTAATTCCCAAGGGAATTAATATTTTTTTTTAATTTTAAAGGAAATCAAATTCTCATTAGTAATTCCCAAGGGAATTAAATTTTTATATTTTTTTAATTCCCAAGGGAATTAATATTTTTTTTTAAATTTTAAAGGGAAATCAAATTCTCATTAGTAATTCCCAAGGGAATTAAATTTTTATATTTTTTTAATTCCCAAGGGAATTAATATTTTTTTTTAATTTTAAAGGAAATCAAATTCTCATTAGTAATTCCCAAGGGAATTAAATTTTTATATTTTTTAATTCCCAAGGGAATTAATATTTTTTTTTAATTTTAAAGGAAATCAAATTCTCATTAGTAATTCCCAAGGGAATTAAATTTTCATATTTTTTTAATTCCCAAGGGAATTAATATTTTTTTTTAATTTTAAAGGAAATCAAATTCTCATTAGTAATTCCCAAGGGAATTAAATTTTATATTTTTTTAATTCCCAAGGGAATTAAAAATTTTTTTTTAGTTTTAAAGGAAATCAAATTCTCATTAGTAATTCCCAAGGGAATTAAATTTTCATATTTTTTTAATTCCCAAGGGAATTAATATTTTTTTTTAATTTTAAAGGAAATCAAATTCTCATTAGTAATTCCCAAGGGAATTAAATTTTTATATTTTTTTTAATTCCCAAGGGAATTAATATTTTTTTTTAATTTTAAAGGAAATCAAATTCTCATTAGTAATTCCCAAGGGAATTAAATTTTCATATTTTCTTAATTCCCAAGGGAATTAATATTTTTTTTTAATTTTAAAGGAAATCAAATTCTCATTAGTAATTCCCAAGGGAATTAAATTTTTATATTTTTTTAATTCCCAAGGGAATTAAAATTTTTTTTAGTTTTAAAGGAAATCAAATTCTCATTAGTAATTCCCAAGGGAATTAAATTTTCATATTTTCTTAATTCCCAAGGGAATTAATATTTTTTTTTAATTTTAAAGGAAATCAAATTCTCATTAGTAATTCCCAAGGGAATTAAATTTTTATATTTTTTTAATTCCCAAGGGAATTAATATTTTTTTTTAGTTTTAAAGGAAATCAAATTCTCATTAGTAATTCCCAAGGGAATTAAATTTTCATATTTTTTTAATTCCCAAGGGAATTAATATTTTTTTTAATTTTAAAGGAAATCAAATTCTCATTAGTAATTCCCAAGGGAATTAAATTTTCATATTTTTTTAATTCCCAAGGGAATTAATATTTTTTTTTAATTTTAAAGGAAATCAAATTCTCATTAGTAATTCCCAAGGGAATTAAATTTTTATATTTTTTTAATTCCCAAGGGAATTAATATTTTTTTTAATTTTAAAGGAAATCAAATTCTCATTAGTAATTCCCAAGGGAATTAAATTTTCATATTTTTTTAATTCCCAAGGGAATTAATATTTTTTTTTAATTTTAAAGGAAATCAAATTCTCATTAGTAATTCCCAAGGGAATTAAATTTTTATATTTTTTTAATTCCCAAGGGAATTAATATTTTTTTTTAAATTTTAAAGGAAATCAAATTCTCATTAGTAATTCCCAAGGGAATTAAATTTTTATATTTTTTTAATTCCCAAGGGAATTAATATTTTTTTTTAATTTTAAAGGAAATCAAATTCTCATTAGTAATTCCCAAGGGAATTAAATTTTTATATTTTTTTAATTCCCAAGGGAATTAATATTTTTTTTTAGTTTTAAAGGAAATCAAATTCTCATTAGTAATTCCCAAGGGAATTAAATTTTCATATTTTCTTAATTCCCAAGGGAATTAATATTTTTTTTTAATTTTAAAGGGAATCAAATTCTCATTAGTAATTCCCAAGGGAATTAAATTTTTATATTTTTTTAATTCCCAAGGGAATTAAAAATTTTTTTTAGTTTTAAAGGAAATCAAATTCTCATTAGTAATTCCCAACGGAATTAAATTTTCATATTTTCTTAATTCCCAAGGGAATTAATATTTTTTTTTAATTTTAAAGGAAATCAAATTCTCATTAGTAATTCCCAAGGGAATTAAATTTTTACATTTTTAAAATTCCCAAGGGAATTAATATTTTTTTTTAGTTTTAAAGGAAATCAAATTCTCATTAGTAATTCCCAAGGGAATTAAATTTTCATATTTTTTTAAATCCCAAGGGAATTAATATTTTTTTTTAATTTTAAAGGAAATCAAATTCTCATTAGTAATTCCCAAGGGAATTAAATTTTTATATTTTTTTAATTCCCAAGGGAATTAATATTTTTTTTAGTTTTAAAGGAAATCAAATTCTCATTAGTAATTCCCAAGGGAATTAAATTTTCATATTTTTTTAATTCCCAAGGGAATTAATATTTTTTTTTAATTTTAAAGGAAATCAAATTCTCATTAGTAATTCCCAAGGGAATTAAATTTTTATATTTTTTTAATTCCCAAGGGAATTAATATTTTTTTTAGTTTTAAAGGAAATCAAATTCTCATTAGTAATTCCCAAGGGAATTAAATTTTTATATTTTTTTAATTCCCAAGGGAATTAATATTTTTTTTTAGTTTTAAAGGAAATCAAATTCTCATTAGTAATTCCCAAGGGAATTAAATTTTCATATTTTTTTAATTCCCAAGGGAATTAATTTTTTTTTTTAATTTTAAAGGAAATCAAATTCTCATTAGTAATTCCCAAGGGAATTAAATTTTCATATTTTTTTAATTCCCAAGGGAATTAATATTTTTTTTAGTTTTAAAGGAAATCAAATTCTCATTAGTAATTCCCAAGGGAATTAAATTTTCATATTTTTTTAATTCCCAAGGGAATTAATATTTTTTTTTAATTTTAAAGGAAATCAAATTCTCATTAGTAATTCCCAAGGGAATTAAATTTTTATATTTTTTTAATTCCCAAGGGAATTAATATTTTTTTTTAGTTTTAAAGGAAATCAAATTCTCATTAGTAATTCCCAAGGGAATTAAATTTTCATATTTTCTTAATTCCCAAGGGAATTAATATTTTTTTTAAATTTTAAAGGAAATCAAATTCTCATTAGTAATTCCCAAGGGAATTAAATTTTCATATTTTTTTAATTCCCAAGGGAATTAATATTTTTTTTTAGTTTTAAAGGAAATCAAATTCTCATTAGTAATTCCCAAGGGAATTAAATTTTCATATTTTTTTAATTCCCAAGGGAATTAATATTTTTTTTTAATTTTAAAGGAAATCAAATTCTCATTAGTAATTCCCAAGGGAATTAAATTTTTATATTTTTTTAATTCCCAAGGGAATTAATATTTTTTTTTAGTTTTAAAGGAAATCAAATTCTCATTAGTAATTCCCAAGGGAATTAAATTTTCATATTTTTTTAATTCCCAAGGGAATTAATATTTTTTTTTAATTTTAAAGGAAATCAAATTCTCATTAGTAATTCCCAAGGGAATTAAATTTTCATATTTTTTAATTCCCAAGGGAATTAATATTTTTTTTTAATTTTAAAGGAAATCAAATTCTCATTAGTAATTCCCAAGGGAATTAAATTTTTATATTTTTTTAATTCCCAAGGGAATTAATATTTTTTTTTAGTTTTAAAGGAAATCAAATTCTCATTAGTAATTCCCAAGGGAATTAAATTTTCATATTTTTTTAATTCCCAAGGGAATTAATATTTTTTTTTAATTTTAAAGGAAATCAAATTCTCATTAGTAATTCCCAAGGGAATTAAATTTTCATATTTTTTTAATTCCCAAGGGAATTAATATTTTTTTTTAATTTTAAAGGAAATCAAATTCTCATTAGTAATTCCCAAGGGAATTAAATTTTCATATTTTTTTAATTCCCAAGGGAATTAATATTTTTTTTAGTTTTTAAGGAAATCAAATTCTCATTAGTAATTCCCAAGGGAATTAAATTTTCATATTTTTTTAATTCCCAAGGGAATTAATATTTTTTTTTAATTTTAAAGGAAATCAAATTCTCATTAGTAATTCCCAAGGGAATTAAATTTTTATATTTTCTTAATTCCCAAGGGAATTAATATTTTTTTTAAATTTTAAAGGGAATCAAATTCTCATTAGTAATTCCCAAAGAAATTAAATTTTTATATTTTTTTAATTCCCAAGGGAATTAAAAATTTTTTTTAGTTTTAAAGGAAATCAAATTCTCATTAGTAATTCCCAAGGGAATTAAATTTTCATATTTTCTTAATTCCCAAGGGAATTAATATTTTTTTTTAATTTTAAAGGAAATCAAATTCTCATTAGTAATTCCCAAGGGAATTAAATTTTCATATTTTTTTAATTCCCAAGGGAATTAATATTTTTTTTAGTTTTAAAGGAAATCAAATTCTCATTAGTAATTCCCAAGGGAATTAAATTTTCATATTTTTTTAATTCCTAAGGGAATTAATTTTTTTTTTTAATTTTAAAGCAAATCAAATTCTCATTAGTAATTCCCAAGGGAATTAAATTTTTATATTTTTTTAATTCCCAAGGGAATTAATATTTTTTTTTAGTTTTAAAGGAAATCAAATTCTCATTAGTAATTCCCAAGGGAATTAAATTTTCATATTTTTTTAATTCCCAAGGGAATTAATATTTTTTTTTAATTTTAAAGGGAATCAAATTCTCATTAGTAATTCCCAAGGGAATTAAATTTTTATATTTTTTTAATTCCCAAGGGAATTAATATTTTTTTTTTGTTTTAAAGGAAATCAAATTCTCATTAGTAATTCCCAAGGGAATTAAATTTTTATATTTTCTTAATTCCCAAGGGAATTAATATTTTTTTTTAGTTTTAAAGGAAATCAAATTCTCATTAGTAATTCCCAAGCGAATTAAATTTTCATATTTTCTTAATTCCCAAGGGAATTAATATTTTTTTTTAATTTTAAAGGAAATCAAATTCTCATTAGTAATTCCCAAGGGAATTAAATTTTTATATTTTTTTAATTCCCAAGGGAATTAATATTTTTTTTTAATTTTAAAGGAAATCAAATTCTCATTAGTAATTCCCAAGGGAATTAAATTTTCATATTTTTTTAATTCCCAAGGGAATTAATATTTTTTTTTAATTTTAAAGGAAATCAAATTCTCATTAGTAATTCCCAAGGGAATTAAATTTTTATATTTTTTAATTCCCAAGGGAATTAATATTTTTTTTAGTTTTAAAGGAAATCAAATTCTCATTAGTAATTCCCAAGGGAATTAAATTTTCATATTTTTTTAATTCCCAAGGGAATTAATATTTTTTTTTAATTTTAAAGGAAATCAAATTCTCATTAGTAATTCCCAAGGGAATTAAATTTTCATATTTTTTTAATTCCCAAGGGAATTAATATTTTTTTTTAATTTTAAAGGAAATCAAATTCTCATTAGTAATTCCCAAGGGAATTAAATTTTCATATTTTTTTAATTCCCAAGGGAATTAATATTTTTTTTAAATTTTAAAGGAAATCAAATTGTCATTAGTAATTCCCAAGGGAATTAAATTTTCATATTTTTTTAATTCCCAAGGGAATTAATATTTTTTTTTAATTTTAAAGGAAATCAAATTCTCATTAGTAATTCCCAAGGGAATTAAATTTTTATATTTTTTAATTCCCAAGGGAATTAATATTTTTTTTTAATTTTAAAGGAAATCAAATTCTCATTAGTAATTCCCAAGGGAATTAAATTTTTATATTTTTTTAATTCCCAAGGGAATTAAAATTTTTTTTAAATTTTAAAGGAAATCAAATTCTCATTAGTAATTCCCAAGGGAATTAAATTTTCATATTTTTTTAATTCCCAAGGGAATTAATTTTTTTTTTAATTTTAAAGGAAATCAAATTCTCATTAGTAATTCCCAAGGGAATTAAATTTTCATATTTTTTTAATTCCCAAGGGAATTAATATTTTTTTTTAATTTTAAAGGAAATCAAATTCTCATTAGTAATTCCCAAGGGAATTAAATTTTTATATTTTTTTAATTCCCAAGGGAATTAATATTTTTTTTTAATTTTAAAGGAAATCAAATTCTCATTAGTAATTCCCAAGGGAATTAAATTTTTATATTTTTTTAATTCCCAAGGGAATTAATATTTTTTTTTAGTTTTAAAGGAAATCAAATTCTCATTAGTAATTCCCAAGGGAATTAAATTTTCATATTTTTTTAATTCCCAAGGGAATTAATATTTTTTTTAAAGGCTTTTTTGGTGTGCTATACAATGAACTAAAATATTTAGCCTTACTTCCAAAGTTGAAAAATGGCCAAAATCAGTCAAAAAGTAAAGGCTAACCCCTTTAGTTTTTGACCGATTTTCTACTTTTTTCAGTGGTTATTCCATAGTTGCTTTGCTATACAATGAACTAAAATATTTAGCCTTACTTCCAAAGTTGAAAAATGGCCAAAATCGGTCAAAAAGTAAAGGCTAACCCCTTTAGTTTTTGACCGATTTTGACCCATAAAAAGTTAAAAAGTAAAACTGGTTTATCTCATTAAAAATTGAATGGATTGTTCTACTTTTTTCAGTGGTTATTCCATAGTTGGTGTGCTATACAATGAACTAAAATATTTAGCCTTACTTCCAAAGTTGAAAAATGGCCAAAATCGGTCAAAAAGTAAAGGCTAACCCCTTTAGTTTTTGACCGATTTTCTACTTTTTTCAGTGGTTATTCCATAGTTGCTTTGCTATACAATGAACTAAAATATTTAGCCTTACTTCCAAAGTTGAAAAATGGCCAAAATCGGTCAAAAAGTAAAGGCTAACCCCTTTAGTTTTTGACCGATTTTGACCCATAAAAAGTTAAAAAGTAAAACTGGTTTATCTCATTAAAAATTGAATGGATTGTTCTACTTTTTTCAGTGGTTATTCCATAGTTGGTGTGCTATACAATGAACTAAAATATTTAGCCTTACTTCCAAAGTTGAAAAATGGCCAAAATCGGTCAAAAAGTAAAGGCTAACCCCTTTAGTTTTTGACCGATCTTCTACTTTTTTCAGTGGTTATTCCATAGTTGCTTTGCTATACAATGAACTAAAATATTTAGCCTTACTTCCAAAGTTGAAAAATGGCCAAAATCGGTCAAAAAGTAAAGGCTAACCCCTTTAGTTTTTGACCGATTTTGACCCATAAAAAGTTAAAAAGTAAAACTGGTTTATCTCATTAAAAATTGAATCGATTGTTCTACTTTTTTCAGTGGTTATTCCATAGTTGGTGTGCTATACAATGAACTAAAATATTTAGCCTTACTTCCAAAGTTGAAAAATGGCCAAAATCGGTCAAAAAGTAAAGGCTAACCCCTTTAGTTTTTGACCGATTTTGACCCATAAAAAGTAAAAAAGTAAACTGGTTTATCTCATTAAAAATTGAATGGATTGTTCTACTTTTTTCAGTGGTTATTCCATAGTTGGTGTGCTATACAATGAACTAAAATATTTAGCCTTACTTCCAAAGTTGAAAAATGGCCAAAATCGGTCAAAAAGTAAAGGCTAACCCCTTTACTTTTTTACCGATTTTGACCATAAAAAGTAAACTGGTTTATCTCATTAAAAATTGAATGGATTGTTCTACTTTTTTCAGTGGTTATTCCATAGTTGGTGTGCTATACAATGAACTAAAATATTTAGCCTTACTTCCAAAGTTGAAAAATGGCCAAAATCGGTCAAAAAGTAAAGGCTAACCCCTTTACTTTTCGACCGATTTTGACCCATAAAAAGTAAACTGGTTTATCTCATTAAAAATTGAATGGATTGTTCTACTTTTTTCAGTGGTTATTCCATAGTTGGTGTGCTATACAATGAACTAAAATATTTAGCCTTACTTCCAAAGTTGAAAAATGGCCAAAATCGGTCAAAAAGTAAAGGCTAACCCCTTTAGTTTTTGACCGATTTTGACCCATAAAAAGTAAAGTGGTTTATCTCATTAAAAATTGAATGGATTGTTCTACTTTTTTCAGTGGTTATTCCATAGTTGGTATGCTATACAATGAACTAAAATATTTAGCCTTACTTCCAAAGTTGAAAAATGGCCAAAATCGGTCAAAAAGTAAAGGCTAACCCCTTTACTTTTTGACCGATTTTGACCCATAAAAAGTTAAAAAGTAAACTGGTTTATCTCATTAAAAATTGAATGATTCTTCTACTTTTTTCAGTGGTTATTCCATAGTTGGTGTGCTATACAATGAACTAAAATATTTAGCCTTACTTGCAAAGTTGAAAAATGGCCAAAATCGGTCAAAAAGTAAAGGCTAACCCCTTTAGTTTTTTGACCGATTTTGACCCATAAAAAGTAAAAAAAGTAAACTGGTTTATCTCATTAAAAATTGAATGGATTCTTCTACTTTTTTCAGTGGTTATTCCATAGTTGGTGTGCTATACAATGAACTAAAATATTTAGCCTTACTTCCAAAGTTGAAAAATGGCCAAAATCGGTCAAAAAGTAAAGGCTAACCCCTTTACTTTTTGACCGATTTTGACCCATAAAAAGTTAAAAAGTAAACTGGTTTATCTCATTAAAAATTGAATGGATTGTTCTACTTTTTTCAGTGGTTATTCCATAGTTGCTGTGCTATACAATGAACTAAAAATATTTAGCCTTACTTCCAAAGTTGAAAAATGGCCAAAATCGGTCAAAAAGTAAAGGCTAACCCCTTTACTTTTTGACCGATTTTGACCCATAAAAAGTTAAAAAGTAAAGTGGTTTATCTCATTAAAAATTGAATGGATTGTTCTACTTTTTTCAGTGGTTATTCCATAGTTGGTATGCTATACAATGAACTAAAATATTTAGCCTTACTTCCAAAGTTGAAAAATGGCCAAAATCGGTCAAAAAGTAAAGGCTAACCCCTTTACTTTTTGACCGATTTTGACCCATAAAAAGTTAAAAAGTAAACTGGTTTATCTCATTAAAAATTGAATGGATTGTTCTACTTTTTTCAGTGGTTATTCCATAGTTGCTGTGCTATACAATGAACTAAAATATTTAGCCTTACTTCCAAAGTTGAAAAATGGCCAAAATCGGTCAAAAAGTAAAGGCTAACCCCTTTACTTTTTGACCGATTTTGACCCATAAAAAGTAAAAAAGTAAAGTGGTTTATCTCATTAAAAATTGAATGGATTCTTCTACTTTCGTCAGTGGTTATTCCATAGTTGGTGTGCTATACAATGAACTAAAATATTTAGCCTTACTTCCAAAGTTGAAAAATGGCCAAAATCGGTCAAAAAGTAAAGGCTAACCGCTTTACTTTTTGACCGATTTTGACCCATAAAAAGTAAAAAAGTAAAGTGGTTTATCTCATTAAAAATTGAATGGATTGTTCTACTTTTTTCAGTGGTTATTCCATAGTTGCTGTGCTATACAATGAACTAAAATATTTAGCCTTACTTCCAAAGTTGAAAAATGGCCAAAATCGGTCAAAAAGTAAAGGCTAACCCCTTTACTTTTTGACCGATTTTGACCCATAAAAAGTTAAAAAGTAAACTGGTTTATCTCATTAAAAATTGAATGATTCTTCTACTTTTTTCAGTGGTTATTCCATAGTTGGTGTGCTATACAATGAACTAAAATATTTAGCCTTACTTGCAAAGTTGAAAAATGGCCAAAATCGGTCAAAAAGTAAAGGCTAACCCCTTTAGTTTTTGACCGATTTTGACCCATAAAAAGTAAAAAAGTAAACTGGTTTATCTCATTAAAAATTGAATGGATTCTTCTACTTTTTTCAGTGGTTATTCCATAGTTGGTGTGCTATACAATGAACTAAAATATTTAGCCTTACTTCCAAAGTTGAAAAATGGCCAAAATCGGTCAAAAAGTAAAGGCTAACCCCTTTACTTTTTGACCGATTTTGACCCATAAAAAGTTAAAAAGTAAACTGGTTTATCTCATTAAAAATTGAATGGATTGTTCTACTTTTTTCAGTGGTTATTCCATAGTTGCTGTGCTATACAATGAACTAAAATATTTAGCCTTACTTCCAAAGTTGAAAAATGGCCAAAATCGGTCAAAAAGTAAAGGCTAACCCCTTTACTTTTTGACCGATTTTGACCCATAAAAAGTTAAAAAGTAAAGTGGTTTATCTCATTAAAAATTGAA
The DNA here is from genome assembly GCA_035771165.1 of Paragorgia papillata. NCBI lineage: Eukaryota > Metazoa > Cnidaria > Anthozoa > Scleralcyonacea > Coralliidae > Paragorgia > Paragorgia papillata. The sequence continues at coordinate 678,915 of JAWNZC010000393.1, read as the reverse complement.
TGGATTGTTCTACTTTTTTCAGTGGTTATTCCATAGTTGGTATGCTATACAATGAACTAAAATATTTAGCCTTACTTCCAAAGTTGAAAAAATGGCCAAAATCGGTCAAAAAGTAAAGGCTAACCCCTTTACTTTTTGACCGATTTTGACCCATAAAAAGTTAAAAAGTAAACTGGTTTATCTCATTAAAAATTGAATGGATTGTTCTACTTTTTTCAGTGGTTATTCCATAGTTGCTGTGCTATACAATGAACTAAAATATTTAGCCTTACTTCCAAAGTTGAAAAATGGCCAAAATCGGTCAAAAAGTAAAGGCTAACCCCTTTACTTTTTGACCGATTTTGACCCATAAAAAGTAAAAAAGTAAACTGGTTTATCTCATTAAAAATTGAATGGATTGTTCTACTTTTTTCAGTGGTTATTCCATAGTTGGTGTGCTATACAATGAACTAAAATATTTAGCCTTACTTCCAAAGTTGAAAAATGGCCAAAATCGGTCAAAAAGTAAAGGCTAACCCCTTTACTTTTTTACCGATTTTGACCATAAAAAGTAAACTGGTTTATCTCATTAAAAATTGAATGGATTGTTCTACTTTTTTCAGTGGTTATTCCATAGTTGGTGTGCTATACAATGAACTAAAATATTTAGCCTTACTTCCAAAGTTGAAAAATGGCCAAAAATCGGTCAAAAAGTAAAGGCTAACCCCTTTACTTTTTGACCGATTTTGACCCATAAAAAGTAAACTGGTTTATCTCATTAAAAATTGAATGGATTGTTCTACTTTTTTCAGTGGTTATTCCATAGTTGGTGTGCTATACAATGAACTAAAATATTTAGCCTTACTTCCAAAGTTGAAAAATGGCCAAAATCGGTCAAAAAGTAAAGGCTAACCCCTTTAGTTTTTGACCGATTTTGACCCATAAAAAGTAAAGTGGTTTATCTCATTAAAAATTGAATGGATTGTTCTACTTTTTTCAGTGGTTATTCCATAGTTGCTTTGCTATACAATGAACTAAAATATTTAGCCTTACTTCCAAAGTTGAAAAATGGCCAAAATCGGTCAAAAAGTAAAGGCTAACCCCTTTACTTTTTGACCGATTTTGACCCATAAAAAATAAAAAAGTAAACTGGTTTATCTCATTAAAAATTGAATGATTCTTCTACTTTTTTCAGTGGTTATTCCATAGTTGGTGTGCTATACAATGAACTAAAATATTTAGCCTTACTTCCAAAGTTGAAAAATGGCCAAAATCGGTCAAAAAGTAAAGGCTAACCCCTTTAGTTTTTGACCGATTTTGACCCATAAAAAGTAAAAAAGTAAACTGGTTTATCTCATTAAAAATTGAATGGATTCTTCTACTTTTTTCAGTGGTTATTCCATAGTTGGTGTGCTATACAATGAACTAAAATATTTAGCCTTACTTCCAAAGTTGAAAAATGGCCAAAATCGGTCAAAAAGTAAAGGCTAACCCCTTTACTTTTCGACCGATTTTGACCCATAAAAAGTAAACTGGTTTATCTCATTAAAAATTGAATGGATTGTTCTACTTTTTTCAGTGGTTATTCCATAGTTGGTGTGCTATACAATGAACTAAAATATTTAGCCTTACTTCCAAAGTTGAAAAATGGCCAAAATCGGTCAAAAAGTAAAGGCTAAACCCCTTTACTTTTTGACCGATTTTGACCCATAAAAAGTAAACTGGTTTATCTCATTAAAAATTGAATGGATTGTTCTACTTTTTTCAGTGGTTATTCCATAGTTGGTGTGCTATACAATGAACTAAAATATTTAGCCTTACTTCCAAAGTTGAAAAATGGCCAAAATCGGTCAAAAAGTAAAGGCTAACCCCTTTACTTTTCGACCGATTTTGACCCATAAAAAGTAAACTGGTTTATCTCATTAAAAATTGAATGGATTGTTCTACTTTTTTTCAGTGGTTATTCCATAGTTGGTGTGCTATACAATGAACTAAAATATTTAGCCTTACTTCCAAAGTTGAAAAATGGCCAAAATCGGTCAAAAAGTAAAGGCTAACCCCTTTACTTTTTGACCGATTTTGACCCATAAAAAGTAAACTGGTTTATCTCATTAAAAATTGAATGGATTGTTCTACTTTTTTCAGTGGTTATTCCATAGTTGGTGTGCTATACAATGAACTAAAATATTTAGCCTTACTTTCCAAAGTTGAAAAATGGCCAAAATCGGTCAAAAAGTAAAGGCTAACCCCTTTAGTTTTTGACCGATTTTGACCCATAAAAAGTAAAGTGGTTTATCTCATTAAAAATTGAATGGATTGTTCTACTTTTTTTCAGTGGTTATTCCATAGTTGCTTTGCTATACAATGAACTAAAATATTTAGCCTTACTATCCAAAGTTGAAAAATGGCCAAAAATCGGTCAAAAAGTAAAGGCTAACCCTTTACTTTTTGACCGATTTTGACCCATAAAAAAATAAAAAAGTAAAACTGGTTTATCTCATTAAAAATTGAATGATTCTTCTACTTTTTTCAGTGGTTATTCCATAGTTGGTGTGCTATACAATGAAACTAAAATATTTAGCCTTACTTCCAAAGTTGAAAAATGGCCAAAATCGGTCAAAAAGTAAAGGCTAACCCCTTTAGTTTTTGACCGATTTTGACCCATAAAAAGTAAAAAAGTAAACTGGTTTATCTCATTAAAAATTGAATGGATTCTTCTACTTTTTTCAGTGGTTATTCCATAGTTGGTGTGCTATACAATGAACTAAAATATTTAGCCTTACTTCCAAAGTTGAAAAATGGCCAAAATCGGTCAAAAAGTAAAGGCTAACCCCTTTACTTTTCGACCGATTTTGACCCATAAAAAGTAAACTGGTTTATCTCATTAAAAATTGAATGGATTGTTCTACTTTTTTCAGTGGTTATTCCATAGTTGGTGTGCTATACAATGAACTAAAATATTTAGCCTTACTTCCAAAGTTGAAAAATGGCCAAAATCGGTCAAAAAGTAAAGGCTAACCCCTTTACTTTTTTGACCGATTTTGACCCATAAAAAGTAAAGTGGTTTATCTCATTAAAAATTGAATGGATTGTTCTACTTTTTTCAGTGGTTATTCCATAGTTTGCTTTGCTATACAATGAACTAAAAATATTTAGCCTTACTTCCAAAGTTGAAAAATGGCCAAAATCGGTCAAAAAGTAAAGGCTAACCCCTTTACTTTTTGACCGATTTTGACCCATAAAAAGTAAAAAAGTAAACTGGTTTATCTCATTAAAAATTGAATGATTCTTCTACTTTTTTCAGTGGTTATTCCATAGTTGGTGTGCTATACAATGAACTAAAATATTTAGCCTTACTTGCAAAGTTGAAAAATGGCCAAAATCGGTCAAAAAGTAAAGGCTAACCCCTTTAGTTTTTGACCGATTTTGACCCATAAAAAGTAAAAAAGTAAACTGGTTTATCTCATTAAAAATTGAATGGATTCTTCTACTTTTTTCAGTGGTTATTCCATAGTTGGTGTGCTATACAATGAACTAAAATATTTAGCCTTACTTCCAAAGTTGAAAAATGGCCAAAATCGGTCAAAAAGTAAAGGCTAACCCCTTTACTTTTTGACCGATTTTGACCATAAAAAGTTAAAAAGTAAAACTGGTTTATCTCATTAAAAATTGAATGGATTGTTCTACTTTTTTCAGTGGTTATTCCATAGTTGCTGTGCTATACAATGAACTAAAATATTTAGCCTTACTTCCAAAGTTGAAAAATGGCCAAAATCGGTCAAAAAGTAAAGGCTAACCCCTTTACTTTTTGACCGATTTTGACCCATAAAAAGTTAAAAAGTAAAGTGGTTTATCTCATTAAAAATTGAATGGATTGTTCTACTTTTTTCAGTGGTTATTCCATAGTTGGTATGCTATACAATGAACTAAAATATTTAGCCTTACTTCCAAAGTTGAAAAATGGCCAAAATCGGTCAAAAAGTAAAGGCTAACCCCTTTACTTTTTGACCGATTTTTGACCCATAAAAAGTTAAAAAGTAAACTGGTTTATCTCATTAAAAATTGAATGGATTGTTCTACTTTTTTCAGTGGTTATTCCATAGTTGCTGTGCTATACAATGAACTAAAAATATTTAGCCTTACTTCCAAAGTTGAAAAATGGCCAAAATCGGTCAAAAAGTAAAGGCTAACCCCTTTACTTTTTGACCGATTTTGACCCATAAAAAGTTAAAAAGTAAACTGGTTTATCTCATTAAAAATTGAATGGATTGTTTTCTACTTTTTTCAGTGGTTATTCCATAGTTGGTGTGCTATACAATGAACTAAAATATTTAGCCTTACTTCCAAAGTTGAAAAATGGCCAAAATCGGTCAAAAAGTAAAGGCTAACCCCTTTACTTTTTTACCGATTTTGACCATAAAAAGTAAACTGGTTTATCTCATTAAAAATTGAATGGATTGTTCTACTTTTTTCAGTGGTTATTCCATAGTTGGGTGTGCTATACAATGAACTAAAATATTTAGCCTTACTTCCAAAGTTTGAAAAATGGCCAAAATCGGTCAAAAAGTAAAGGCTAACCCCTTTACTTTTTGACCGATTTTGACCCATAAAAAGTAAACTGGTTTATCTCATTAAAAATTGAATGGATTGTTCTACTTTTTTCAGTGGTTATTCCATAGTTGGTGTGCTATACAATGAACTAAAATATTTAGCCTTACTTCCAAAGTTGAAAAATGGCCAAAATCGGTCAAAAAGTAAAGGCTAACCCCTTTAGTTTTTGACCGATTTTGACCCATAAAAAGTAAAGTGGTTTATCTCATTAAAAATTGAATGGATTGTTCTACTTTTTTCAGTGGTTATTCCATAGTTGCTTTGCTATACAATGAACTAAAATATTTAGCCTTACTTCCAAAGTTGAAAAATGGCCAAAAATCGGTCAAAAAGTAAAGGCTAACCCCTTTACTTTTTGACCGATTTTGACCCATAAAAAATAAAAAAGTAAACTGGTTTATCTCATTAAAAATTGAATGATTCTTCTACTTTTTTCAGTGGTTATTCCATAGTTGGTGTGCTATACAATGAACTAAAAATATTTAGCCTTACTTCCAAAGTTGAAAAATGGCCAAAATCGGTCAAAAAGTAAAGGCTAACCCCTTTAGTTTTTGACCGATTTTGACCCATAAAAAGTAAAAAAGTAAACTGGTTTATCTCATTAAAAATTGAATGGATTCTTCTACTTTTTTCAGTGGTTATTCCATAGTTGGTGTGCTATACAATGAACTAAAATATTTAGCCTTACTTCCAAAGTTGAAAAATGGCCAAAATCGGTCAAAAAGTAAAGGCTAACCCCTTTAGTTTTTGACCGATTTTGACCCATAAAAAGTAAAAAAGTAAACTGGTTTATCTCATTAAAAATTGAATGGATTTCTTCTAACTTTTTTCAGTGGTTATTCCATAGTTGGTGTGCTATACAATGAACTAAAATATTTAGCCTTACTTCCAAAGTTGAAAAATGGCCAAAATCGGTCAAAAAGTAAAGGCTAACCCCTTTACTTTTTGACCGATTTTGACCCATAAAAAGTTAAAAAGTAAACTGGTTTATCTCATTAAAAATTGAATGGATTGTTCTACTTTTTTCAGTGGTTATTCCATAGTTGGTGTGCTATACAATGAACTAAAATATTTAGCCTTACTTCCAAAGTTGAAAAATGGCCAAAATCGGTCAAAAAGTAAAGGCTAACCCCTTTACTTTTTGACCGATTTTGACCCATAAAAAGTAAACTGGTTTATCTCATTAAAAATTGAATGGATTCTTCTACTTTTTTCAGTGGTTATTCCATAGTTGGTGTGCTATACAATGAACTAAAATATTTAGCCTTACTTCCAAAGTTGAAAAATGGCCAAAATCGGTCAAAAAGTAAAGGCTAACCCCTTTACTTTTTGACCGATTTTGACCCATAAAAAGTAAACTGGTTTATCTCATTAAAAATTGAATGGATTGTTCTACTTTTTTCAGTGGTTATTCCATAGTTGGTGTGCTATACAATGAACTAAAATATTTAGCCTTACTTCCAAAGTTGAAAAATGGCCAAAATCGGTCAAAAAGTAAAGGCTAACCCCTTTACTTTTTGACCGATTTTGACCCATAAAAAGTTTAAAAAGTAAACTGGTTTATCTCATTAAAAATTGAATGGATTGTTCTACTTTTTTCAGTGGTTATTCCATAGTTGGTGTGCTATACAATGAACTAAAATATTTAGCCTTACTTCCAAAGTTGAAAAATGGCCAAAAATCGGTCAAAAAGTAAAGGCTAACCCCTTTACTTTTTGACCGATTTTGACCCATAAAAGTAAAAAAGTAAACTGGTTTATCTCATTAAAAATTGAATGGATTGTTCTACTTTTTTCAGTGGTTATTCCATAGTTGGTGTGCTATACAATGAACTAAAATATTTAGCCTTACTTCCAAAGTTGAAAAATGGCCAAAATCGGTCAAAAAGTAAAGGCTAACCCCTTTACTTTTTGACCGATTTTGACCCATAAAAAGTAAACTGGTTTATCTCATTAAAAATTGAATGGATTGTTCTACTTTTTTCAGTGGTTATTCCATAGTTGGTGTGCTATACAATGAACTAAAATATTTAGCCTTACTTCCAAAGTTGAAAAATGGCCAAAATCGGTCAAAAAGTAAAGGCTAACCCCTTTACTTTTTGACCGATTTTGACCCATAAAAAGTAAACTGGTTTATCTCATTAAAAATTGAATGGATTGTTCTACTTTTTTCAGTGGTTATTCCATAGTTGGTGTGCTGTACAATGAACTAAAATATTTAGCCTTACTTCCAAGGTTGAAAAATGGCCAAAATCGGTCAAAAAGTAAAGGCTAACCCCTTTACTTTTTGACCGATTTTGACCCATAAAAAGTTAAAAAGTAAACTGGTTTATCTCATTAAAAATTGAATGGATTGTTCTACTTTTTTCAGTGGTTATTCCATAGTTGGTGTGCTATACAATCAACTAAAATATTTAGCCTTACTTCCAAAGTTGAAAAATGGTCAAAATCGGTCAAAAAGTAAAGGCTAACCCCTTTAGTTTTTGACCGATTTTGACCCATAAAAAGTAAAGTGGTTTATCTCATTAAAAATTGAATGGATTGTTCTACTTTTTTCAGTGGTTATTCCATAGTTGGTGTGCTATACGATGAACTAAAATATTTAGCCTTACTTCCAAAGTTGAAAAATGGCCAACATCGGTCAAAAAGTAAAGGCTAACCCCTTTACTTTTTGACCGATTTTGACCCATAAAAAGTAAAAAAGTAAACTGGTCTATCTCATTAAAAATTGAATGGATTGTTCTACTTTTTTCAGTGGTTATTCCATAGTTGGTGTGCTATACAATGAACTAAAATATTTAGCCTTACTTCCAAAGTTGAAAAATGGCCAAAATCGGTCAAAAAGTAAAGGCTAACCCCTTTACTTTTTGACCGATTTTGACCCATAAAAAGTAAACTGGTTTATCTCATTAAAAATTGAATGGATTGTTCTACTTTTTTCAGTGGTTATTCCATAGTTGGTGTGCTATATAATGAACTAAAATATTTAGCCTTACTTCCAAAGTTGAAAAATGGCCAAAATCGGTCAAAAAGTAAAGGCTAACCCCTTTACTTTTTGACCGATTTTGACCCATAAAAAGTAAAAAGGTAAAGTGGTTTATCTCATTAAAAATTGAATGGATTGTTCTACTTTTTTCAGTGGTTATTCCATAGTTGGTGTGCTATACAATGAACTAAAATATTTAGCCTTACTTCCAAAGTTGAAAAATGGCCAAAATCGGTCAAAAAGTAAAGGCTAACCCCATTAGTTTTTGACCGATTTTGACCCATAAAAAGTAAACTGGTTTATCTCATTAAAAATTGAATGGATTGTTCTACTTTTTTCAGTGGTTATTCCATAGTTGGTGTGCTATACAATGAACTAAAATATTTAGCCTTACTTCCAAAGTTGAAAAATGGCCAAAATCGGTCAAAAAGTAAAGGCTAACCCCTTTACTTTTTGACCGATTTTGACCCATAAAAAGTAAACTGGTTTATCTCATTAAAAATTGAATGGATTGTTCTACTTTTTTCAGTGGTTATTCCATAGTTGGTGTGCTATATAATGAACTAAAATATTTAGCCTTACTTCCAAAGTTGAAAAATGGCCAAAATCGGTCAAAAAGTAAAGGCTAACCCCTTTACTTTTTGACCGATTTTGACCCATAAAAAGTAAAAAAGGTAAAGTGGTTTATCTCATTAAAAATTGAATGGATTGTTCTACTTTTTTCAGTGGTTATTCCATAGTTGGTGTGCTATACAATGAACTAAAAATATTTAGCCTTACTTCCAAAGTTGAAAAATGGCCAACATCGGTCAAAAAGTAAAGGCTAACCCCTTTACTTTTTGACCGATTTTGACCCATAAAAAGTAAACTGGTTTATCTCATTAAAAATTGAATGGATTGTTCTACTTTTTTCAGTGGTTATTCCATAGTTGGTGTGCTATACAATGAACTAAAATATTTAGCCTTACTTCCAAAGTTGAAAAATGGCCAACATCGGTCAAAAAGTAAAGGCTAACCCCTTTACTTTTTGACCGATTTTGACCCATAAAAAGTAAAAAAAGTAAACTGGTTTATCTCATTAAAAATTGAATGGCTTGTTCTACTTTTTTCAGTGGTTATTCCATAGTTGGTGTGCTATACAATGAACTAAAATGTTTTAGCCTTACTTCCAAAGTTGAAAAATGGCCAAAATCGGTAAAAAAATTAAAGGCTAACCCCTTTACTTTTTGACCGATTTTGACCCATAAAAAGTAAAAAAGTAAACTGGTTTATCTCATTAAAAATTGAATGGATTGTTCTACTTTTTTCAGTGGTTATTCCATAGTTGGTGTGCTATACAATGAACTAAAATATTTAGCCTTACTTCCAAAGTTGAAAAATGGCCAAAATCGGTCAAAAAGTAAAGGCTAACCCCTTTACTTTTTGACCGATTTTGACCCATAAAAAAGTAAACTGGTTTATCTCATTAAAAATTGAATGGATTGTTCTACTTTTTTCAGTGGTTATTCCATAGTTGGTGTGCTGTACAATGAACTAAAATATTTAGCCTTACTTCCAAGGTTGAAAAATGGCCAAAATCGTCAAAAAGTAAAGGCTAACCCCTTTACTTTTTGACCGATTTTGACCCATAAAAAGTTAAAAAGTAAACTGGTTTATCTCATTAAAAATTGAATGGATTGTTCTACTTTTTTCAGTGGTTATTCCATAGTTGGTGTGCAATACAATCAACTAAAATATTTAGCCTTACTTCCAAAGTTGAAAAATGGTCAAAATCGGTCAAAAAGTAAAGGCTAACCCCTTTAGTTTTTGACCGATTTTGACCCCTAAAAAGTAAAGTGGTTTATCTCATTAAAAATTGAATGGATTGTTCTACTTTTTTCAGTGGTTATTCCATAGTTGGTGTGCTATACGATGAACTAAAATATTTAGCCTTACTTCCAAAGTTGAAAAATGGCCAACATCGGTCAAAAAGTAAAGGCTAACCCCTTTACTTTTTGACCGATTTTTGACCCATAAAAAGTAAAAAAGTAAACTGGTCTATCTCATTAAAAATTGAATGGATTGTTCTACTTTTTTCAGTGGTTATTCCATAGTTGGTGTGCTATACAATGAACTAAAATATTTAGCCTTACTTCCAAAGTTGAAAAATGGCCAAAATCGGTCAAAAAGTAAAGGCTAACCCCTTTACTTTTTGACCGATTTTGACCCATAAAAAGTAAACTGGTTTATCTCATTAAAAATTGAATGGATATGTTCTACTTTTTTCAGTGGTTATTCCATAGTTGGTGTGCTATATAATGAACTAAAATATTTAGCCTTACTTCCAAAGTTGAAAAATGGCCAAAATCGGTCAAAAAGTAAAGGCTAACCCCTTTACTTTTTGACCGATTTTGACCCATAAAAAGTAAAAAGGTAAAGTGGTTTATCTCATTAAAAATTGAATGGATTGTTCTACTTTTTTCAGTGGTTATTCCATAGTTGGTGTGCTATACAATGAACTAAAATATTTAGCCTTACTTCAAAGTTGAAAAATGGCCAAAATCGGTCAAAAAGTAAAGGCTAACCCCATTAGTTTTTGACCGATTTTGACCCATAAAAAGTAAAACTGGTTTATCTCATTAAAAAATTGAATGGATTGTTCTACTTTTTTCAGTGGTTATTCCATAGTTGGTGTGCTATAACAATGAACTAAAATATTTAGCCTTACTTCCAAAGTTGAAAAATGGCCAAAATCGGTCAAAAAGTAAAGGCTAACCCCTTTACTTTTTGACCGATTTTGACCCATAAAAAGTAAACTGGTTTATCTCATTAAAAATTGAATGGATTGTTCTACTTTTTTCAGTGGTTATTCCATAGTTTGGTGTGCTATATAATGAACTAAAATATTTAGCCTTACTTCCAAAGTTGAAAAATGGCCAAAATCGGTCAAAAAGTAAAGGCTAACCCCTTTACTTTTTGACCGATTTTGACCCATAAAAAGTAAAAAGGTAAAGTGGTTTATCTCATTAAAAATTGAATGGATTGTTCTACTTTTTTCAGTGGTTATTCCATAGTTGGTGTGCTATACAATGAACTAAAATATTTAGCCTTACTTCCAAAGTTGAAAAATGGCCAACATCGGTCAAAAAGTAAAGGCTAACCCCTTTACTTTTTGACCGATTTTGACCCATAAAAAGTAAACTGGTTTATCTCATTAAAAATTGAATGGATTGTTCTACTTTTTTCAGTGGTTATTCCATAGTTGGTGTGCTATACAATGAACTAAAATATTTAGCCTTACTTCCAAAGTTGAAAAATGGCCAACATCGGTCAAAAAGTAAAGGCTAACCCCTTTACTTTTTGACCGATTTTGACCCATAAAAAGTAAAAAAGTAAACTGGTTTATCTCATTAAAAATTGAATGGATTGTTCTACTTTTTTCAGTGGTTATTCCATAGTTGGTGTGCTATACAATGAACTAAAATGTTTAGCCTTACTTCCAAAGTTGAAAAATGGCCAAAATCGGTAAAAAATTAAAGGCTAACCCCTTTACTTTTTGACCGATTTTGACCCATAAAAAGTAAAAAAGTAAACTGGTTTATCTCATTAAAAATTGAATGGATTGTTCTACTTTTTTCAGTGGTTATTCCATAGTTGGTGTGCTATACAATGAACTAAAATATTTAGCCTTACTTCCAAAGTTGAAAAATGGCCAAAATCGGTCAAAAATTAAAGGCTAACCCCTTTACGTTTTGACCGATTTTGACCCATAAAAAGTAAAGTGGTTTATCTCATTAAAAATTGAATGGATTGTTCTACTTTTTTCAGTGGTTATTCCATAGTTGGTGTGCTATACAATGAACTAAAATATTTAGTCTTACTTCCAAAGTTGAAAAATGGCCAAAATCGGTCAAAAAGTAAAGGCTAACCCCTTTACTTTTTGACCGATTTTGACCCATAAAAAGTAAAAAAGTAAAGTGGTTTATCTCATTAAAAATTGAATGGATTGTTCTACTTTTTTCAGTGGTTATTCCATAGTTGGTGTGCTATACAATGAACTAAAATATTTAGCCTTACTTCCAAAGTTGAAAAATGGCCAAAATCGGTCAAAAAGTAAAGGCTAACCCCTTTACTTTTTGACCGATTTTGACCCATAAAAAGTAAACTGGTTTATTCTCATTAAAAATTGAATGGATTGTTCTACTTTTTTCAGTGGTTATTCCCATAGTTTGTGTGTGCTATACAATGAACTAAAATATTTAGCCTTACTTCCAAAGTTGAAAAATGGCCAACATCGGTCAAAAAGTAAAGGCTAACCCCTTTACTTTTTGACCGATTTTGACCCATAAAAAGTAAAAAAGTAAACTGGTTTATCTCATTAAAAATTGAATGGATTGTTCTACTTTTTTCAGTGGTTATTCCATAGTTGGTGTGCTATTCAATGAACTAAAATATTTAGCCTTACTTCCAAAGTTGAAAAATGGCCAAAATCGGTCAAAAAGTAAAGGCTAACCCCTTTACTTTTTGACCGATTTTGACCCATAAAAAGTAAAAAGGTAAAGTGGTTTATCTCATTAAAAATTGAATGGATTGTTCTACTTTTTTCAGTGGTTATTCCATAGTTGGTGTGCTATACAATGAACCAAAATATTTAGCCTTACTTCCAAAGTTGAAAAATGGCCAAAATCGGTCAAAAAGTAAAGGCTAACCCCTTTACTTTTTGACCGATTTTGACCCATAAAAAGTAAAAAGGTAAAGTGGTTTATCTCATTAAAAATTGAATGGATTGTTCTACTTTTTTCAGTGGTTATTCCATAGTTGGTGTGCTATACAATGAACTAAAATATTTAGCCTTACTTCCAAAGTTGAAAAATGGCCAAAATCGGTAAAAAATTAAAGGCTAACCCCTTTACTTTTTGACCGATTTTGACCCATAAAAAGTAAAAAAAGTAAAACTGGTTTATCTCATTAAAAATTGAATGGATTGTTCTACTTTTTTCAGTGGTTATTTCCATAGTTGGTGTGCTGTTACAATGAACTAAAATATTTAGCCTTACTTCCAAGGTTGAAAAAATGGCCAAAATCGGTCAAAAAGTAAAGGCTAACCCCTTTACTTTTTGACCGATTTTGACCCATAAAAAGTTAAAAAGTAAACTGGTTTATCTCATTAAAAATTGAATGGATTGTTTCTACTTTTTTCAGTGGTTATTCCATAGTTGGTGTGCTATACAATGAACTAAAATATTTAGCCTTACTTCCAAAGTTGAAAAATGGTCAAAATCGGTCAAAAAGTAAAGTGGCTTATCTCATTAAAAATTGAATGGATTGTTCTACTTTTTTCAATGGTTATTCCATATTTGGTGTGCTATACAATGAACTAAAATATTTAGCCTTACTTCCAAAGTTGAAAAAATGGCCAAAAATCGGTCAAAAAGTAAAGGCTAACCCCTTTACTTTTTGACCGATTTTGACCCATAAAAAGTAAACTGGTTATTCTCATTAAAAATTGAATGGATTGTTCTACTTTTTTCAGTGGTTATTCCCATAGTTGGTGTGCTATACAATGAACTAAAATATTTAGCCTTACTTCCAAAGTTGAAAAATGGCCAAAATCGGTCAAAAAGTAAAGGCTAACCCCTTTACTTTTTGACCGATTTTGACGCATAAAAAGTAAAAAAGTAAAGTGGTTTATCTCATTAAAAATTGAATGGATTGTTCTACTTTTTTCAGTGGTTATTCCATAGTTGGTGTGCTATACAATGAACTAAAATATTTAGCCTTACTTCCAAAGTTGGAAAAAATGGCCAAAATCGGTCAAAAAGTAAAGGCTAAACCCCTTTACTTTTTGACCGATTTTGACCCATAAAAAGTAAAAAAGGTAAAGTGGTTTATCTCATTAAAAATTGAATGGATTGTTTCTACTTTTTTCAGTGGTTATTCCATAGTTGGTGTGCTATACAATGAACCAAAATATTTAGCCTTACTTCCAAAGTTGAAAAATGGCCAAAATCGGTCAAAAAGTAAAGGCTAACCCCTTTACTTTTTGACCGATTTTGACCCATAAAAAGTAAAAAGGTAAAGTGGTTTATCTCATTAAAAATTGAATGGATTGTTCTACTTTTTTCAGTGGTTATTCCATAGTTGGTGTGCTATACAATGAACTAAAATATTTAGCCTTACTTCCAAAGTTGAAAAATGGCCAAAATCGGTAAAAAATTAAAGGCTAACCCCTTTACTTTTTGACCGATTTTGACCCATAAAAAGTAAAAAAGTAAACTGGTTTATCTCATTAAAAATTGAATGGATTGTTCTACTTTTTTCAGTGGTTATTCCATAGTTGGTGTGCTGTACAATGAACTAAAATATTTAGCCTTACTTCCAAGGTTGAAAAATGGCCAAAATCGGTCAAAAAGTAAAGGCTAACCCCTTTACTTTTTGACCGATTTTGACCCATAAAAAGTTAAAAAGTAAACTGGTTTATCTCATTAAAAATTGAATGGATTGTTCTACTTTTTTCAGTGGTTATTCCATAGTTGGTGTGCTATACAATCAACTAAAATATTTAGCCTTACTTCCAAAGTTGAAAAATGGTCAAAATCGGTCAAAAAGTAAAGGCTAACCCCTTTAGTTTTTGACCGATTTTGACCCATAAAAAGTAAGTTGGTTTATCTCATTAAAAATTGAATGGATTGTTTCTACTTTTTTTCAGTGGTTATTCCATAGTTGGTGTGCTATACAATGAACTAAAATATTTAGCCTTACTTCCAAAGTTGAAAAATGGCCAAAATCGGTCAAAAAGTAAAGGCTAACCCCTTTACTTTTTGACCGATTTTGACCCATAAAAAGTAAATCTGGTTTATCTCATTAAAAATTGAATGGATTGTTCTACTTTTTTCAGTGGTTATTCCATAGTTGGTGTGGCTATACAATGAACTAAAATATTTAGCCTTACTTCCAAAGTTGAAAAATGGCCAACATCGGTCAAAAAGTAAAGGCTAACCCCTTTACTTTTTGACCGATTTTGACCCATAAAAAGTAAAAAAGTAAACTGGTTTATCTCATTAAAAAATTGAATGGATTGTTCTACTTTTTTCAGTGGTTATTCCATAGTTGGTGTGCTATACAATGAACTAAAATATTTAGCCTTACTTCCAAAGTTGAAAAATGGCCAACATCGGTCAAAAAGTAAAGGCTAACCCCTTTACTTTTTGACCGATTTTGACCCATAAAAAGTAAAAAAGTAAACTGGTTTATCTCATTAAAAATTGAATGGATTGTTCTAAACTTTTTTCAGTGGTTATTCCATAGTTGGTGTGCTATACAATGAACTAAAATATTTAGCCTTACTTCCAAAGTTGAAAAATGGCCAAAATCGTCAAAAAGTAAAGGCTAACCCCTTTACTTTTTGACCGATTTTGACCCATAAAATGTAAAAAAGTAAACTGGTTTATCTCATTAAAAATTGAATGGATTGTTCTACTTTTTTCAGTGGTTATTCCATAGTTGGTGTGCTGTACAATGAACTAAAATATTTAGCCTTACTTCCAAGGTTGAAAAATGGCCAAAATCGGTCAAAAAGTAAAGGCTAACCCCTTTACTTTTTGACCGATTTTGACCCATAAAAAGTTAAAAAGTAAACTGGTTTATCTCATTAAAAATTGAATGGATTGTTCTACTTTTTTCAGTGGTTATTCCATAGTTGGTGTGCTATACAATCAACTAAAATATTTAGCCTTACTTCCAAAGTTGAAAAATGGCCAAAATCGGTCAAAAATTAAAGGCTAACCCCTTTAGTTTTTGACCGATTTTGACCCATAAAAAGTAAAGTGGTTTATCTCATTAAAAATTGAATGGATTGTTCTACTTTTTTCAGTGGTTATTCCATAGTTGGTGTGCTATACAATGAACAACTAAAATATTTAGCCTTACTTCCAAAGTTGAAAAATGTCCAAAATCGGTCAAAAAGTAAAGGCTAACCCCTTTACTTTTTGACCGATTTTGACCCATAAAAAGTAAAAAAGTAAACTGGTTTATCTCATTAAAAATTGAATGGATTGTTCTACTTTTTTCAGTGGTTATTCCATAGTTGGTGTGCTATACAATGAACTAAAATATTTAGCCTTACTTCCAAAGTTGAAAAATGGCCCAACATCGGTCAAAAAGTAAAGGCTAACCCCTTTACTTTTTGACCGATTTTGACCCAAAAAAAGTAAAAAAGTAAACTGGTTTATCTCATTAAAAATTGAATGGATTGTTCTACTTTTTTCAGTGGTTATTCCATAGTTGGTGTGCTATACAATGAACTAAAATATTTAGCCTTACTTCCAAAGTTGAAAAATGGCCAACATCGGTCAAAAAGTAAAGGCTAACCCCTTTACTTTTGACCGATTTTGACCCATAAAAAGTAAAAAAAGTAAACTGGTTTATCTCATTAAAAATTGAATGGATTGTCTACTTTTTTCAGTGGTTATTCCATAGTTGGTGTTGCTATACAATGAACTAAAATATTTAGCCTTACTTCCAAAGTTGAAAAATGGCCAAAATCGGTCAAAAAGTAAAGGCTAACCCCTTTACTTTTTGACCGATTTTGACCATAAAAAGTAAACTGGTTTATCTCATTAAAAATTGAATGGATTGTTCTACTTTTTTCAGTGGTTATTCCATAGTTGGTGTGCTATACAATGAACTAAAATATTTAGCCTTACTTCCAAAGTTGAAAAATGGCCAACATCGGTCAAAAAGTAAAGGCTAACCCCTTTACTTTTTGACCGATTTTGACCCATAAAAAGTAAAAAGTAAACTGGTTTATCTCATTAAAAATTGAAATGGATTGTTCTACTTTTTTCAGTGGTTATTCCATAGTTGGTGTGCTATACAATGAACTAAAATATTTAGCCTTACTTCCAAAGTTGAAAAATGGCCAAAAATCGGTCAAAAAGTAAAGGCTAACCCTTTACTTTTTGACCGATTTTGACCCATAAAAAGTTAAAAAGTAAACTGGTTTATCTCATTAAAAAATTGAATGGATTGTTCTACTTTTTTCAGTGGTTATTCCATAGTTGGTGTGCTATACAATCAACTAAAATATTTAGCCTTACTTCCAAAGTTGAAAAATGGTCAAAATCGGTCAAAAAGTAAAGGCTAACCCCTTTAGTTTTTGACCGATTTTGACCCATAAAAAGTAAAAAAGTAAAGTGGTTTATCTCATTAAAAATTGAATGGATTGTTTCTACTTTTTTCAGTGGTTATTCCATAGTTGGTGTGCTATACAATGAACTAAAATATTTAGCCTTACTTCCAAAGTTTGAAAAATGGCCAAAATCGGTCAAAAAGTAAAGGCTAACCCCTTTACTTTTTGACCGATTTTGACCCATAAAAAGTAAACTGGTTTATCTCATTAAAAATTGAATGGATTGTTCTACTTTTTTCAGTGGTTATTCCATAGTTGGTGTTGCTATACAATGAACTAAAATATTTAGTCTTACTTCCAAAGTTGAAAAATGGCCAAAATCGGTCAAAAAGTAAAGGCTAACCCCTTTACTTTTTGACCGATTTTGACCCATAAAAAGTAAAAAAGTAAACTGGTTTATCTCATTAAAAATTGAATGGATTGTTCTAACTTTTTTCAGTGGTTATTCCATAGTTGGTGTGCTATACAATGAACTAAAATATTTAGCCTTACTTCCAAAGTTGAAAAATGGCCAAAATCGGTCAAAAAGTAAAGGCTAACCCCTTTACTTTTTGACCGATTTTGACCCATAAAAAGTAAACTGGTTTATCTCATTAAAAATTGAATGGATTGTTCTACTTTTTTCAGTGGTTATTCCATAGTTGGTGTGCTATACAATGAACTAAAATATTTAGCCTTACTTCCAAAGTTGAAAAATGGCCAACATCGGTCAAAAAGTAAAGGCTAACCCCTTTACTTTTTGACCGATTTTGACCCATAAAAAGTAAAAAAGTAACCTGGTTTATCTCATTAAAAATTGAATGGATTGTTCTACTTTTTTCAGTGGTTATTCCATAGTTGGTGTGCTATACAATGAACTAAAATATTTAGCCTTACTTCCAAAGTTGAAAAATGGCCAAAATCGGTCAAAAAAGTAAAGGCTAACCCCTTTACTTTTCGACCGATTTTGACCCATAAAAAGTAGATAGGTAAAGTGGTTTATCTCATTAAAAATTGAATGGAATTGTTCTACTTTTTTTTCAGGTGGTTATTCCATAGTTGGTGTGCATATACATATGAACCTTAAAATAATTTAGCCTTACTTCCAAAGTTGAAAAATGGCCAAAATCGGTCAAAATAGTAAAGGCTAACCCCTTTACTTTTTGGACCGATTTTGACCCTAAAAAGTAAAAAAGTAAACTAGGATTTATCTCAATCTAAAAATTGAATGGATTGTTCTAGCTCTTTTTTCAGTGGTTTATTTACCATAGTTGGGTGCTGCTGTAACAATGAAACTAAAATATTTAGCCTTTACTTCCAAGGTTGAAAAATGGGGCCCAAAATCGGTCAAAAAGTATAAGGCTAATAACCCCTTTACTTTTTGACCGATTTTGACTCAATAAAAAGTTAAAAATGTAAACTGGTTTTATCTTCCATTAAAAAAATGAATGGATTGTATCTACTTTTTTCAGTGGGTTATTATCCAGAAGTTGGTGTGCTATACAATCAACTAAAATATTTAGCCTTACTTTCCAAAGTTGAAAAATGGTCAAAATCGGTCAAAAAGTAAAGGCTAACCCCTTTAGATTATTGACCGATTTTGGACTCCATAAAAAGTAAAGTGGTTTATGTCTCATTAAAAATTGAATGGGATTGTTCTACTTTTTTTCAGTGGTTATAAATCCATTAGTCTGGGTGTGCTATGACAAATGAAACTAAAAATATTTAGAAAAAAGACCCGCCCCTAATACAAACGCCAACTCCACATATACTTTCCAAAGTTGAAAAAATGGGCCAAAATCGGATCAAAAAGTAAAGGCTAACCCCTTTACTTTTTGAACCGATTTTGACCCATAAAAAGTAAAAGTAAACTGGTTTATCCCTCATTAAAAATTGAATGGGATTGTTCTAACTTTTTTCAGTGGTTATTCCATAGTTGGTGTGCTATACAATGAACTAAAATATTTAGCCTTACTTCCAAAGTTGAAAAAAATGGCCAACATCGGTCCAAAAAAGTAAAAGGCTTAAACGCCTTTACTTTTCTTGACCAGATTTTGACCCATAAAAAAGTAAAAAAGTAAACGGGGTTTTATACTCCATTAAAAATTGAAATGGATTGTTCTACTTTTTTTTTCAGTGGTTTATATCCATAGTTGGGTGTGCTATAGCAAATGAACTAAAGTTATATTTAGCCTTACTTCCAAAGTTGAAAAATGGCCAAAATCGGTCAAAAAGTAAAGGCTAACGGCCCTTTACTTTTTGACCGATTATTGACCCATAAAAAAGTAAAAAGGTATAAGTGGTTTAATCTCATTAAAAATTGAATGGATTGTTTCTACTTTTTTCAGTGGTTATTCCATAGTTGGTGTGCTATACAATGAACTAAAATATTTTAGGGCCTTACTTCCCAAAGTTAGAACAAATGGCCAAAATCGGTAAAAAATTAAGGCTAACCCCTTTACTTTTTTGATCCGATTTTGACCCATAAAAAGTAAAAAAAAGATGTAAAAACTGGTTTATCTCTCATTAAAAATTTGAATGGATTGTTACTTTTACTTTTGTTTTCAGTGGTATATTTCCATAGTTGGTCGTGCTGTACAATGAACTAAAATATTTAGCCTTACTTCCAGGGTTGAAAAATGGCCCAAAAAATCGTCAAAAAAGTAAAGGCTAACCCCTTTAATTTTTGAACCGGATTTTGAGAACCCATAAAAATTTAAAAAAAGTAATAACTGGTTTATCTCATTAAAGAATTGAAATGGAGTTGTTCTAACTTTTTTCAAGTGAGTTTATTCCCCATACGTTGGTGTGCGCGTATATCAATCAACTAAAATATTTAGCCTTTACTTTTTCCACAAAGTTGAAAAATGGTCAAAATCGGTCAAAAAGTAAAGGCTAACCCCTTTAGTTTTTGACCGAATTTTGACCCATAAAAAGTTAAAGTGGTTTTATCTCATTACAAAATTTAATGGATCGGTTGTTCTACTTTTTTTCAGGTGGGTTATTCCATTAGTTGGTGTGGCTATACGATGAACTAAAAATATTTAGCCCTTACTTCCAAAGTTGAAAAAATGGCCAACATCGGTAAAAAAGTAAAGGCTAACCCCTTTACTCTTTTGACCGATTTTTGAATTCCCCATAAAAAGTAAAAAAGTAAAACGTGGTTTTATCTCATTAAAAATTGAATGGATTGTTCTAGTCTTTTTTCAGTGGTTATTCCATAGTTGGTTGTGCCTATACAATGAACTAAAATATTTAGCCTTACTTCCAAAGGTTGGAAAAAATGGCCAAATCGGTCAAAAAGGTATAAGGCTAACCCCTTTACTATTTTGACCGATTTTGACCCATAAAAAGTAAAAAAGTTAAACTGGTTCTAATCTCATTAAAAATTGAATGGATTGTTCTACTTTTTTTCAGTGGTTTAAATTCCATAGTTGGTGTGCTATACAATGAATCACTAAAATATTTAGCCTTACTTCCCAAAGTTGAAAAATCGGCCAAAATCGGTCAAAAGTAAAGGCTAACCCCTTTACTTTTTTGACCGATTTTGACCCATTAAAAAGTTAAAAAAGTAAAACTGGTTTAATCTCCATTAAAAATTGAATGGATTGTTCTACTTTTTTTCAGGGGTTATTCCATAGTTGGTGTGCCTATACAATGAACTAAAATTATTTAGCCCTTACTATCCAAAGTTGAAAAATGGCCAAATCGGTCAAAAAAGTAAAGGCTAACCCTCTTTACTTTTTGACCGATTTTGACCCATAAAAAGTAAAGTTAAGTGGTTTATTCTCATTTAAAAATTGAATGGATTGTTTTCTACTTTTTTCAGTGGTTATTCCATAGTTGGTGTGCTATACAATGAACTAAAAATTATTTTTAGGCCTTACTTCCAAAGTTTGAAAAATGGCCAAAATCGGTCAAAAAGTAAAGGCTAACCCCTTTACTTTTTGACCCGATTTCTGACCCATAAAAAGTAAAAAAGTATACTGGGTTTATCTCATTAAAAATTGAATGGGTGAATTTGTTCTACTTTTTTCAGTGGTTATTCCATGGATTGGTGTGCAATACAATGAACCTAAAATATTTTAGCCTTACTTCCAAAAGTTGAAAAATGGCCAACAATCGGTCAAAAAGTAAAGGCCTAAACCCCCTTTAACTTTTTGGACCGATTTTGACCCATAAAAAGTTAAAAAGATAAACTGGTTTAAATTCTCATTAAAAAGTTGAATGGATTTGTTCTTACTTTTTTCAGTGGTTATTCCATAGTTGGTTTGAGGTGTGTATAAACAAAAAAAACAAATCAACTAAAATATTTAGCCTTACGTCCAAAGTTGAAAAATATGGTCAAAAATCGAGTCCAAAAAAGTAAAGTCCTAACCCCTTTAGTTATGACCGATTTTGACCCCATAAAAGTAAAGTGGTTATCTCATTAAAAATTGAATGGATATGTTTCAACTTTTTTCAGTGGTTATTCCATAATTGGTGAGCTAAGCGATTGAACTATAATATTTAGCGCTTACTTCCAAAGTTGAAAATGGCCACATCGGTAAAAAAAGTAAAAAGGCTAACCCCTTTATGTTTTTGTCGCGATTTTTGACCCATAAAAAGTAAAAATAAAAACTGGTTTATCTCATTAAAAATTGAATGGATTGTTCTACTTTTTTCAGTGGTTTATTCCATAGTTGGTGTGCTATACAATGAACTAAAATATTTAGGCCTTACTTCCAAAGTTTGAAAAAAATGGCCAAAATCGGTCATAAAAAAGTAAAGGCTAACCCCTTTACTTTTTGACCGATTTTTCGACCCATAAAAAGTAAAAAAAGTAAACTGGTTTGATCTCATTAATAAATTTGAATGGATTGGTTCTACTTTTTTCAGTGGTTATTCCCATAGTTGGTGTGCTATACAATGAACTAAAATATTTAGCCATTACTACACAAGTTGAAAAATGGCCAAAATCGGTTCAAAAAGTAAGGGCTAACCCCTTTACTTTTTTGACCGATTTTGACCCATAAACAAGTTAAAAAAGTAAACTGGTTTATCTCATTAAAAATTGAATTGGATATGGTTTCTACTTTTTTCAGTGGTTATTCCATAGTTGGTGTGCTATACAATGAACTAAAATATTTAGCCTTACTTCCAAAGTTGAAAAATGGCCAAAATCGGTCAAAAAGTAAAGGCTAACCCCTTTACTTTTTGACCGATTTTGACCCATAAAAAGTAAAGTGGTTTATCTCATTAAAAATTGAATGGATTTGTTCTACTTTTTTTCAGTGGTTATTCCATAGTTTGGTTGTGCTATACAATGAACTAAAATATTTAGCCTTACTTCCAAAGTTGAAAAAAATGGCCAAAATCGGTCAAAAAGTAAAGGCTAACCCCTTTACTTTTTGACCGATTTTGACCCATAAAAAGTAAAAAGTAAACTGGTTTATCTCATTAAAAATTGAATGGATTGTTCTACTTTTTTCAGTGGTTATTCTATAGTTGGTGTGCTATACAATGAACTAAAATATTTAGCCTTACTTCCAAAGTTGAAAAATGGCCAAAATCGGTCAAAAAGTAAAGGCTAACCCTTTACTTTTTGACCGATTTTGACCCATAAAAAGTAAATAAGTAACTGGTTTATCTCATTAAAAATTGAATGGATTGTTCTACTTTTTTTCAGTGGTTATTCCATAGTTGGTGTGCTATACAATGAACTAAAATATTTAGCCTTACTTCCAAAGTTGAAAAATGGCCAAAATCGGTCAAAAAGTAAAGGCTAACCCCTTTACTTTTTGAACCGATTTTGACCCATAAAAAGTAAAAAAGTATACTGGTTTCTCTCATTAAAAATTGAATGGATTGTTCTACTTTTTTTCAGTGGTTATTCCATAGTTGGTGTGCTATACAATGAACTAAAATATTTAGCCTTACTTCCAAAGTTGAAAAATGGCCAAAATCGGTCAAAAAGTAAAGGCTAACCCCTTTACTTTTTGACCGATTTTTGACCCATAAAAAGTAAAAGGTAAACTGGTTTATCTCATTAAAAATTGAATGGATTGTTCTTACTTTTTTCAGTCGTTAATTCCATAGTTGGTGTGCTATACAATGAACTAAAATATTTAGCCTTACTTCCCAAAGTTGAAAAATGGCCAAAATCGGTCAAAAGTAAAGGCTAAACCCCTTTACTTTTTGACCGATTTTAACCCATAAAAAAGTAAAAAAGTAAACTGGTTTATCTCATTAAAAATTGAATGGATTGTTCTACTTTTTTCAGTGGTTATTCCATAGTTGGTGTTGGTATAACAATGAACTAAAATATTTAGCATTACTTCCAAAGTTGAAAAATGGCCAAAATCGGTCAAAAAGTAAAGGCTAACCCCCTTTTACTTTTTGACCGATTTTTGACCCATAAAAAGTAAAAAAGTAAAGTGGTTTATCTCATTAAAAATTGAATGGATTGATTCTACTTTTTTCAGTGGTTATTCCATAGTTGGTGTGCTATACAATGAACTAAAATATTTAGCCTTACTTCCAAAGTTGAAAAATGGCCAAAATCGGTCAAAACGTAAAGGCTAACCCCTTTAACTTTTTGACCGATTTTGACCCATAAAAAAGTTAAAAAGTAAACTGGTTTATCTTCATTAAAAATTGAATGGATTGTTCTACTTTTTTCAGTGGTTATTCCATAGTTGGTGTGCTATACAATGAACTAAAATATTTAGCCTTACTTCCAAAGTTGAAAAATGGCCAAAATCGGTCAAAACGTAAAGGCTAACCCCTTTACTTTTTGACCGATTTTGACCCATAAAAAGTAAAGTGGTTTATCTCATTAAAAATTGAATGGATTGTTCTACTTTTTTCAGTGGTTATTCCATAGTTGGTGTGGCTATACAATGAACTAAAATATTTAGCCTTACTTCCAAAGTTGAAAAATGGCCAAAATCGGTCAAAAAAGTAAAGGCTAACCCCTTTACTTTTTGACCGATTTTTGACCCATGAAAAGTAAAAAAGTAAACTGGTTTATCTCATTAAAAATTGAATGGATTGGTCTACTTTTTTCAGTGGTTATTCCATAGTTGGTGTGCTATACAATGAACTAAAATATTTAGCCTTACTTCCAAAGTTGAAAAATAGCCAAAATCGGTCAAAAAGTAAAGGCTAACCCCTTTACTTTTTGACCGATTTTGACCCATAAAAAGTTAAAAAGTAAACTGGTTTATCTCATTAAAAATTGAATGGATTGGTCTACTTTTTTCAGTGGTTATTCCATAGTTGGTGTGCTATACATACAATGAACTAAAATATTTAGCCTTACTTCCAAAGTTGAAAAATAGCCAAAATCGGTCAAAAAGTAAAGGCTAACCCCTTTACTTTTTGACCGATTTTGACCCATAAAAAGTTAAAAAGTAAACTGGTTTATCTCATAAAAAATTGAATGGATTGTTCTACTTTTTTTCAGTGGTTATTCCATAGTTGGTGTGCTATACAAATGAACTAAAATATTTAGCCTTACTTCCAAAGTTGAAAAATGGCCAAAATCGGTCAAAAAGTAAAGGCTAACCCCTTTACTTTTTGACCGATTTTGACCCATAAAAAAGTAAAGTGGTTTATCTCATTAAAATTGAATGGATTGTTCTACTTTTTTCAGTGGTTATTCCATAGTTGGTTGTGCTATACAATGAACTAAAATATTTAGCCTTACTTCCAAAGTTGAAAAATGGCCAAAATCGGTCAAAAAGTAAAGGCTAACCCCTTTACTTTTTGACCGATTTTGACCCATAAAAAGTTAAAAAGTAAACTGGTTTATCTCATTAAAAATTGAATGGATTGTTCTACTTTTTTCAGTGGTTATTCTATAGTTGGTGTGCTATACAATGAACTAAAATATTTAGCCTTACTTCCAAAGTTGAAAAATGGCCAAAATCGGTCAAAAAGTAAAGGCCCTTTACTTTTTGACCGATTTTGACCCATAAAAAGTAAAAAAGTAAAGTGGTTTATCTCATTAAAAATCGAATGGATTGTTCTACTTTTTTCAGTGGTTATTCCATAGTTGGTGTGCTATACAATGAACTAAAATATTTAGCCTTACTTCCAAAGTTGAAAAATGGCCAAAATCGGTCAAAAAGTAAAGGCTAACCCCTTTAGTTTTTGACCGATTTTGACCCATAAAAAGTAAAAAAGTAAACTGGTTTATCTCATTAAAAATTGAATGGATTGTTCTACTTTTTTCAGTGGTTATTCCATAGTTGGTGTGCTATACAATGAACTAAAATATTTAGCCTTACTTCCAAAGTTGAAAAATGGCCAAAATCGGTCAAAAAGTAAAGGCTAACCCCTTTAGTTTTTGACCGATTTTGACCCATAAAAAGTAAAAAAGTAAACTGGTTTATCTCATTAAAAATTGAATGGATTGTTCTACTTTTTTCAGTCGTTATTCCATAGTTGGTGTGCTATACAATGAACTAAAATATTTAGCCTTACTTCCAAAGTTGAAAAATGGCCAAAATCGGTGAAAAAGTAAAGGCTAACCCCTTTACTTTTTGACCGATTTTAACCCATAAAAAGTAAAAAAGTAAACTGGTTTATCTCATTAAAAATTGAATGGATTGTTCTACTTTTTTCAGTGGTTATTCCATAGTTGGTGTGGTATACAATGAACTAAAATATTTAGCCTTACTTCCAAAGTTGAAAAATGGCCAAAATCGGTCAAAAAGTAAAGGCTAACCCCTTTACTTTTTGACCGATTTTGACCCATAAAAAGTAAAAAAGTAAAGTGGTTTATCTCATTAAAAATTGAATGGATTGTTCTACTTTTTTCAGTGGTTATTCCATAGTTGGTGTGCTATACAATGAACTAAAATATTTAGCCTTACTTCCAAAGTTGAAAAATGGCCAAAATCGGTCAAAACGTAAAGGCTAACCCCTTTACTTTTTGACCGATTTTGACCCATAAAAAGTTAAAAAGTAAACTGGTTTATCTCATTAAAAATTGAATGGATTGTTCTACTTTTTTCAGTGGTTATTCCATAGTTGGTGTGCTATACAATGAACTAAAATATTTAGCCTTACTTCCAAAGTTGAAAAATGGCCAAAATCGGTCAAAACGTAAAGGCTAACCCCTTTACTTTTTGACCGATTTTGACCCATAAAAAGTAAAGTGGTTTATCTCATTAAAAATTGAATGGATTGTTCTACTTTTTTCAGTGGTTATTCCATAGTTGGTGTGCTATACAATGAACTAAAATATTTAGCCTTACTTCCAAAGTTGAAAAATGGCCAAAATCGGTCAAAAAGTAAAGGCTAACCCCTTTACTTTTTGACCGATTTTGACCCATAAAAAGTTAAAAAGTAAACTGGTTTATCTCATTAAAAATTGAATGGATTGGTCTACTTTTTTCAGTGGTTATTCCATAGTTGGTGTGCTATACAATGAACTAAAATATTTAGCCTTACTTCCAAAGTTGAAAAATGGCCAAAATCGGTCAAAAAGTAAAGGCTAACCCCTTTACTTTTTGACCGATTTTGACCCATAAAAAGTAAAGTGGTTTATCTCATTAAAAATTGAATGGATTGTTCTACTTTTTTCAGTGGTTATTCCATAGTTGGTGTGCTATACAATGAACTAAAATATTTAGCCTTACTTCCAAAGTTGAAAAATGGCCAAAATCGGTCAAAACGTAAAGGCTAACCCCTTTACTTTTTGACCGATTTTGACCCATAAAAAGTAAAAAAGTAAACTGGTTTATCTCATTAAAAATTGAATGGATTGTTCTACTTTTTTCAGTGGTTATTCCATAGTTGGTGTGCTATACAATGAACTAAAATATTTAGCCTTACTTCCAAAGTTGAAAAATGGCCAAAATCGGTCAAAAAGTAAAGGCTAACCCTTTACTTTTTGACCGATTTTAACCAATAAAAAGTAAAAAAGTAAACTGGTTTATCTCATTAAAAATTGAATGGATTGGTCTACTTTTTTCAGTGGTTATTCCATAGTTGGTGTGCTATACATACAATGAACTAAAATATTTAGCCTTACTTCCAAAGTTGAAAAATAGCCAAAATCGGTCAAAAAGTAAAGGCTAACCCCTTTACTTTTTGACCGATTTTGACCCATAAAAAGTTAAAAAGTAAACTGGTTTATCTCATTAAAAATTGAATGGATTGGTCTACTTTTTTCAGTGGTTATTCCATAGTTGGTGTGCTATACAATGAACTAAAATATTTAGCCTTACTTCCAAAGTTGAAAAATGGCCAAAATCGGTCAAAAAGTAAAGGCTAACCCCTTTACTTTTTGACCGATTTTGACCCATAAAAAGTAAAGTGGTTTATCTCATTAAAAATTGAATGGATTGTTCTACTTTTTTCAGTGGTTATTCCATAGTTGGTGTGCTATACAATGAACTAAAATATTTAGCCTTACTTCCAAAGTTGAAAAATGGCCAAAATCGGTCAAAAAGTAAAGGCTAACCCCTTTACTTTTTGACCGATTTTGACCCATAAAAAGTTAAAAAGTAAACTGGTTTATCTCATTAAAAATTGAATGGATTGTTCTACTTTTTTCAGTGGTTATTCTATAGTTGGTGTGCTATACAATGAACTAAAATATTTAGCCTTACTTCCAAAGTTGAAAAATGGCCAAAATCGGTCAAAAAGTAAAGGCCCTTTACTTTTTGACCGATTTTGACCCATAAAAAGTAAAAAAGTAAAGTGGTTTATCTCATTAAAAATCGAATGGATTGTTCTACTTTTTTCAGTGGTTATTCCATAGTTGGTGTGCTATACAATGAACTAAAATATTTAGCCTTACTTCCAAAGTTGAAAAAATGGCCAAAATCGGTCAAAAAGTAAAGGCTAACCCCTTTAGTTTTTGACCGATTTTGACCCATAAAAAGTAAAAAAGTAAACTGGTTTATCTCATTAAAAATTGAATGGATTGTTCTACTTTTTTCAGTGGTTATTCCCATAGTTGGTGTGCTATACAATGAACTAAAATATTTAGCCTTACTTCCAAAGTTGAAAAAATGGCCAAAATCGGTCAAAAAGTAAAGGCTAACCCCTTTAGTTTTTGACCGATTTTGACCCATAAAAAGTAAAAAAGTAAACTGGTTTATCTCATTAAAAATTGAATGGATTGTTCTACTTTTTTCAGTCGTTATTCCATAGTTGGTGTGCTATACAATGAACTAAAATATTTAGCCTTACTTCCAAAGTTGAAAAATGGCCAAAATCGGTGAAAAAGTAAAGGCTAACCCCTTTACTTTTTGACCGATTTTTAACCCATAAAAAGTAAAAAAGTAAACTGGTTTATCTCATTAAAAATTGAATGGATTCCTTCTACTTTTTTCAGTGGTTATTCCATAGTTGGTGTGGTATACAATGAACTAAAATATTTAGCCTTACTTCCAAAGTTGAAAAATGGCCAAAATCGGTCAAAAAAGTAAAGGCTAACTAACCCCTTTACTTTTTGACCGATTTTGACCCATAAAAAGTAAAGTGGTTTATCTCATTAAAAATTGAATGGATTGTTCTACTTTTTTCAGTGGTTATTCCATAGTTGGTGTGGTATACAATGAACTAAAAAATATTTAGCCTTACTTCCAAAGTTGAAAAATGGCCAAAATCGGTCAAAAAGTAAAGGCTAACCCCTTTACTTTTTGACCGATTTTGACCCATAAAAAGTAAAAAAAGTAAAGTGGTTTATCTCATTAAAAATTGAATGGATTGTTCTACTTTTTTCAGTGGTTTATTCTATAGTTGGTGTGCTATACAATGAACTAAAATATTTAGCCTTACTTCCAAAGTTGAAAAATGGCCAAAATCGGTCAAAAAGTAAAGGCTAACCCCTTTACTTTTGACCGATTTTGACCCATAAAAAGTAAAAAAGTAAAGTGGTTTATCTCATTAAAAATTGAATGGATTGTTCTACTTTTTTTCAGTGGTTATTGCATAGTTGGTGTTGCTATACAATGAACTAAAATATTTAGCCTTACTTCCAAAGTTGAAAAAATGGCCAAAATCGCTCAAAAAGTAAAGGCTAACCCCTTTACTTTTTGACCGATTTTGACCCATAAAAAGTAAAAAAGTAAACTGGTTTATCTCATTAAAAATTGAATGGATTGTTCTACTTTTTTCAGTGGTTATTCCATAGTTGGTGTGCTATACAATGAACTAAAATATTTAGCCTTACTTCCAAAGTTGAAAAATGGCCAAAATCGGTCAAAAAGTAAAGGCTAACCCCTTTACTTTTTGACCGATTTTGACCCATAAAAAGTAAACTGGTTTATCTCATTAAAAATTGAATGGATTGTTCTACTTTTTTCAGTGGTTATTCCATAGTTGGTGTGCTATACAATGAACTAAAATATTTAGCCTTACTTCCAAAGTTGAAAAATGGCCAAAATCGGTCAAAAAGTAAAGGCTAACCCCTTTACTTTTTGACCGATAGATTTGACCGACTTTTGAGATAGGGTCAAAAACGGTTAGATAAAGTCGTTTTAGACCTCTTGTGAAAACGAGAAGGCTGTATAGCAGCCTTGTAGCAGGCTCTATAAAGCCAAAATACAGTCTTCTCGTTTTCACAAGAGGTCTAAAACGAAAAAAATCCGGGGAAAAAAAACTAAAGGGGTTAGCCTTTACTTTTTGACCGATTTTGGTCACTTTTGAAACCTTTGAGTTAGGGTCAAAAACGGTTAGATAAAGTCGTTTTATACCTCTTGTGAAAACGAGAAGACTGTATTTTGGCTAAAAATATTTATTTTGATTTTTTGAAAAAAATCCGGGAAAAAAAAACTAAACGAGTTAGCCTTTACTTTTTGACCGATTTTGGTCACTTTTGAAACTTTTGAGTTAGGGTCAAAAACGGTTAGATAAAGTCGTTTTATACCTCTTGTGAAAACGAGAAGGCTGTATTTTGGCTAAAAATATTTATTTTGATTTTTTGAAAAAAATCCGGGGAAAAAAAAGTAAAGGGGTTAGCCTTTACTTTTTGACCGATTTTGGTCACTTTTGAAACCTTTGAGTTAGGGTCAAAAACGGTTAGATAAAGTCGTTTTATACCTCTTGTGAAAACGAGAAGACCCATAAAAAGCACCCTTGTATAGCACCCTTGTAGCAGGCTCTATAAAGCCAAAATACAGTCTTCTCGTTTTCACAAGAGGTCTAAAACGAAAAAAATCCGGAAAAAAAAAAGTAAAGGGGTTATGTTAGCCGTTACTTTTTGACCGATTTTGGTCACTTTTGAAACTTTTGAGTTAGGGTCAAAAACAGTTAGATAAAGTCGTTTTAGACCTCTTGTGAAAACGAGAAGGCTGTATTTTGGCTAAAAATATTTATTTTGATTTTTTGAAAAAAATCCGTGGAAAAAAAACTAAAGGGGTTAGCCTTTACTTTTTGACCGATTTTGGTCACTTTTGAAACCTTTGAGTTAGGGTCAAAAACGGTTAGATAAAGTCGTTTTATACCTCTTGTGAAAACGAGAAGACTGTATTTTGGCTAAAAATATTTATTTTGATTTTTGGAAAAAAATCCGGAAAAAAAAAAGTAAAGGGGTTAGCCTCTACTTTTTTGACCGATTTTGTTCACTTTTGAAACTTTTGAAACTTTTGAGTTAGGGTCAAAAACGGTTAGATAAAGTCGTTTTAGACCTCTTGTGAAAAGGAGAAGGCTGTATTTTGGCTAAAAATATTTATTTTGATTTTTTGAAAAAAATCCGGAAAAAAAAGTAAAGGGGTTAGCCTTTACTTTTTGACCGATTTTGGTCACTTTTGAAACTTTTGAGTTAGGGTCAAAAACGGTTAGATAAAGTCGTTTTATACCTCTTGTGAAAACGAGAAGGCTGTATTTTGGCTAAAAATATTTATTTTGATTTTTTGAAAAAAATCCGGGGAAAAAAAACTAAAGGGGTTAGCCTTTACTTTTTGACCGATTTTGGTCACTTTTGAAACTTTTGAAACTTTTGAGTTAGGGTCAAAAACGGTTAGATAAAGTCGTTTTAGACCTCTTGTGAAAAGGAGAAGGCTGTATTTTGGCTAAAAATATTTATTTTGATTTTTTGAAAAAAATCCGGAAAAAAAAAGTAAAGAGGTTAGCCTTTACTTTTTGACCGATTTTGGTCACTTTTGAAACTTTTGAGTTAGGGTAAAAAACGGTTAGATAAAGTCGTTTTATACCTCTTGTGAAAACGAGAAGGCTGTATTTGGGCTAAAAATAATTATTTTGATTTTTTGAAAAAAATCCGGGGAAAAAAAACTAAAGGGGTTAGCCTTTACTTTTTGACCGATTTTGGTCACTTTTGAAACTTTTGAAACTTTTGAGTTAGGGTCAAAAACGGTTAGATAAAGTCGTTTTAGACCTCTTGTGAGAATGAGAAGGCTGTATTTTGGCTAAAAATATTTATTTTGATTTTTGGAAAAAAATCCGGAAAAAAAAAAGTAAAGGGGTTAGCCTTTACTTTTTGACCGATTTTGGTCAATTTTGAGTTAGGGTCAAAAACGGTTAGATAAAGTCGTTTTAGACCTCTTGTGAAAACGAGAAGGCTGTATTTTGGCTAAAAAGATTTATTTTGATTTTTGGAAAAAAATCCGGCAAAAAAAAGTAAAGGGGTTAGCCTTTACTTTTTGACCGATTTTGGTCACTTTTGAAACCTTTGAGTTAGGGTCAAAAACGGTTAGATAAAATCGTTTTATACCTCTTGTGAAAACGAGAAGACTGTATTTTGGCTAAAAATATTTGTTTTGATTTTTTGAAAAAAATCCGGGAAAAAAAACTAAAGGGGTTAGCCTTTACTTTTTGACCGATTTTGGTCACTTTTGAAACTTTTGAGTTAGGGTCAAAAACGGTTAGATAAAGTCGTTTTAGACCTCTTGTGAAAACGAGAAGGCTGTATTTTGGCTAAAAATATTTATTTTGATTTTTGGAAAAAAATCCGGAAAAAAAAAAGTAAAGGGGTTAGCCTCTACTTTTTGACCGATTTTGTTCACTTTTGAAACTTTTGAAACTTTTGAGTTAGGGTCAAAAAAACGGTTAGATAAAGTCGTTTTAGACCTCTTGTGAAAAGGAGAAGGCTGTATTTTGGCTAAAAATATTTATTTTGATTTTTTGAAAAAAATCCGGAAAAAAAAAGTAAAGGGGTTAGCCTCTACTTTTTGACCGATTTTGTTCACTTTTGAAACTTTTGAAACTTTTGAGTTAGGGTCAAAAACGGTTAGATAAAGTCGTTTTAGACCTCTTGTGAAAAGGAGAAGGCTGTATTTTGGCTAAAAATATTTATTTTGATTTTTTGAAAAAAATCCGGAAAAAAAAAAGTAAAGGGGTTAGCCTTTACTTTTTTGACCGATTTTGGTCACTTTTGAAACTTTTGAAACTTTTGAGTTAGGGTCAAAAACGGTTAGATAAAGTCGTTTTAGACCTCTTGTGAGAATGAGAAGGCTGTATTTTGGCTAAAAATATTTATTTTGATTTTTGGAAAAAAATCCGGAAAAAAAAAAGTAAAGGGGTTAGCCTTTACTTTTTGACCGATTTTTGGTCAATTTTTGAGTTAGGGTCAAAAACGGTTAGATAAAGTCGTTTTAGACCTCTTGTGAAAACGAGAAGGCTGTATTTTGGCTAAAAATATTTATTTTGATTTTTTGGAAAAAAAATCCGGAAAAAAAAAGTAAAGGGGTTAGCCTTTACTTTTTGACCGATTTTGGTCACTTTTGAAACTTTTGAGTTAGGGTCAAAAACGGTTAGATAAAGTCGTTTTAGACCTCTTGTGAAAACGAGAAGGCTGTATTTTGGCTAAAAATATTTATTTTGATTTTTTGAAAAAATCCGGGGGAAAAAAACTAAAGGGGTTAGCCTTTACTTTTTGACCGATTTTGGTCACTTTTGAAACCTTTGAGTTAGGGTCAAAAACGGTTAGATAAAGTCGTTTTATACCTCTTGTGAAAACGAGAAGACTGTATTTTGGCTAAAAATATTTATTTTGATTTTTTGAAAAAAATCCGGGAAAAAAAACTAAAGGGTTAGCCTTTACTTTTTGACCGATTTTGGTCACTTTTGAAACTTTTGAGTTAGGGTCAAAAACAGTTAGATAAAGTCGTTTTAGACCTCTTGTGAAAACGAGAAGGCTGTATTTTGGCTAAAAATATTTATTTTGATTTTTTGAAAAAAAATCCGGAATAATAACTTAGCCTTTACTTTTTGACCGATTTTGGTCACTTTTGAAACTTTTGAGTTAGGGTCAAAAACGGTTAGATAAAGTCGTTTTAGATCTCTTGTGAAAACGAGAGGACTGTATTTTGGCAAAAAATAATTATTTTGATTTTTTGAAAAAAATCCGGGAAAAAAAACCTAAAACCTTTACTTTTTGACCGATTTTGGTCACTTTTGAAACTTTTGAGTTAGGGTCAAAAACGGTTAGATAAAGTCGTTTTAGACCTCTTGTGAAAACGAGAAGGCTGTATTTTGGCTAAAAATATTTATTTTGATTTTTTGAAAAAAATCCGGGAAAAAAAAACTAAACGAGTTAGCCTTTACTTTTTGACCGATTTTGGTCACTTTTGAAACTTTTGAGTTAGGGTCAAAAACGGTTAGATAAAGTCGTTTTATACCTCTTGTGAAAACGAGAAGGCTGTATTTTGGCTAAAAATATTTATTTTGATTTTTTGAAAAAAATCCGGGGAAAAAAAAGTAAAGGGGTTAGCCTTTACTTTTTGACCGATTTTGGTCACTTTTGAAACCTTTGAGTTAGGGTCAAAAACGGTTAGATAAAGTCGTTTTATACCTCTTGTGAAAACGAGAAGACCCATAAAAAGCACCCTTGTATAGCACCCTTGTAGCAGGCTCTATAAAGCCAAAATACAGTCTTCTCGTTTTCACAAGAGGTCTAAAACGAAAAAAATCCGGAAAAAAAAAAGTAAAGGGGTTATGTTAGCCGTTACTTTTTGACCGATTTTGGTCACTTTTGAAACTTTTGAGTTAGGGTCAAAAACGGTTAGATAAAGTCGTTTTATACCTCTTGTGAAAACGAGAAGACTGTATTTTGGCTAAAAATATTTATTTTGATTTTTGGAAAAAAATCCGGAAAAAAAAAAGTAAAGGGGTTAGCCTCTACTTTTTGACCGATTTTGTTCACTTTTGAAACTTTTGAAACTTTTGAGTTAGGGTCAAAAACGGTTAGATAAAGTCGTTTTAGACCTCTTGTGAAAAGGAGAAGGCTGTATTTTGGCTAAAAATATTTATTTTGATTTTTTGAAAAAAATCCGGAAAAAAAAAGTAAAGGGGTTAGCCTTTACTTTTTGACCGATTTTGGTCACTTTTGAAACTTTTGAGTTAGGGTCAAAAACGGTTAGATAAAGTCGTTTTATACCTCTTGTGAAAACGAGAAGGCTGTATTTTGGCTAAAAATATTTATTTTGATTTTTTGAAAAAAATCCGGGGAAAAAAAACTAAAGGGGTTAGCCTTTACTTTTTGACCGATTTTGGTCACTTTTGAAACTTTTGAAACTTTTGAGTTAGGGTCAAAAACGGTTAGATAAAGTCGTTTTAAGACCTCTTGTGAAAAGGAGAAGGCTGTATTTTTGGCTAAAAATATTTATTTTGATTTTTTGAAAAAAATCCGGAAAAAAAAAGTAAAGAGGTTAGCCTTTACTTTTTGACCGATTTTGGTCACTTTTGAAACTTTTGAGTTAGGGTAAAAAACGGTTAGATAAAGTCGTTTTATACCTCTTGTGAAAACGAGAAGGCTGTATTTGGGCTAAAAATAATTTATTTTGATTTTTTGAAAAAAATCCGGGGAAAAAAAACTAAAGGGGTTAGCCTTTACTTTTTGACCGATTTTGGTCACTTTTGAAACTTTTGAAACTTTTGAGTTAGGGTCAAAAACGGTTAGATAAAGTCGTTTTAGACCTCTTGTGAGAATGAGAAGGCTGTATTTTGGCTTAAAAATATTTATTTTTGATTTTTGGAAAAAAATCCGGAAAAAAAAAAGTAAAGGGGTTAGCCTTTACTTTTTGACCGATTTTGGTCAATTTTGAGTTAGGGACAAAAACGGTTAGATAAAGTCGTTTTAGACCTCTTGTGAAAACGAGAAGGCTGTATTTTGGCTAAAAAGATTTATTTTGATTTTTGGAAAAAAATCCGGAAAAAAAAAGTAAAGGGGTTAGCCTTTACTTTTTGACCGATTTTGGTCACTTTTGAAACCTTTGAGTTAGGGTCAAAAACGGTTAGATAAAGTCGTTTTATACCTCTTGTGAAAACGAGAAGACTGTATTTTGGCTAAAAATATTTATTTTGATTTTTGGAAAAAAATCCGGAAAAAAAAAAGTAAAGGGGTTAGCCTCTACTTTTTGACCGATTTTGTTCACTTTTGAAACTTTTGAAACTTTTGAGTTAGGGTCAAAAACGGTTAGATAAAGTCGTTTTAGACCTCTTGTGAAAAGGAGAAGGCTGTATTTTGGCTAAAAATATTTATTTTGATTTTTTGAAAAAAATCCGGAAAAAAAAAGTAAAGGGGTTAGCCTTTACTTTTTGACCGATTTTGGTCACTTTTGAAACTTTTGAGTTAGGGTCAAAAACGGTTAGATAAAGTCGTTTTATACCTCTTGTGAAAACGAGAAGGCTGTATTTTGGCTAAAAATATTTATTTTGATTTTTGAAAAAAATCCGGGGAAAAAAAACTAAAGGGGGTTAGCCTTTACTTTTTGACCGATTTTGGTCACTTTTGAAACTTTTGAAACTTTTGAGTTAGGGTCAAAAACGGTTAGATAAAGTCGTTTTAGGACCTCTTGTGAAAAGGAGAAGGCTGTATTTTGGCTAAAAATATTTATTTTGATTTTTTGAAAAAAATCCGGAAAAAAAAAGTAAAGAGGTTAGCCTTTACTTTTTGACCGATTTTGGTCACTTTTGAAACTTTTGAGTTAGGGTAAAAAACGGTTAGATAAAGTCGTTTTATACCTCTTGTGAAAACGAGAAGGCTGTATTTTTGGCTAAAAATATTTATTTTGATTTTTTGAAAAAAATCCGGGGAAAAAAAACTAAAGGGGTTAGCCTTTACTTTTTGACCGATTTTGGTCACTTTTGAAACTTTTGAAACTTTTGAGTTAGGGTCAAAAACGGTTAGATAAAGTCGTTTTAGACCTCTTGTGAAAAGGAGAAGGCTGTATTTTGGCTAAAAATATTTATTTTGATTTTTTGAAAAAAATCCGGAAAAAAAAAGTAAAGAGGTTAGCCTTTACTTTTTGACCGATTTTGGTCACTTTTGAAACTTTTGAGTTAGGGTAAAAAACGGTTAGATAAAGTCGTTTTATACCTCTTGTGAAAACGAGAAGGCTGTATTTGGGCTAAAAATAATTATTTTGATTTTTTGAAAAAAATCCGGGGAAAAAAAACTAAAGGGGTTAGCCTTTACTTTTTGACCGATTTGGTCACTTTTGAAACTTTTGAAACTTTTGAGTTAGGGTCAAAAACGGTTAGATAAAGTCGTTTTTAGACCTCTTGTGAGAATGAGAAGGCTGTATTTTGGCTAAAAATATTTATTTTGATTTTTGGAAAAAAATCCGGAAAAAAAAAAGTAAAGGGGTTAGCCTTTACTTTTTGACCGATTTTGGTCAATTTTGAGTTAGGGACAAAAACGGTTAGATAAAGTCGTTTTAGACCTCTTGTGAAAACGAGAAGGCTGTATTTTGGCTAAAAAGATTTATTTTGATTTTTGGAAAAAAATCCGGAAAAAAAAAGTAAAGGGGTTAGCCTTTACTTTTTGACCGATTTTGGTCACTTTTGAAACCTTTGAGTTAGGGTCAAAAACGGTTAGATAAAATCGTTTTATACCTCTTGTGAAAACGAGAAGACTGTATTTTGGCTAAAAATATTTGTTTTGATTTTTTGAAAAAAATCCGGGAAAAAAAACTAAAGGGGTTAGCCTTTACTTTTTGACCGATTTTGGTCACTTTTGAAACTTTTGAGTTAGGGTCAAAAACGGTTAGATAAAGTCGTTTTAGACCTCTTGTGAAAACGAGAAGGCTGTATTTTGGCTAAAAATATTTATTTTGATTTTTGGAAAAAAAATCCGGAAAAAAAAAAGTAAAGGGGTTAGCCTCTACTTTTTGACCGATTTTGTTCACTTTTGAAACTTTTGAAACTTTTGAGTTAGGGTCAAAAACGGTTAGATAAAGTCGTTTTAGACCTCTTGTGAAAAGGAGAAGGCTGTATTTTGGCTAAAAATATTTATTTTGATTTTTTGAAAAAAAATCCGGAAAAAAAAAAGTAAAGGGGTTAGCCTTTACTTTTTGACCGATTTTGGTCAATTTTGAGTTAGGGTCAAAAACGGTTAGATAAAGTCGTTTTATACCTCTTGTGAAAACGAGAAGGCTGTATTTTGGCTAAAATATTTATTTTGATTTTTTGAAAAAAATCCGGGGAAAAAAACTAAAGGGGTTAGCCTTTACTTTTTGACCGATTTTGGTCACTTTTGAAACCTTTGAGTTAGGGTCAAAAACGGTTAGATAAAGTCGTTTTATACCTCTTGTGAAAACGAGAAGACTGTATTTTGGCTAAAAATATTTGTTTTGATTTTTTGAAAAAAATCCGGGGAAAAAAACTAAAGGGGTTAGCCTTTACTTTTTGACCGATTTTGGTCACTTTTGAAACTTTTGAGTTAGGGTCAAAAACCGTTAGATAAAGTCGTTTTAGACCTCTTGTGAAAACGAGAAGGCTGTATTTTGGCTAAAAATATTTATTTTGATTTTTGGAAAAAAATCCGGAATAATAACTTAGCCTTTACTTTTTGACCGATTTTGGTCAATTTTGAAACCTTTGAGTTAGGGTCAAAAACGGTTAGATAAAGTCGTTTTATACGTCTTGTGAAAACGAGAGGACTGTATTTTGGCAAAAAATAATTATTTTGATTTTTTGAAAAAAATCCGGGAAAAAAAACCTAAAACCTTTACTTTTTGACCGATTTTGGTCACTTTTGAAACTTTTGAGTTAGGGTCAAAAACGGTTAGATAAAGTCGTTTTAGACCTCTTGTGAAAACGAGAAGGCTGTATTTTGGCTAAAAATATTTATTTTGATTTTTTGAAAAAAATCCGGGAAAAAAAAACTAAACGAGTTAGCCTTTACTTTTTGACCGATTTTGGTCACTTTTGAAACTTTTGAGTTAGGGTCAAAAACGGTTAGATAAAGTCGTTTTATACCTCTTGTGAAAACGAGAAGGCTGTATTTTGGCTAAAAATATTTATTTTGATTTTTGGAAAAAAATCCGGAAAAAAAAAGTAAAGGGGTTAGCCTTTACTTTTTGACCGATTTTGGTCACTTTTGAAACTTTTGAGTTAGGGTCAAAAACGGTTAGATAAAGTCGTTTTATACCTCTTGTGAAAACGAGAAGGCTGTATTTTGGCTAAAATATTTAT
This sequence comes from Paragorgia papillata, assembly GCA_035771165.1. Classification (NCBI taxonomy): domain Eukaryota; kingdom Metazoa; phylum Cnidaria; class Anthozoa; order Scleralcyonacea; family Coralliidae; genus Paragorgia; species Paragorgia papillata. Next base: position 640,814 of record JAWNZC010000393.1, on the reverse strand, counting down.
TTTGATTTTTTGAAAAAAATCCGGGGAAAAAAACTAAAGGGGTTAGCCTTTACTTTTTGACCGATTTTGGTCACTTTTGAAACCTTTGAGTTAGGGTCAAAAACGGTTAGATAAAGTCGTTTTATACCTCTTGTGAAAACGAGAAGACTGTATTTTGGCTAAAAATATTTGTTTTGATTTTTTGAAAAAAATCCGGGGAAAAAAACTAAAGGGGTTAGCCTTTACTTTTTGACCGATTTTGGTCACTTTTGAAACTTTTGAGTTAGGGTCAAAAACCGTTAGATAAAGTCGTTTTAGACCTCTTGTGAAAACGAGAAGGCTGTATTTTGGCTAAAAATATTTATTTTGATTTTTGGAAAAAAATCCGGAATAATAACTTAGCCTTTACTTTTTGACCGATTTTGGTCAATTTTGAAACCTTTGAGTTAGGGTCAAAAACGGTTAGATAAAGTCGTTTTATACGTCTTGTGAAAACGAGAGGACTGTATTTTGGCAAAAAATAATTATTTTGATTTTTTGAAAAAAATCCGGGAAAAAAAACCTAAAACCTTTACTTTTTGACCGATTTTGGTCACTTTTGAAACTTTTGAGTTAGGGTCAAAAACGGTTAGATAAAGTCGTTTTAGACCTCTTGTGAAAACGAGAAGGCTGTATTTTGGCTAAAAATATTTATTTTGATTTTTTGAAAAAAATCCGGGAAAAAAAAACTAAACGAGTTAGCCTTTACTTTTTGACCGATTTTGGTCACTTTTGAAACTTTTGAGTTAGGGTCAAAAACGGTTAGATAAAGTCGTTTTATACCTCTTGTGAAAACGAGAAGGCTGTATTTTGGCTAAAAATATTTATTTTGATTTTTTGAAAAAAATCCGGGGAAAAAAAAGTAAAGGGGTTAGCCTTTACTTTTTGACCGATTTTGGTCACTTTTGAAACCTTTGAGTTAGGGTCAAAAACGGTTAGATAAAGTCGTTTTATACCTCTTGTGAAAACGAGAAGACCCATAAAAAGCACCCTTGTATAGCACCCTTGTAGCAGGCTCTATAAAGCCAAAATACAGTCTTCTCGTTTTCACAAGAGGTCTAAAACGAAAAAAATCCGGAAAAAAAAAAGTAAAGGGGTTATGTTAGCCGTTACTTTTTGACCGATTTTGGTCACTTTTGAAACTTTTGAGTTAGGGTCAAAAACGGTTAGATAAAGTCGTTTTTATACCTCTTGTGAAAACGAGAAGACTGTATTTTGGCATAAAAATATTTATTTTGATTTTTGGAAAAAAATCCGGAAAAAAAAAAGTAAAGGGGTTAGCCTCTACTTTTTGACCGATTTTGTTCCACTTTTGAAACTTTTGAAACTTTTGAGTTAGGGTCAAAAACGGTTAGATAAAGTCGTTTTAGACCTCTTGTGAAAAGGAGAAGGCTGTATTTTGGCTAAAAATATTTATTTTGATTTTTTGAAAAAAATCCGGAAAAAAAAAGTAAAGGGGTTAGCCTTTACTTTTGACCGATTTTGGTCACTTTTGAAACTTTTGAGTTAGGGTCAAAAACGGTTAGATAAAGTCCGTTTTATACCTCTTGTGAAAACGAGAAGGCTGTATTTTGGCTAAAAATATTTATTTTTGATTTTTTGAAAAAAATCCGGGGAAAAAAAACTAAAGGGGTTAGCCTTTACTTTTTGACCGATTTTGGTCACTTTTGAAACTTTTGAAACTTTTGAGTTAGGGTCAAAAACGGTTAGATAAAAGTCGTTTTAGACCTCTTGTGAAAAGGAGAAGGCTGTATTTTGGCTAAAAATATTTATTTTGATTTTTTGAAAAAAATCCGGAAAAAAAAAGTAAAGAGGTTAGCCTTTACTTTTTGACCGATTTTGGTCACTTTTGAAACTTTTGAGTTAGGGTAAAAAACAGTTAGATTAAGTCGTTTTATACCTCTTGTGAAAACGAGAAGGCTGTATTTGGGCTAAAAAAATAATTATTTTGATTTTTTTGAAAAAAATCCGGGGAAAAAAAAACTAAAGGGTTAGCCTTTACTTTTTGACCGATTTTGGTCACTTTTGAAACTTTTGAAACTTTTGAGTTAGGGTCAAAAACGGTTAGATAAAGTCGTTTTAGACCTCTTGTGAGAATGAGAAGGCTGTATTTTGGCTAAAAATATTTATTTTGATTTTTGGAAAAAAATCCGGAAAAAAAAAAAGTAAAGGGGTTAGCCTTTACTTTTTGACCGATTTTGGTCAATTTTGAGTTAGGGACAAAAACGGTTAGATAAAGTCGTTTTAGACCTCTTGTGAAAACGAGAAGGCTGTATTTTGGCTAAAAAGATTTATTTTGATTTTTGGAAAAAAATCCGGAAAAAAAAAGTAAAGGGGTTAGCCTTTACTTTTTGACCGATTTTGGTCACTTTTGAAACCTTTGAGTTAGGGTCAAAAACGGTTAGATAAAGTCGTTTTATACCTCTTGTGAAAACGAGAAGACTGTATTTTGGCTAAAAATATTTATTTTGATTTTTGGAAAAAAATCCGGAAAAAAAAAAGTAAAGGGGTTAGCCTCTACTTTTTGACCGATTTTGTTCACTTTTGAAACTTTTGAAACTTTTGAGATTAGGGTCAAAAAACGGTTAGATAAAGTCGTTTTAGACCTCTTGTGAAAATGAGAAGGCTGTATTTTGGCTAAAAATATTTATTTTGATTTTTTGAAAAAAAAACGGTGAAAAAAAAGTAAAGGGGTTAGCCTTTACTTTTTGACCGATTTTGGTCACTTTTGAAACTTTTGAGTTAGGGTCAAAAACGGTTAGATAAAGTCGTTTTATAACCTCTTGTGAAAACGAGAAGGCTGTATTTTGGCTAAAAATATTTATTTTGATTTTTTGAAAAAAAAACGGTGAAAAAAAAGTAAAGGGGTTAGCCTTTACTTTTTGACCGATTTTGGTCACTTTTGAAACTTTTGAAACTTTTGAGTTAGGGTCAAAAACGGTTAGATAAAGTCGTTTTAGACCTCTTGTGAAAAGGAGAAGGCTGTATTTTGGCTAAAAATATTTATTTTGATTTTTTGAAAAAAATCCGGAAAAAAAAAAGTAAAGAGGTTAGCCTTTACTTTTTGACCGATTTTGGTCACTTTTGAAACTTTTGAGTTAGGGTAAAAAACGGTTAGATAAAGTCGGTTTTATACCTCTTGTGAAAACGAGAAGGCTGTATTTGGGCTAAAAATAATTATTTTGATTTTTTGAAAAAAATCCGGGGAAAAAAAACTAAAGGGGTTAGCCTTTACTTTTTGACCGATTTTGGTCACTTTTGAAACTTTTGAAACTTTTGAGTTAGGGTCAAAAACGGTTAGATAAAGTCGTTTTAGACCTCTTGTGAAAACGAGAAGGCTGTATTTTGGCTAAAAATATTTATTTTGATTTTTTGGAAAAAAATCCGGAAAAAAAAAAGTAAAGGGGTTAGCCTTTACTTTTTGACCGATTTTGGTCAATTTTGAGTTAGGGACAAAAACGGTTAGATAAAGTCGTTTTAGACCTCTTGTGAAAACGAGAAGGCTGTATTTTGGCTAAAAAGATTTATTTTGATTTTTTGGAAAAAAATCCGGAAAAAAAAAAGTAAAGGGGTTAGCCTTTACTTTTTGACCGATTTTGGTCACTTTTGAAACCTTTGAGTTAGGGTCAAAAACGGTTAGATAAAATCGTTTTATACCTCTTGTGAAAACGAGAAGACTGTATTTTGGCTAAAAATATTTGTTTTGATTTTTTGAAAAAAAATCCGGGAAAAAAAAACTAAAGGGGTTAGCCTTTACTTTTTGACCGATTTTGGTCACTTTTGAAACTTTTGAGTTAGGGTCAAAAACGGTTAGATAAAGTCGTTTTAGACCTCTTGTGAAAACGAGAAGGCTGTATTTTGGCTAAAAATATTTATTTTGATTTTTGGAAAAAAATCCGGAAAAAAAAAAGTAAAGGGGTTAGCCTCTACTTTTTGACCGATTTTGTTCACTTTTGAAACTTTTGAAACTTTTGAGTTAGGGTCAAAAACGGTTAGATAAAGTCGTTTTAGACCTCTTGTGAAAAGGAGAAGGCTGTATTTTGGCTAAAAATATTTATTTTGATTTTTTGAAAAAAATCCGGAAAAAAAAAAGTAAAGGGGTTAGCCTTTACTTTTTGACCGATTTTGGTCAATTTTGAGTTAGGGTCAAAAACGGTTAGATAAAGTCGTTTTAGACCTCTTGTGAAAACGAGAAGGCTGTATTTTGGCTAAAAATATTTATTTTGATTTTTGGAAAAAAATCCGGAAAAAAAAAGTAAAGGGGTTAGCCTTTACTTTTTGACCGATTTTGGTCACTTTTGAAACTTTTGAGTTAGGGTCAAAAACGGTTAGATAAAGTCGTTTTATACCTCTTGTGAAAACGAGAAGGCTGTATTTTGGCTAAAATATTTATTTTGATTTTTTGAAAAAAATCCGGGGAAAAAAACTAAAGGGGTTAGCCTTTACTTTTTGACCGATTTTGGTCACTTTTGAAACCTTTGAGTTAGGGTCAAAAACGGTTAGATAAAGTCGTTTTATACCTCTTGTGAAAACGAGAAGACTGTATTTTGGCTAAAAATATTTATTTTGATTTTTTGAAAAAAATCCGGGAAAAAAAACTAAAGGGTTAGCCTTTACTTTTTGACCGATTTTGGTCACTTTTGAAAGTTTTGAGTTAGGGTCAAAAAACCGTTAGATAAAGTCGTTTTAGACCTCTTGTGAAAACGAGAAGGCTGTATTTTGGCTAAAAATATTTATTTTGATTTTTGGAAAAAAATCCGGAATAATAACTTAGCCTTTACTTTTTGACCGATTTTGGTCAATTTTTGAAACCTTTGAGTTAGGGTCAAAAACGGTTAGATAAAGTCGTTTTATACGTCTTGTGAAAACGAGAGGACTGTATTTTGGCAAAAAATAATTATTTTGATTTTTTGAAAAAAAATCCGGGAAAAAAAACCTAAAACCTTTACTTTTTGACCGATTTTGGTCACTTTTGAAACTTTTGAGTTAGGGTCAAAAACGGTTAGATAAAGTCGTTTTAGACCTCTTGTGAAAACGAGAAGGCTGTATTTTGGCTAAAAATATTTATTTTTGATTTTTGGAAAAAAATCCGGAAAAAAAAAAAGTAAAGGGGTTAGCCTTTACTTTTTGACCGATTTTGGTCACTTTTGAAACTTTTGAGTTAGGGTCAAAAACGGTTAGATAAAGTCGTTTTATAACCTCTTGTGAAAACTGAGAAGGCTGTATTTTGGCTAAAAATATTTATTTTGATTTTTTGAAAAAAATCCGGGGAAAAAAAACTAAAGGGGTTAGCCTTTACTTTTTGACCGATTTTGGTCACTTTTGAAACCTTTGAGTTAGGGTCAAAAACGGTTAGATAAAGTCGTTTTAGACCTCTTGTGAAAACGAGAAGGCTGTATTTTGGCTAAAAATATTTATTTTGATTTTTGGAAAAAAATCCGGAATAATAACTTAGCCTTTACTTTTTGACCGATTTTGGTCAATTTTGAAACCTTTGAGTTAGGGTCAAAAACGGTTAGATAAAGTCGTTTTATACGTCTTGTGAAAACGAGAGGACTGTATTTTGGCAAAAAATAATTATTTTGATTTTTTGAAAAAAAATCCGGGAAAAAAACCCTAAAGGAGTTTACCCTTTACTTTTTGACCGATTTTGGTCACTTTTGAAACTTTTGAGTTAGGGTCAAAAACGGTTAGATAAAGTCGTTTTAGACCTCTTGTGAAAACGAGAAGGCTGTATTTTGGCTAAAAAGATTTATTTTGATTTTTGGAAAAAAATCCGGAAAAAAAAAAGTAAAGGGGTTAGCCTTTACTTTTTGACCGATTTTGGTCACTTTTGAAACTTTTGAGTTAGGGTCAAAAACGGTTAGATAAAGTCGTTTTAGACCTCTTGTGAAAACGAGAAGGCTGTATTTTGGCTAAAAATATTTATTTTGATTTTTGGAAAAAAATCCGGAATAATAACTTAGCCTTTACTTTTTGACCGATTTTGGTCAATTTTGAAACCTTTGAGTTAGGGTCAAAAACGGTTAGATAAAGTCGTTTTATACGTCTTGTGAAAACGAGAGGACTGTATTTTGGCAAAAAATAATTATTTTGATTTTTGGAAAAAAATCCGGGAAAAAAAAACTAAAGGAGTTAGCCTTTACTTTTTGACCGATTTTGGTCACTTTTGAAACTTTTGAGTTAGGGTCAAAAACGGTTAGATAAAGTCGTTTTAGACCTCTTGTGAGAATGAGAAGGCTGTATTTTGGCTAAAAATATTTATTTTGATTTTTGGAAAAAAATCCGGAATAATAACTTAGCCTTTACTTTTTGACCGATTTTGGTCAATTTTGAAACCTTTGAGTTAGGGTCAAAAACGGTTAGATAAAGTCGTTTTATACGTCTTGTGAAAACGAGAGGACTGTATTTTGGCAAAAAATAATTATTTTGATTTTTGGAAAAAAATCCGGGAAGAAAAAACTAAAGGAGTTAGCCTTTACTTTTTGACCGATTTTGGTCACTTTTGAAACTTTTGAGTTAGGGTCAAAAACGGTTAGATAAAGTCGTTTTAGACCTCTTGTGAGAATGAGAAGGCTGTATTTTGGCTAAAAATATTTATTTTGATTTTTTGAAAAAAATCCGGGGGAAAAAAAGTAAAGGGGTTAGCCTTTACTTTTTGACCGATTTTGGTCACTTTTGAAACTTTTGAGTTAGGGTCAAAAACGGTTAGATAAAGTCGTTTTAGACCTCTTGTGAGAATGAGAAGGCTGTATTTTGGCTAAAAATATTTATTTTGATTTTTTGAAAAACATCCGGAATAATAACTTAGCCTTTACTTTTTGACCGATTTTGGTCACTTTTGAAACTTTTGAGTTAGGGTCAACAACGGTTAGATAAAGTCGTTTTATACCTCTTGTGAAAACGAGAAGACTGTATTTTGGCTAAAAATATTTATTTTGATTTTTTGAAAAAAATCCGGGGAAAAAAACTAAAGGGGTTAGCCTTTACTTTTTGACCGATTTTGGTCACTTTTGAAACTTTTGAGTTAGGGTCAAAAACGGTTAGATAAAGTCGTTTTAGACCTCTTGTGAAAACGAGAAGGCTGTATTTTGGCTAAAAAGATTTATTTTGATTTTTTGAAAAAAATCTGGAAAAAAAAAGTAAGGCCTTTAAAGGCCTTTACTTTTTGACCGATTTTGGTCACTTTTGAAACTTTTGAGTTAGGGTCAAAAACGGTTAGATAAAGTCGTTTTAGACCTCTTGTGAAAACGAGAAGGCTGTATTTTGGCTAAAAATATTTATTTTGATTTTTGGAAAAAAATCCGGAATAATAACTTAGCCTTTACTTTTTGACCGATTTTGGTCAATTTTGAAACCTTTGAGTTAGGGTCAAAAACGGTTAGATAAAGTCGTTTTATACCTCTTGTGAAAACGAGAAGACTGTATTTTGGCTAAAAATAATTATTTTGATTTTTTGAAAAAAATCCGGGGAAAAAAACCTAAAACCTTTACTTTTTGACCGATTTTGGTCACTTTTGAAACTTTTGAGTTAGGGTCAAAAACGGTTAGATAAAGTCGTTTTAGACCTCTTGTGAAAACGAGAAGGCTGTATTTTGGCTAAAAATATTTATTTTGATTTTTGGAAAAAAATCCGGAAAAAAAAAAGTAAAGGGGTTAGCCTTTACTTTTTGACCGATTTTGGTCACTTTTGAAACTTTTGAGTTAGGGTCAAAAACGGTTAGATAAAGTCGTTTTATACCTCTTGTGAAAACGAGAAGGCTGTATTTTGGCTAAAAATATTTATTTTGATTTTTTGAAAAAAATCCGTGGAAAAAAAACTAAAGGGGTTAGCCTTTACTTTTTGACCGATTTTGGTCACTTTTGAAACCTTTGAGTTAGGGTCAAAAACGGTTAGATAAAGTCGTTTTAGACCTCTTGTGAAAACGAGAAGGCTGTATTTTGGCTAAAAATATTTATTTTGATTTTTGGAAAAAAATCCGGAATAATAACTTAGCCTTTACTTTTTGACCGATTTTGGTCAATTTTGAAACCTTTGAGTTAGGGTCAAAAACGGTTAGATAAAGTCGTTTTATACGTCTTGTGAAAACGAGAGGACTGTATTTTGGCAAAAAATAATTATTTTGATTTTTTGAAAAAAATCCGGGAAAAAAAACCTAAAGGAGTTACCCTTTACTTTTTGACCGATTTTGGTCACTTTTGAAACTTTTGAGTTAGGGTCAAAAACGGTTAGATAAAGTCGTTTTAGACCTCTTGTGAAAACGAGAAGGCTGTATTTTGGCTAAAAAGATTTATTCTGATTTTTGGAAAAAAATCCGGAAAAAAAAAGTAAAGGGGTTAGCCTTTACTTTTTGACCGATTTTGGTCACTTTTGAAACTTTTGAGTTAGGGTCAAAAACGGTTAGATAAAGTCGTTTTAGACCTCTTGTGAAAACGAGAAGGCTGTATTTTGGCTAAAAATATTTATTTTGATTTTTGGAAAAAAATCCGGAATAATAACTTAGCCTTTACTTTTTGACCGATTTTGGTCAATTTTGAAACCTTTGAGTTAGGGTCAAAAACGGTTAGATAAAGTCGTTTTATACGTCTTGTGAAAACGAGAGGACTGTATTTTGGCAAAAAATAATTATTTTGATTTTTGGAAAAAAATCCGGGAAAAAAAAACTAAAGGAGTTAGCCTTTACTTTTTGACCGATTTTGGTCACTTTTGAAACTTTTGAGTTAGGGTCAAAAACGGTTAGATAAAGTCGTTTTAGACCTCTTGTGAGAATGAGAAGGCTGTATTTTGGCTAAAAATATTTATTTTGATTTTTGGAAAAAAATCCGGAATAATAACTTAGCCTTTACTTTTTGACCGATTTTGGTCAATTTTGAAACCTTTGAGTTAGGGTCAAAAACGGTTAGATAAAGTCGTTTTATACGTCTTGTGAAAACGAGAGGACTGTATTTTGGCAAAAAAATAATTATTTTGATTTTTGGAAAAAATCCGGGAAGAAAAAACTAAAGGAGTTAGCCTTTACTTTTTGACCGATTTTGGTCACTTTTGAAACTTTTGAGTTAGGGTCAAAAACGGTTAGATAAAGTCGTTTTAGACCTCTTGTGAGAATGAGAAGGCTGTATTTTGGCTAAAAATATTTATTTTGATTTTTTGAAAAAAATCCGGGGGAAAAAAAGTAAAGGGGTTAGCCTTTACTTTTTGACCGATTTTGGTCACTTTTGAAACTTTTGAGTTAGGGTCAAAAACGGTTAGATAAAGTCGTTTTAGACCTCTTGTGAGAATGAGAAGGCTGTATTTTGGCTAAAAATATTTATTTTGATTTTTTGAAAAAAATCCGGAATAATAACTTAGCCTTTACTTTTTGACCGATTTTGGTCACTTTTGAAACTTTTGAGTTAGGGTCAACAACGGTTAGATAAAGTCGTTTTATACCTCTTGTGAAAACGAGAAGACTGTATTTTGGCTAAAAATATTTATTTTGATTTTTTGAAAAAAATCCGGGGAAAAAAACTAAAGGGGTTAGCCTTTACTTTTTGACCGATTTTGGTCACTTTTGAAACTTTTGAGTTAGGGTCAAAAACGGTTAGATAAAGTCGTTTTAGACCTCTTGTGAGAATGAGAAGGCTGTATTTTGGCTAAAAATATTTATTTTGATTTTTGGAAAAAAATCCGGAATAATAACTTAGCCTTTACTTTTTGACCGATTTTGGTCAATTTTGAAACCTTTGAGTTAGGGTCAAAAACGGTTAGATAAAGTCGTTTTATACGTCTTGTGAAAACGAGAGGACTGTATTTTGGCAAAAAATAATTATTTTGATTTTTGGAAAAAAATCCGGGAAGAAAAAACTAAAGGAGTTAGCCTTTACTTTTTGACCGATTTTGGTCACTTTTGAAACTTTTGAGTTAGGGTCAAAAACGGTTAGATAAAGTCGTTTTAGACCTCTTGTGAAAACGAGAAGGCTGTATTTTGGCTAAAAATATTTATTTTGATTTTTTGAAAAAAATCCGGGGAAAAAAAAGTAAAGGGGTTAGCCTTAAGGGGTTAGTAAAGGTTAGTTACTTTTTGACCGATTTTGGTCACTTTTGAAACTTTTGAGTTAGGGTCAAAAACGGTTAGATAAAGTCGTTTTAGACCTCTTGTGAAAACGAGAAGGCTGTATTTTGGCTAAAAATATTTATTTTGATTTTTTGAAAAAAATCCGGAATAATAACTTAGCCTTTACTTTTTGAGCGATTTTGGTCACTTTTGAAACTTTTGAGTTAGGGTCAACAACGGTTAGATAAAGTCGTTTTATACCTCTTGTGAAAACGAGAAGACTGTATTTTGGCTAAAAATATTTATTTTGATTTTTTGAAAAAAATCCGGAGAAAAAAACTAAAGGGGTTAGCCTTTACTTTTTGACCGATTTTGGTCACTTTTGAAACTTTTGAGTTAGGGTCAAAAACGGTTAGATAAAGTCGTTTTAGACCTCTTGTGAAAACGAGAAGGCTGTATTTTGGCTAAAAATATTTATTTTGATTTTTTGAAAAAAATCTGGAAAAAAAAAGTAAGGCCTTTAAAGGCCTTTACTTTTTGACCGATTTTGGTCACTTTTGAAACTTTTGAGTTAGGGTCAAAAAACGGTTAGATAAAGTCGTTTTAGACCTCTTGTGAAAACGAGAAGGCTGTATTTTGGCTAAAAATATTTATTTTGATTTTTGGAAAAAAATCCGGAATAATAACTTAGCCTTTACTTTTTGACCGATTTTGGTCAATTTTGAAACCTTTGAGTTAGGGTCAAAAACGGTTAGATAAAGTCGTTTTATACCTCTTGTGAAAACGAGAAGACTGTATTTTGGCTAAAAATATTTATTTTGATTTTTGGAAAAAAATCCGGGGAAAAAAACTAAAGGAGTTAGCCTTTACTTTTTGACCGATTTTGGTCACTTATTGAAACTTTTGAGTTAGGGTCAAAAACGGTTAGATAAAGTCGTTTTTAGACCTCTTGTGAGAATGAGAAGGCTGTATTTTGGCTAAAAATATTTATTTTGATTTTTTGAAAAAAATCCGGAATAATAACTTAGCCTTTACTTTTTGACCGATTTTGGTCAATTTTGAAACCTTTGAGTTAGGGTCAAAAACGGTTAGATAAAGTCGTTTTATACCTCTTGTGAAAACGAGAAGACTGTATTTTGGCTAAAAATATTTATTTTGATTTTTGGAAAAAAATCCGGGGAAAAAAAACTAAAGGAGTTAGCCTTTACTTTTTGACCGATTTTGGTCACTTTTGAAACTTTTGAGTTAGGGTCAAAAACGGTTAGATAAAGTCGTTTTAGACCTCTTGTGAGAATGAGAAGGCTGTATTTTGGCTAAAAATATTTATTTTGATTTTTTGAAAAAAATCCGGAATAATAACTTAGCCTTTACTTTTTGACCGATTTTGGTCAATTTTGAAACCTTTGAGTTAGGGTCAAAAACGGTTAGATAAAGTCGTTTTATACCTCTTGTGAAAACGAGAGGACTGTATTTTGGCTAAAAATATTTATTTTGATTTTTTGAAAAAAATCCGGGAAAAAAAAACTAAAGGAGTTACCCTTTACTTTTTGACCGATTTTGGTCACTTTTGAAACTTTTGAGTTAGGGTCAAAAACGGTTAGATAAAGTCGTTTTAGACCTCTTGTGAAAACGAGAAGGCTGTATTTTGGCTAAAAAGATTTATTTTGATTTTTGGAAAAAAATCCGGAAAAAAAAAGTAAAGGGGTTAGCCTTTACTTTTTGACCGATTTTGGTCACTTTTGAGTTAGGGTCAAAAACGGGTAGATAAAGTCGTTTTAGACCTCTTGTGAAAACGAGAAGGCTGTATTTTGGCTAATTAACAATTATTCACCGAAGTGGAGGTGAATATCCACACTATTCACCGACATTCGGTATTTTTATACAAGAGTATAAACAAGACACGGCCGTCGCCGTCGGCGGCCAGCAACTTGGTGTACTCAATTATTTGTCGACAAAACAGTTTTTACAGCTTTTGAATATATTAATGGCTAGAAAATTGTAAAGAAACATACCTGTGGACACTCTTCTACTTAATTTTGTTGACTTTTCTCGTTATTCTACTACATCACCCTTGTTTATCAACAAAATCTCCTGCCTCGGTAAACAAAGCAAAACTGGTCGCCATCTTGTTTTGCCTGCAGGTGAATAGTGCAGGATATCCCGAGCTAGAGGAACCAATCAGATTGCGCGAAAAGCACTATTCACCTGCGAGGTATATGCTAAAAATATTTATTTTGATTTTTGGGAAAAAATCCGGAATAATAACTTAGCCTTTACTTTTTGACCGATTTTGGTCACTTTTGAAACTTTTGAGTTAGGGTCAAAAACGGTTAGATAAAGTCGTTTTATACCTCTTGTGAAAACGAGAAGGCTGTATTTTGGCTAAAAATATTTATTTTGATTTTTTGAAAAAAATCCGGGGAAAAAAAACTAAGGGGTTAGCCTTTACTTTTTGACCGATTTTGGTCACTTTTGAAACTTTTGAGTTAGGGTCAAAAACAGTTAGATAAAGTCGTTTTAGACCTCTTGTGAAAACGAGAAGGCTGTATTTTGGCTAAAAATATTTATTTTGATTTTTTGAAAAAAATCCGGAATAATAACTTAGCCTTTACTTTTTGACCGATTTTGGTCACTTTTGAAACTTTTGAGTTAGGGTCAAAAACGGTTAAATAAAGTCGTTTTAGACCTCTTGTGAAAACGAGAAGGCTGTATTTTGGCTAAAAATATTTATTTTGATTTTTGGAAAAAAAATCCAGAAAAAAAAAAGTAAAGGGGTTAGCCTTTACTTTTTGACCGATTTTGGTCACTTTTGAGTTAGGGTCAAAAACGGTTAGATAAAGTCGTTTTAGACCTCTTGTGAAAACGAGAAGGCTGTATTTTGGCTAAAAATATTTATTTTGATTTTTGGAAAAAAATCCGGAAAAAAAAAAGTAAAGGGGTTAGCCTTTACTTTTTGACCGATTTTGGTCACTTTCGAGTTAGGGTCAAAAACGGTTAGATAAAGTCGTTTTAGACCTCTTGTGAAAACGAGTAGGCTGTATTTTGGCTAAAAATATTTATTTTGATTTTTGGAAAAAAATCCGGAAAAAAAAAGTAAAGGGGTTATAGTCTTTACTTTTTGACCGATTTTGGTCACTTTTGAAACTTTTGAGTTAGGGTCAAAAACGGTTAAATAAAGTCGTTTTAGACCTCCTGTGAAAACGAGTAGGCTGTATTTTGGCTAAAAATATTTATTTTGATTTTTTGAAAAAATCCGGGGAAAAAAAGAGTAAAATCGGTCAAAAAGTCAAGGTTAACCCCCTTTACATTCTTTCTTTACTTTTTAAAAAAAAATAAAAAATTATATTTACAGCTTTCTCCTTCCCATAGGTGTAAAAAGGCTTAATTTGACCTTTTTTTACCCTAATTCAAAAGTTCGAAAAATGGCCAAAATCGGTCAGAAAGTAAAGGCTAACCCCTTTATATCCCCCCCCCCGATTTAGAAATAAATAAATTAATAATTCAACTTAATATCCAAGATATTTTCTCTACTATCTCTACTCCCATCGCTGCAAAGAAAAGATCATGCCTGCAGTACAGAGTTAGCCTCAATGTTCTGTCAGTGGCTGCTGGGGCAAAATGCAGGGGATGTATATTTTAGTAAGGAAATGCAGAGTCAAAGGTAACCAATAGCCATACACCCCACCCAATGTGGTTACTTCATGGTCTCTTGTCGAACACTGTAATTATTAACCACTTAGGCCCAGGAATCCCACAGGCAACATATGTTGGAGAAAAAACTATACTGTACTGGCAACCAGGCCCTGAACCACAAGTTGCATAACGCAATGGGTCCATGACTAGTATAATTATTACCTTTGAGCACAATTTTTCATCACCAGATTTTGGACTGAAATACTGCATTTGAGCTCAGCAACCACCAACTAAATAGAACCCTATAGCTCCCAGTATTTGTGGCTGTGATTTTCTCAGTGCAGAGGTGGAAATAGAGATAGCAGGGAAAAGTCCTTGGGTAGGAAGTTGTATTGCTTTCTAGAGTAGAGGTGACATAAGCGACAGGGGTACCAGGTAATTTATAGGAAGTGGGTAGGAATAGGTTTCATTGCCCTCAAGAGAACAACGATTACAGCTAGGACTAAGGATCAGTAAGGACAGGTAAAGGAATCGCAAACCCCAACTCTACTATAGAAAGCAATTCAACTTAATATCCAAGATCTTTTCTCTACTATCTCTACTCCCATCGCTGCAAAGAAAAGATCATGCCTGCAGTACAGAGATAGCCTTAATGTTCTGTCAGTGGCTGCTGGGGCAAAATGCAGGGTCAAAAGTAACCAATAGCCACAAACCCCACCCAATGTGGTTACTTCATGGTCTCTTGTCAAACGCTATAATTATTAACCACTTAGGCCCACAAATCCCACGGGCAACATATGTTGCAGAAAAAACTATACTGTACTGGCAACCAGGCCCTGAACCACAAGTTGCATAATGCAAGGGGGCCCTTGACTAGTATATTACCTTCGAGCACAATTTTTCATCACCAGATTTTGGACCAAAATACAGTACACTTCTATAATTAGATTCATACGTTTGGAATGCTCTACTGCATTTGAGCTCAGCAACCACTAACTAAATAGAACCCTGTAGCTCCCAGTATTTGTGGCTGTGATTTTCTCAGTGCAGAGGTGGAAATAGAGATAGCAGTGAAAAGTCCTTGGGTAGGACGTTGTATTGCTTGCTACAGTAGAGGTGCGATAAGCGACAGGGGTACCAGGTAATTTATAGGAAGTGGGTAGGAATAGGTTTCATTGCCCTCAAGAGAACAATGATTACAGCTAGGACTAAGGATCAGTAAGGACAGGTAAAGGAATCGCAAACCCCAACTCTACTATAGAAAGCAATTCAAGTTAATATCCAAGATCTTTTCTCTACTATCTCTACTCCCATCGCTGCAAAGAAAAGATCATGCCTGCAGTACAGAGATAGCCATAATGTTCTGTCAGTGGCTGATGGGGCAAAATGCAGGGAGATGTATACTTTTAGTAAGGAAATGCAGAGTCAAAGGTAACCAATAGCCATGCACAACCCACCCAATGTGGTTACTTCATGGTCTCTTGTCGAACACTATCATTATTAACCGCTTAGGTCCAGGAATCCCACAGGCAACATATGTTGGAGAAAAAACTATAGAGCGTTTTCACTCACATGATCGGTGGCCCCATTGGGGTGGTGAAACAATACGAAATATTTGAATAAGAAAGAGCTAATTCCCATACCGACTACACCAATATGGCCGCCATTTCATTGTTTTGGTACACCAATATGGCCACCGTGACGTCAGATGAAAACGCTCTATACTGTACTGGCAACCAGGCCCTGAACCACAAGTTGCATAACGCAATGGGTCCATGACTAGTATAATTATTACCTTTGAGCACAATTTTTCATCACCAGATTTTGGACTGAAATACTGCATTTGAGCTCAGCAACCAACCAACTAAATAGAACCATATAGCTCCCAGTATTTGTGGCTGTGATTTTCTCAGTGCAGAGGTGGAAATAGAGATAGGCAGGGAAAAGTCCTTGGGTAGGAAGTTGTATTGCTTTCTAGAGTAGAGGTGACATAAGCGACAGGGGTACCAGGTAATTTATAGGAAGTGGGTAGGAATAGGTTTCATTGCCCTCAAGAGAACAATGATTACAGCTAGGACTAAGGATCAGTAAGGACAGATAAAGGAATCGCAAACCCCAACTCTACTATAGAAAGCAATTCAACTTAATATCCAAGATCTTTTCTCTACTATCTCTACTCCCATCGCTGCAAAGAAAAGATCATGCCTGCAGTACAGAGATAGCCTTAATGTTCTGTCAGTGGCTGCTGGGGCAAAATGCAGGGTCAAAAGTAACCAATAGCCACAAACCCCACCCAATGTGGTTACTTCATGGTCTCTTGTCAAACGCTATAATTATTAAGCACTTAGGCCCACAAATCCCACGGGCAACATATGTTGCAGAAAAAAACTATACTGTACTGCCAACCAGGCCCTGAACTACAAGTTGCATAATGCAAGGGGGCCCTTGACTAGTATATTACCTTCGAGCACAATTTTTCATCACCAGATTTTGGACCAAAATACAGTACACTTCTATAATTAGATTCATACGTTTGGAATGCTCTACTGCATTTGAGCTCAGCAACCACTAACTAAATAGAACCCTGTAGCTCCCAGTATTTGTGGCTGTGATTTTCTCAGTGCAGAGGTGGAAATAGAGATAGCAGTGAAAAGTCCTTGGGTAGGAAGTTGTATTGCTTTCTAGAGTAGAGGTGACATAAGCGACAGGGGTACCAGGTAATTTATAGGAAGTGGGTAGGAATAGGTTTCATTGCCCTCAAGAGAACAATGATTACAGCTAGGACTAAGGATCAGTAAGGACAGGTAAAGGAATCGCAAACCCCAACTCTACTATAGAAAGCAATTCAAGTTAATATCCAAGATCTTTTCTCTACTATCTCTACTCCCATCGCTGCAAAGAAAAGATCATGCCTGCAGTACAGAGATAGCCATAATGTTCTGTCAGTGGCTGATGGGGCAAAATGCAGGGAGATGTATACTTTTAGTAAGGAAATGCAGAGTCAAAGGTAACCAATAGCCATGCACACCCCACCCAATGTGGTTACTTCATGGTCTCTTGTCGAACACTATCATTATTAACCGCTTAGGTCCAGGAATCCCACAGGCAACATATGTTGGAGAAAAAACTATAGAGCGTTTTCACTCACATGATCGGTGGCCCCATTGGGGTGGTGAAACAATACGAAATATTTGAATAAGAAAGAGCTAATTCCCATACCGACTACACCAATATGGCCGCCATTTCATTGTTTTGGTACACCAATATGGCCACCGTGACGTCAGATGAAAACGCTCTATACTGTACTGGCAACCAGGCCCTGAACCACAAGTTGCATAACGCAATGGGTCCATGACTAGTATAATTATTACCTTTGAGCACAATTTTTCATCACCAGATTTTGGACTGAAATACTGCATTTGAGCTCAGCAACCACCAACTAAATAGAACCCTATAGCTCCCAGTATTTGTGGCTGTGATTTTCTCAGTGCAGAGGTGGAAATAGAGATAGCAGGGAAAAGTCCTTGGGTAGGAAGTTGTATTGCTTTCTAGAGTAGAGGTGACATAAGCGACAGGGGTACCAGGTAATTTATAGGAAGTGGGTAGGAATAGGTTTCATTGCCCTCAAGAGAACAATGATTACAGCTAGGACTAAGGATCAGTAAGGACAGGTAAAGGAATCGCAAACCCCAACTCTACTATAGAAAGCAATTCAACTTAATATCCAAGATCTTTTCTCTACTATCTCTACTCCCATCGCTGCAAAGAAAAGATCATGCCTGCAGTACAGAGATAGCCTTAATGTTCTGTCAGTGGCTGCTGGGGCAAAATGCAGGGTCAAAAGTAACCAATAGCCACAAACCCCACCCAATGTGGTTACTTCATGGTCTCTTGTCAAACGCTATAATTATTAACCACTTAGGCCCACAAATCCCACGGGCAACATATGTTGCAGAAAAAAACTATACTGTACTGCAAACCAGGCCCTGAACCACAAGTTGCATAATGCAAGGGGGCCCTTGACTAGTATATTACCTTCGAGCACAATTTTTCATCACCAGATTTTGGACCAAAATACAGTACACTTCTATAATTAGATTCATACGTTTCGAATGCTCTACTGCATTTGAGCTCAGCAACCACTAACTAAATAGAACCCTGTAGCTCCCAGTATTTGTGGCTGTGATTTTCTCAGTGCAGAGGTGGAAATAGAGATAGCAGTGAAAAGTCCTTGGGTAGGACGTTGTATTGCTTTCTACAGTAGAGGTGCGATAAGCGACAGGGGTACCAGGTAATTTATAGGAAGTGGGTAGGAATAGGTTTCATTGCCCTCAAGAGAACAATGATTACAGCTAGGACTAAGGATCAGTAAGGACAGGTAAAGGAATCGCAAACCCCAACTCTACTATAGAAAGCAATTCAAGTTAATATCCAAGATCTTTTCTCTACTATCTCTACTCCCATCGCTGCAAAGAAAAGATCATGCCTGCAGTACAGAGATAGCCATAATGTTCTGTCAGTGGCTGATGGGGCAAAATGCAGGGAGATGTATACTTTTAGTAAGGAAATGCAGAGTCAAAGGTAACCAATAGCCATGCACACCCCACCCAATGTGGTTACTTCATGGTCTCTTGTCGAACACTATCATTATTAACCGCTTAGGTCCAGGAATCCCACAGGCAACATATGTTGGAGAAAAAACTATAGAGCGTTTTCACTCACATGATCGGTGGCCCCATTGGGGTGGTGAAACAATACGAAATATTTGAATAAGAAAGAGCTAATTCCCATACCGACTACACCAATATGGCCGCCATTTCATTGTTTTGGTACACCAATATGGCCACCGTGACGTCCAGATGAAAACGCTCTATACTGTACTGGCAACCAGGCCCTGAACCACAAGTTGCATAACGCAATGGGTCCATGACTAGTAAATTATTACCTTTGAGCACAATTTTTCATCACCAGATTTTGGACTGAAATACTGCATTTGAGCTCAGCAACCACTAACTAAATAGAACCCTATAGCTCCCAGTATCTGTGGCTGTGATTTTCTCAGTGCAGAGGTGGAAATAGAGATAGCAGGGAAAAGTCCTTGGGTAGGAAGTTGTATTGCTTTCTAGAGTAGAGGTGACATAAGCGACAGGGGTACCAGGTAATTTATAGGAAGTGGGTAGGAATAGGTTTCATTGCCCTCAAGAGAACAATGATTACAGCTAGGACTAAGGATCAGTAAGGACAGGTAAAGGAATCGCAAACCCCAACTCTACTATAGAAAGCAATTCAACTTAATATCCAAGATCTTTTCTCTACTATCTCTACTCCCATCGCTGCAAAGAAAAGATCATGCCTGCAGTACAGAGATAGCCTTAATGTTCTGTCAGTGGCTGCTGGGGCAAAATGCAGGGTCAAAAGTAACCATGCAATAGCCACAAACCCCACCCAATGTGGTTACTTCATGGTCTCTTGTCAAACGCTATAATTATTAACCACTTAGGCCCACAAATCCCACGGGCAACATATGTTGCAGAAAAAACTATACTGTACTGCAAACCAGGCCCTGAACCACAAGTTGCATAATGCAAGGGGGCCCTTGACTAGTATATTACCTTTGAGCACAATTTTTCATCACCAGATTTTGGACCGAAATACTGCATTTGAGCTCTGAGCAACCAACAACTAAATAGAACCCTAATGCTCCCAGTATTTGTGGCTGTGATTTTCTCAGTGCAGAGGTGGAAATAGACATAGTATACAGCCAAAATTGGTGAAAAAGTAAAGGCTAAGTCCTTAACAATTTGGGCATTTTTCAACTTTTAAAATATTTGGCAATAATTATTTCAAAAGTTGAAACACTGGCAAAAATCAACCAAAAAGTAAAGACTGACCCCTTAAGATTCTGACCGATTTTTTCAAACTTTTGAAATAAAGTCATACTAGAAAATAACCTTTGTTGTGACCTGCCGCAGTTAGTAATGTATATTTACAGTAGCTTAACGGCATTAATTAAGTAAAGACCATATTGTAGTACCTTAATTCAGCTCGTCATTGATTGGTTGTGATAGTATTCTCATCTTATTAAAATTTCCCAAGAGTCTATTAAACAGAACAAAAGAAAGAAAATGTTGTTAATGATAGTAATTTTGTTATCATTTATACTGTATGCATGTCCAACCAAGAAAGTGTTATTTTCTGCTGGCTGAGGAATTAAAGAAGCAGAAAATGTTTTCTCTCACATTGCTGGGGGCATGATGGGTAATCAGGTGTATAGGGGGGTACGGGTTATGTCAGCACATTTTTTGTTGTTGCTTTGCCATGCTTGACCTCTAATCCCACCCACCCTTCCCCTTGTAATGCTTCATGGGTTGAAGTTTATTGTTAGGTTACCTATGTGCAAAATACAATGAACTGCTATTACTGTATTAGTCATCTTGTATTTAGTTTAATTCTAGTTGGGCTGTAATAGGTAACAGTAAGTCAGTAATGTGATGTAAAGCTGTGATAGCTATCTGTGGTTAAATAAAGGTTAAGCTTGCAGTGGATGCTGCAGCAGCTCCCAGCTGTGTGTGAGAATAATTTTTTAATGATCTATTAAATCCATATCAACAACAATAACAGCACTGCATGAGCAACAACAGCTCAGAGCAGCCAGCAACAATAATCAGTAAGCGAGACTCATTATGCTAAAGATGTTGCCCTAGCTTGTGTTACTGGCATGAATATCTCAACATCTTATTTTTATTCAAAGCTTCTCGAGGTTTGGTTGTAACTGATGCGGATATTCTGCCTAAAGAAGCTGACAAGCTTCGCACAACAAACAATTCATGGATTCAACATACCACATACCTAAAACTAGAAGACTATGTTTTTAGAACGGTTATGTAGTGAGAGTGTTGCACTGTTGTGTATCTGGAATACCCTCGCAAATGAACTTCATGAACCGGACATTTCTCTGTGAAAGTTGGAATCACTCCTCTTCAATTACTACTTCTCAGCTAGCACATCAAGTTTCGTGAAGGTGATCACACACCCACAATTGTCTCCAAGACTGCCCAGGTGAAAATCTTACATGAGATCTTGCCAAAATCTTGGCAAGATCTTATAAGATCTTATGTAAGATCTCGCAAGATCTTGGCAAGTTCTTGCAAGTTCGTAGAAGATCTTGTTGAATCTTACAAGATCAATACAAGATCCCACAAGATCTTACAAGATCTTGCTGAATCTTACAAGATCCTACAAGATCTTACAAGATCTTGTAAGATCTTGACAAGATTTTCACCTGGGTGCATGCTCTCATGAAAAGTTTAAATCTGTGAAGAAACTTGTAGAGGGGGGAGGGGGGGGGGGAGTAACAGTTGTTTTAAGGCCAAGTGAGTAGACTAGTAATGTGTTGCATATAATATTGCAGGCATGCATATATGCTATAAATTACAAATACTAACAGATCTATACAAAATGCCTCAGACTTGTTTTTACATTTACGATTTGTTTATATATACCAGTAAATCTAAAGGTATTCTGATGTGTATCATTCTGTGTTCTGGTTTGATTTCAACAAAATTATATAATTTATGGCTTTCAGATTACTCTTAAATACCTCAAAATGCAGGAAATAGTGTTTCAGAGTACTAGAAGTCCAATAACAACCAACAATAACAGCAGCAACAACAACAATAGCAACAACAATATCAGCAACAACAACAATAGCAACAACAGAAATAGCAACAACAATAGCAACAGCAACAATAGCAATAGCAGCAACAACACTAGCAACAACAACAATAGCAACAACAATAGCAGCAGCAACAATAGCAACAACAATAGCAGCAACAACAAACATGCAATAGCAACAAGAAACTGTGACAACAAATTGGCAACATCAACATGCTTAATATTCTTTTTAACTTTTGAAATCTTAGGATTAACACTCTCATTGCTACAGGATATGTTTAAAGACTTAATTTGGCATTTAAAATATTTGACCTTTTACAAATTCTGTCCCTACAGTAGAAAGCAATTCAACCTAATGCACCTATCAATGTAAACCCCACGGGGTGGGGGTGGGGGTGCGGGCAAAGGGTGGGGATTTGACATCAAAAACCATCCCTGCAGTCATGCTTTTGACCATAAAGGCTAACCCCTTTACTTTTTGACCGATTTTGACCCATAAAAAGTAAAAAAGTAAAGTGGTTTATCTCATTAAAAATTGAATGGATTGTTCTACTTTTTTCAGTGGTTATTCCATAGTTGGTGTGCTATACATTAATGAACTAAAATATTTAGCCTTACTTCCAAAGTTGAAAAATGGCCAAAATCGGTCAAAAAGTAAAGGCTAACCCCTTTACTTTTTGACCGATTTTGACCCATAAAAAGTTAAGAAGTAAACTGGTTTATCTCATTAAAAATTGAATGGATTGTTCTACTTTTTTCAGTGGTTATTCCATAGTTGGTATGCTATACAATGAACTAAAATATTTAGCCTTACTTCCAAAGTTGAAAAATGGCCAAAATCGGTCAAAAAGTAAAGGCTAACCCCTTTACTTTTTGACCGATAGATTTGACCGACTTTTGAGATAGGGTCAAAAACGGTTAGATAAAGTCGTTTTAGACCTCTTGTGAAAACGAGAAGGCTGTATTTTGGCTAAAAATATTTATTTTGATTTTTGGAAAAAAAATCCGGAAAAAAAAAGTAAAGGGGTTAGCCTTTACTTTTTGACCGATTTTGGTGACTTTTGAAACTTTTGAGTTAGGGTCAAAAACAGTTAGATAAAGTCGTTTTAGACCTCTTGTGAAAACGAGAAGGCTGTATTTTGGCTAAAAATATTTATTTTGATTTTTTGAAAAAAATCCGGGAAAAAAAAAGTAAAGGGGTTAGCCTTTACTTTTTGACCGATTTTGGTCACTTTTGAAACTTTTGAGTTAGGGTCAAAAACGGTTAGATAAAGTCGTTTTAGACCTCTTGTGAAAACGAGAAGGCTGTATTTTGGCTAAAAATATTTATTTTGATTTTTGGAAAAAAATCCGGGGAAAAAAAAGTAAAGGGGTTAGCCTTTACTTTTTGACCGATTTTGGTCACTTTTGAAACTTTTGAGTTAGGGTCAAAAACAGTTAGATAAAGTCGTTTTAAGACCTCTTGTGAAAACGAGAAGGCTGTATTTTGGCTAAAAAGATTTATTTTGATTTTTGGAAAAAAATCCGGAAAAAAAAAGTAAAGGGGTTAGCCTTTACTTTTTGACCGATTTTGGTCACTTTTGAAACTTTTGAGTTAGGGTCAAAAACGGTTAGATAAAGTCGTTTTAGACCTCTTGTGAAAACGAGAAGGCTGTATTTTGGCTAAAAATATTTATTTTGATTTTTGGAAAAAAATCCGGTAAAAAAAAAGGTAAAGGGGTTAGCCTTTACTTTTTGACCGATTTTGGTCACTTTTGAAACTTTTGAAACTTTTGAGTTAGGGTCAAAAACAGTTAGATAAAGTCGTTTTAGACCTCTTGTGAAAACGAGAAAGCTGTATTTTGGCTAAAAATATTTATTTTGATTTTTGGAAAAAAATCCGGAAAAAAAAAAGTAAAGGGGTTAGTTAGCCTTTACTTTTTGACCGATTTTGGTCACTTTTGAAAGTTTTGAGTTAGGATAAAAAACGGTTAAATAAAGTCGTTTTAGACCTCCTGTGAAAACGAGTAGGCTGTATTTTGGCTAAAAATATTTATTTTGATTTTTTGAAAAAATCCGGGGAAAAAAAAGTAAAATCGGTGAAAAAGTCAAGGTTAACCCCCTTTACATTCTTTCTTCCTTTTTAAAAAAAACTAAAAAATTATATTTACAGCTTTCTCCTTCCCATAGGTGTAAAAAGGCTTAATTTGACCTTTTTTTACCCTAATTCAAAAGTTCGAAAAATGGCCAAAATCGGTCAGAAAGTAAAGGCTAACCCCTTTATATTCCCCCCCCCCCCGATTTAGAAATAAATAAAGTAATAATTCAACTTAATATCCAAGATATTTTCTCTACTATCTCTACTCCCATCGCTGCAAAGAAAAGATCATGCCTGCAGTACAGAGTTAGCCTCAATGTTCTGTCAGTGGCTGCTGGGGCAAAATGCAGGGGATGTATATTTTAGTAAGGAAATGCAGAGTCAAAGGTAACCAATAGCCATGCACACCCCACCCAATGTGGTTACTTCATGGTCTCTTGTCGAACACTATCATTATTAACCGCTTAGGTCCAGGAATCCCACAGGCAACAAATGTTGGAGTAAAAACTATAGAGCGTTTTCACTCACGTGATCGGTGGCCCCATTGGGGTGGTGAAGCAATACGAAATATTTGAATAAGAAAGAGCTAATTCCCATACCGTACACCAATATGGCCACCATTTCATTGTTTTGGTACACCAATATGGCCACCATGACGTCAGATGAAAACGCTCTATACTGTACTGGCAACCAGGCCCTGAACCGCAAGTTGCATAATGCAAGGGGTCCATGACTAGTATACTACCTTTGAGCACAATTTTTCATCACCAGATTTTGGACCGAAATACTGCATTTGAGCTCTGAGCAACCACCAACTAAATAGAACCCTAATGCTCCCAGTATTTGTGGCTGTGATTTTCTCAGTGCAGAGGTGGAAATAGACATAGTATACAGCCAAAATTGGTGAAAAAGTAAAGGCTAAGTCCTTAACAATTTGGGCATTTTTCAACTTTTAAAATAAGGCAATAATTATTTCAAAAGTTGAAACACTGGCAAAAATCAACCAAAAAGTAAAGACTGACCCCTTAAGATTCTGACCGATTTTTTCAAACTTTTGAAATAAAGTCATACTAGAAAATAACCTTTGTTGTGACCTGCCGCAGGTAGTAATGTATATTTACAGTAGCTTAACGGCATTAATTAAGTAAAGACCATATTGTAGTACCTTAATTCAGCTCGTCATTGATTGGTTGTGTTAGTATTCTCATTTTATTAAAATTTCCCAAGAGTCTATTAAAGAGAACAGAAGAAAGAAAATGTTGTTAATGGTAGTAATTTTGTTATCATTTATACTGTATGCATGTCCAACCAAGAAAGTGTTATTTTCTGCTGGCTGAGGAATGAAAGAAGCAGAAAATGTTTTCTCTCACATTGCTGGGGGCATGATGGGTAATCAGGTGTATAGGGGGGTACGGGTTATGTCAGCACATTTTTTGTTGTTGCTTTGCCATGCTTGACCTCTAATCCCACCCACCCTTCCCCTTGTAATGCTTCATGGGTTGAAGTTTATTGTTAGGTTACCTATGTGCAAAATACAATGAACTGCTATTACTGTATTAGTCATCTTGTATTTAGTTTAATTCTAGTTGGGCTGTAATAGGTAACAGTAAGTCAGTAATGTGATGTAAAGCTGTGATAGCTATCTGTGGTTAAATAAAGGTTAAGCTTGCAGTGGATGCTGCAGCAGCTCCCAGCTGTGTGTGAGAATAATTTTTTAATGACTATTAAATCCATATCAACAACAATAACAGCACTGCATGAGCAACAACAGCTCAGAGCAGCCAGCAACAATAATCAGTAAGCGAGACTCATTATGCTAAAGATGTTGCCCTAGCTTGTGTTACTGGCATGAATATCTCAACATCTTATTCAAAGCTTCTCGAGGTTTGGTTGTAACTGATGCGGATATATTCTGCCTAAAGAAGCTGACAACCTTCGCACAACAAACAATTCATGGATTCAACATACCACATACCTAAAACTAGAACATTATGGGCACTTTCAAATTGACAAGGTCAGACCGCTCAGTCTGGCCAGAATGGACTTGCTTTTGATTAGGACCACATTTTCCAGTCTGACCGTCCTAAGTCTCAAACGAATCTTGTTCCATTTAACCGGACTGACCGGTCTAACCGTGTGAATGGAAAGCCCCCTATGTTTTTAGAACAGTTATGTAGTGAGAGTGTTGTGTATCTGGAATACCCTCGCAAATGAACTTCATGAACCGGACATTTCTCTGTGAAAGTTTGAATCACTCCTCTTCAATTACTACTTCTCAGCTAGCACATCAAGTTTCGTGAAGGTGATCACACACCCACAATTGTCTCCAAGACTGATCAGCTCTCATGAAAAGTTTAAATCTGTGAAGAAACTTGTAGAGGGGGGAGGGGGGGGGGGGGGGGGGGGGCGGGGGGGAGTAACAGTTGTTTTAAGGCCAAGTGAGTAGACTAGTAATGTGTTGCATATAATATTGCAGGCATGCATATATGCTATAAATTACAAATACTAACGGATCTATACAAAATGCCTCAGACTCTTGTTTTTACATTTACGATTTGTTTATATATACCGGTAAATCTAAAGGTATTCTGATGTGTATCATTCTGTGTTCTGGTTTGATTTCAACAAAATTATATAATTTATGGCTTTCAGATTACTCTTAAATACCTCAAAATGTAGGAAATAGTGTTTCAGAGTACTAGAAGTCCAATAACAAGCAACAATAGGAGCAACAACAACAACAATATCAGCAACAATACTAGCAGTAACAACAATAGCAACAACAACAATAGCAACAACAGCAACAACAACAATAGCAACAACAGTAGCAGCAGCAACAATAGCAACAACAACAAACATGTAATAGCAACAAGAAACTGTGACAACAAATTGGCAACATCAACATGCTTAACATTCTTTTTTACTTTTGAAATCTTAGGATTAGTAATGACTATTTAGTACAAATACTGTATACAACACTCTCATTGCTACAGGATACTGTATGTTTAAAGACTTAATTTGGCATTTAAAATATTTGACCTTTTACAAATTCCGTCCCTACAGTAAATGCACCTATCAATGTAAACCCCACGGGGTGAGGGTGGGGGTGCGGGCAAAGGGTGGGGATTTGACATCAAAAACCATCCCTGCAGTCATACCTTTGACCATAAATTGTTCCCCGCGGGTCGAGACATTTGACTTCCTGCATGGTATTGATTGCAAAAGTCCTGGAGACGAGTGCTTAAGAACAGTCATTTTGTGTAGTCAGTTTACCATCGTTTGTCCTTCGAGAGCACTCTACAAAGGTGAGTAAAATCCAAATATATCTGCTTCCAACTATCCATATGGTCAAAAACGTACAGCCTTTGCAAAGGAAAATTTTTCAATTGTTTATTGAATGATCTATTAAAGGCGATCAATCATGCACAGAAATATTTAAATATACGTGTATGTACTGTATATGACTGGTGTTTTTCATCATTAATAATTCACAAGCTAACCAACGCTCATTTAAATGTATGAAAATTTTAATCTGTCCCCAGATGCATTCTTTAGGAAACATTTGATCGATATACAATTCCCCATCCTCGGGCATTTTACTCAAATTTTCATTTTTTTGTTAAATCCCCACCTTTTGCCCGCACCCCACAGGGTTTACATTGATAGGTGCATAATACACAATTAAGGTCTTAATCCCACTCAAGCTCCACTTCCATTTCTGCAAAGAAAAGATTTTATGCCCACACAGTACAAAGATCAGGGTAGTTTAGCTTTGAACCAATTTATAACAATTATTATCAAATATTAAAGGCAATTGGAGAAGGTATACTAAAGATTCAGTAAAGGCATTGGAAGAGGGATACCAAAGATTCAGTACAGGCATTGGAAAAGGGATACTAAAGATTCAGTAAAGGCATTGGAAAAGGGATACTAAAGATTCAGTAAAGGCATTGGAAAAGGCAGGGGTGGATTTAGCATACATGCATACTGCATTTGAGCTCAGCAACCACTAACTAAATAGAACCCTGTAGCTCCCAGTATTTGTGGCTGTGATTTTCTCAGTGCAGAGGTGGAAATAGAGATAGCAGGGAAAAGTCCTTGGGTAGGACGTTGTATTGCTTGCTACAGTAGAGGTGCGATAAGTGACAGGGGTACCAGGTAATTTATAGGAAGTGGGTAGGAATAGGTTTCATTGCCCTCAAGAGAACAATGATTACAGCTAGGACTAAGGATCAGTAAGGACAGGTAAAGGAATTGCAAACCCCAACTCTACTATAGAAAGCAATTCAAGTTAATATCCAAGATCTTTTCTCTACTATCTCTACTCCCATCGCTGCAAAGAAAAGATCATGCCTGCAGTACAGAGATAGCCATAATGTTCTGTCAGTGGCTGATGGGGCAAAATGCAGGGAGATGTATACTTTTAGTAAGGAAATGCAGAGTCAAAGGTAACCAATAGCCATGCACACCCCACCCAATGTGGTTACTTCATGGTCTCTTGTCGAACACTATCATTATTAACCGCTTAGGTCCAGGAATCCCACAGCGTTTTCACTCACATGATCGGTGGCCCCATTGGGGTGGTGAAACAATACGAAATATTTGAATAAGAAAGAGCTAATTCCCATACCGACTACACCAATATGGCCGCCATTTCATTGTTTTGGTACACCAATATGGCCACCGTGACGTCAGATGAAAACGCTCTATACTGTACTGGCAACCAGGCCCTGAACCACAAGTTGCATAACGCAATGGGTCCATGACTAGTATAATTATTACCTTTGAGCACAATTTTTCATCACCAGATTTTGGAATGCTCTACTGCATTTGAGCTCAGCAACCACCAACTAAATAGAACCCTAATGCTCCCAGTATTTGTGGCTGTGATTTTCTCAGTGCAGAGGTGGAAATAGACATAGTATACAGCCAAAATTGGTGAAAAAGTAAAGGCTAAGTCCTTAACAATTTGGGCATTTTTCAACTTTTAAAATAAGGCAATAATTATTTCAAAAGTTGAAACACTGGCAAAAATCAACCAAAAAGTAAAGACTGACCCCTTAAGATTCTGACCGATTTTTTCAAACTTTTGAAATAAAGTCATACTAGAAAATAACCTTTGTTGTGACCTGCTGCAGTTAGTAATGTATATTTACAGTAGCTTAACGGCATTAATTAAGTAAAGACCATATTGTAGTACCTTAATTCAGCTCGTCATTGATTGGTTGTGATAGTATTCTCATCTTATTAAAATTTCCCAAGAGTCTATTAAACAGAACAAAAGAAAGAAAATGTTGTTAATGGTAGTAATTTTGTTATCATTTATACTGTATGCATGTCCAACCAAGAAAGTGTTATTTTCTGCTGGCTGAGGAATGAAAGAAGCAGAAAATGTTTTCTCTCACATTGCTGGGGGCATGATGGGTAATCAGGTGTATAGGGGGGTACGGGTTATGTCAGCACATTTTTTGTTGTTGCTTTGCCATGCTTGACCTCTAATCCCACCCACCCTTCCCCTTGTAATGCTTCATGGGTTGAAGTTTATTGTTAGGTTACCTATGTGCAAAATACAATGAACTGCTATTACTGTATTAGTCATCTTGTATTTAGTTTAATTCTAGTTGGGCTGTAATAGGTAACAGTAAGTCAGTAATGTGATGTAAAGCTGTGATAGCTATCTGTGGTTAAATAAAGGTTAAGCTTGCAGTGGATGCTGCAGCAGCTCCCAGCTGTGTGTGAGAATCATTTTTTAATGACTATTAAATCCATATCAACAACAATAACAGCACTGAGCAATAACAGCTCTGAGCAATAACAGCTCAGAGCAGCCAGCAACAATAATCAGTAAGCGAGACTCATTATGCTAAAGATGTTGCCCTAGCTTGTGTTACTGGCATGAATATCTCAACATCTTATTCAAAGCTTCTTGAGGTTTGGTTGTAACTGATGTGGATATATTCTGCCTAAAGAAGCTGACAACCTTCGCACAACAAACAATTCATGGATTCAACATACCACATACATAAAACTAGAACATTATGGGCACTTTCAAATTGACAAGGTCAGACCGGTCAGTCTGGCCAAAATGGACTTGCTTTTGATTAGGACCACATTTTCCAGTCTGACCGTCCTAAGTCTCAAACGAATCTTGTTCCATTTAACTGGACTGACCGGTCTAACCGTGTGAATGGAAAGCCCCCTATGTTTTTAGAACAGTTATGTAGTGAGAGTGTTGTGTATCTGGAATACCCTCGCAAATGAACTTCATGAAGCGGACATTTCTCTGTGAAAGTTTGAATGACTCCTCTTCAATTACTACTTCTCAGCTAGCACATCAAGTATCGTGAAGGTGATCACACACCCACAATTGTCTCCAAGACTGCCCAGGTGAAAATCTTACATAAGATCTTGCCAAGATCTTGCAAGAACTTATCAAGATCTTACAAGATCTTATCAAGATCTTTACAAGATCTTGCAAAATCTGACAAGATCTTACAAGATAGCTTAAAATCTTACAAGATTTTAGACGAGTTCGTAGAAGATCTTGTTGAATCTTACAAGATCTTACAAGATCTTGCTGAATCTTACAAGATCCTACAAGATCTTACAAGATCTTGTAAGATCTTGACAAGATTTTCATCTGGGTCAGCTCTCATGAAAAGTTTAAATCTGTGAAGAAACTTGTAGAGGGGGGGGGAGGGGGGAGTAACAGTTGTTTTAAGGCCAAGTGAGTAGACTAGTAATGTGTAACTCAGTATCGTATTATTTATCATTTTGCATCCTAGTGA
The DNA here is from genome assembly GCA_035771165.1 of Paragorgia papillata. NCBI lineage: Eukaryota > Metazoa > Cnidaria > Anthozoa > Scleralcyonacea > Coralliidae > Paragorgia > Paragorgia papillata. Next base: position 610,590 of record JAWNZC010000393.1, on the reverse strand, counting down.
AGTCTGAGTTCAGAGTTCAGACATATATTTATTCAGCAGGTGGCATTAGCATATTTCACGCTTGCCAGGAGCTTTTATATGAATTTGAAACTCAAAGGATCAATTGATCCTTAAGCCCAGGTTTAGTTCAACGTTAAATTGGATCTTTCTTTTCATGATTTTGAAATGAATACTGTTTTCAAAGTATTGTTAGTCTCGCTATCTTGCTCTGATGAGATATATTTTAACGGCATGTTCGTGAAATATGATCTCAGGTAGTCAGGTTGTCGGTAGATGACATATAATTTATTAAATTAATCTTTGAGACAATGAATAATTGCATGGGTGTTTGCTCCTGTCTCGTTTAGCTAACTAATATTATAGTTAGCTTTGTAAATATATAATTCTGTATAATTTTCTCAATAAAGTTTAAGAAACATCCAACTTGGACAAAATATTTTGCAATAATGATAAAATGTGCCATTAAAAATATGTTTTAAAAGTTTCAAAATTTTGCTCAAATGTGCTGTCAGATCGTGGGAAATGCCATTTTAGAGACCCCAATTTCAAAAATTTTCGGGGGGTCATGCCCCAGCACCCCCCTAGATCTGTGGACCATAAGTTTGACTGACATTTTCAAAATCCTAAATCCGCCCCTGAAAGGTATACTAAAGATTCAGTAAAGGCATTGGAAAAGGTATACCAAAGATTCAGTAAAGGCATTGGAAAAGGTATACCAAAGATTCAGTAAAGGCATTGGAAAAGGTATACTAAAGATTCAGTAAAGGCATTGGAAAAGGTATACTAAAGATTCAGTAAAGGCATTGGAAAAGGTATACCAAAGATTCAGTAAAGGCATTGGAAAAGGTATACCAAAGATTCAGTGAAGGCATTGGAAAAGGTATTTGTAACGATATTTGGTACCTGTAAACGTATTGGTCTTATTGGTAAAGGTATTTTTAAAGGTTAATTCGTAATGGCATTAATACTGTATATTGGTAAAGCCTATTCATTAATTCATAAAGGTTATTAAATTTGTACAGTAAAGGTATTCATAAAGGTATTGGTGAAGGTATTGGTAAAGGTATTCAGGTAAAGGTATTCGTACCTGTATTCATCAAGGTATTCGTAAAGGTATTTGTGAAGGCATTGATTGGTAAAGCTATTCGTAAACTAAGGTATTATTTCGTAAAGGTATTCGTAATTAAAGATCAAGGAACAAACCTCGTGTTGAACTTGAATCCAGATGCTGCCCACTGTTTCGACATTTCCCACCTTCAAACAAGCGTTGAGAAGACAAATAAACGGTCCTTTTCCACAGATACTGCTTTCCAATGTTGAATTTAAAGTCCGCTTGAGATTAAATGGACGAGAACTAGTTCAAAACATGTTTAAAACTCTTTAAAGCTCACCAAATTGCCACATGTTGAACAAACATTGAATCTTCGCGGGCTTTGGAGGTTTCCGTAGCGTTCCGACGATATCCGATTCCGAACATACTCCGACGATCCGCCGGTGAGATCCTCTCAATAAATAACTAATGAATAGCCGAATACATTAGCTAAATACATAATTTTCTTTAAAAAATCGGTATGTTTAAAAGAGGAAGCATATTTAAACAGGATTTGTTTGTAAAGTTTGGAACAGAGCTGTTATATAAAATATAATAAGCCCTGCCCGATCGTGCCTATTTAGAAGCCCGCATCCCTTTCAACGCAATTCGCGCCTGACTTTTAGGGTGTAACGCTGCTCTCACCAAGCCCCTAACCCGATATTTATTAGCGATATATAATAAATAATCATATTATAATCGTTAATTCTAGCCCTTACCCTCGGGGAGGCGGAGGGGGGTATTCTGGCAATTTTTAGGTAGGGGTGTACCACCGTGACCTCAAAATCCTGACCCTATCCAAACACTGGTGTCACATTGGCCTGTCTCAGACCAAAATATGCACCCTATTCCAGACCAAAATGGACAATTTGTGTACCCTATCCCAGACCCCAGAGCACAAAATCCATACATACCCGTATCCCTTATATACGAGTACCCCCGCTGCCCCCCTCTCCCCCCCCCCCCACCCCCACCCCCAGGGTACAAAATACAGACTATTGTTTAAACATTTGCGATACAAGACTACTATGCAGCTATTAGCTCCCTTATTAACAATATATATATAATTCTATTAATATACATGTATACACTATGTATTTCAAGGTAAAGAAAAATAAAATATCCGGGTTTTCTGATTGGCTAGAAGTAACCAATCACAATGTTAGTTACGAATTCGTTCCCATACTCCCTGATTGGAGTTAGGGGGTTTGATTGGGCTAGGTTATCTAAACCAATCAGAAACCATCTTAGTTTTGGTAGGTCATGACCCGAATGAGTTGCTCCCATTTAATGAACGCTGACATCATTATAAATAGAGTTAGTTACACGATTTTACATCAATTTGCTTGGCAATATTGCTTGGCAATATTTACGCTATATACAAGATCATTATTAATGATATATTACACAAGATCATTATTATTTTAGTTCCGGGCAACACTTAGTATATACGTGGGCAACATTTTTCTTCAACTGTGTTGCGTTGCAAGTTGAAAAGCGTTGTTGCACGTATTACCACGCACCTTAAACATTGTCACACAACAATGACTTTGTGTTGTAAGTTGAATACATTTGTTGAAAAAAGTAGACTCCAGTTCTACTTGCTGCAACATGCTGATTCAACTTGCAACAAAATCATTGTTGCGTGACAATGTTTAAGCTAGGTGGGTGGTAATACGTTCAACAACGCTTTTCAACTTGCAACGCAACAAAGTTGCAGCAATTTGTTGCTCGTATTACTTCACCTTAAGTTAGATATGTGTCCCATGTTATAAATAAAAAAGTATTGAATCATAATTGTTGACATCTTGATCAGTAGTAAATCATTGAACCGGGGGTTTATTGTTCCCAATGGAGAACTTTCGAATCTCCCATCGGATTTGAGTACCCATTGGTATGGTACTAAAAGCAGGTAGCTAAATCCTTGATTCCATTCCCCTGTAGATCGACTTGTGGTCGGCAACCAAATATCCCACGAAAAAAAAAGGCACAGACTCGTTAATTATGGCACCTCGGCGATATTTTGAGTAAAACAGTAAGCTGACATGGTAAAGATGACAGCAAAAACACACATCCAGCTAGCATTAATGCCATGTCTAGCAAACATTCCAGGAGAAGAATGGCTTTCTCTGGCCTTCTTGTCAAAATCGTCTCCTATCTGGGAAAGTTTTCCGGCCACAAAAAGCACTGATGGGTCTCGAGCAAATGAGTCATCCATTACATGGAGTCCAATGTTCAAAATTTTGAATTATAAGTATTCAATTGGTTAGGAGTTTTCCCGCGGCCTTGGCAGACTGTGAAAGCTAGGATAGTTTTACAACGTTTCAGTCCAATCCCGCAAGCCCACGATATCAGTTTATACAACAATACAACGCCTACGTTTAATCAAGATACCTCGTAATGCTGTGATTTCTCAACTGGAATCAATCTGTAAACACAAAGAAAATGTTTTGATTAAGAACAAAGCCAAAACATAATCTTGTTATGAATACAACAGCCCAGCAAATAACTTTTTGTTCATTATTAAAAGTCACTTGCTGAGCTATCATATTCATAACACAAATGCTGATATGCATACAAAGGAAAATATATTAAGTATTTCGCTATAATGCAAGTTACAACCTTTCAATACTTTCAATTTGTATCTGCATACGACCTACGTAGGCAACACTATTTACATACAAAAGAAAAGGAAATCGCTTGCCATGATGAACTATTGGAGTAATTACAAGGCTATTGCATGGTGACAGACCCATGCACTGTGTTTTATTAAACTAACGATATAAAAAAGGCGTTCTGCTTATAACATATGTTTCGAATTTTCTACGTAAGTTATTCTAGCCAATTAAAACCAAGCAATTTTCAACAAAATATTCAACAAAAACTAATTAAGGTATGTCTTGCGTATACTACAATCGTGAAGGTGTTCTTTCTTGTCATGTCAATGTTTAAATAAAAAAAGCCTTCACTATGAAGTAATCCTAATTTTAAAAGATATAATTTCCTGTAGGACTCCTGCTGCCATGAACATGACCCTGCCCAGGCAGACTATTCGTGACTGGGATTATCAACATACGTATCTCCCTGGACGTCCAGGATTATCAACATACGTATCTCCCTCGATATGTACTTGGTTCACTACATCATGCTATATATAGACTATATATAGCATATACTGTATATACAGTTCATCCTACGATAATTGGGTATAGAGATACGAATCGAAAGCAACACTAGCGATATAATATTATATATCAATGATATTACTATTATACGATTGAAATGGGATGAAAGCCAATATTCCATTGCAGTACAAGCTGAATAAACGATGAGGCTATTAATAAACATATCAAATACAATAAAAACAAACGTCAAAGGACATTATAAAATAACATGTATGCTACGCATGCGCTGATTCGTCAATACCCATGTTTGGATCGGGCTATCCAAACATGGAAACCCATTAGGTATTTCTTAAAACTCCAACGTAATGTTATGACAATTTTGTTAAAATACAGGCGCTAATTCGCTAAATATATACTCCCCCGCACCTAAAGCTTTGCTTTCCCCCAGCTAGGGTGGGTATCAAAACTTCCTTTTAGAAATGTCATGATATGTTTACAGAAGATTAAGGAGAACATTGGGCAAATTCCTATTCATTTAAATATAGAAAAATGTAGAGTGCTGCGTAGACAGTGTTTTCGATAGAGCAAAGGGAAAAGGTGGTAAACCTGCTGAGGGTTTTTAGCACCGAAATACTGACGTTTCGAAGGGAGTCATTCATCAGAGTAAAATGTAAGATATAATAAGATATACATGGAGTTCTCTATTCTAGAATAACTAACAAAATGCGCTTGCTATTAAATGTTAACTCGTGAATGAAACAATTATTAATTAACAAGTATATATATATAACGAAAAACCATCGAAGTCAGCGAGCACGTTCACAATAAAGAATGAGAGAAAACAGAACGATATGAAAAGGTTGCCGTTATAACTGAAAAACAAAGACACTGAGGTTTCTCTATTCCAGTAACATATGTTAAAGCGGCCGATTACATGCCACGGCTATAACTGGGCTGACTCGTGTCACGAAATTATTTTCTCGGCCGCAAAGGGAGATTTTAATCAACGTTAGGATTCGTTTACATCTAAACTAAACCAATTCTTCTTTGTAAATTTAGTTTATGCGAGTTTCAAAACCACAGTGAGATCCTAATCAATCGCTATAACCCGGTTAACCAGGCTCATCGGTATAAACAGTCCCTAAAACTATAGAATAAGACGGCTACCATGAGAGAGTGTGACTAACTGAAATACGCAAAATGAAAGCTCTCACCTTTCTACAGCTTTACAGAGCAAATGTTAAGTGAAAAAGACTTTAATCTCGGTGAAAAACTGGACTAGATAGAACTATTGCAGTATCAATTCAGGAAGCAGCTTTATAACAGTATATCCGACACAGTGAAGTTTATAATGAACTCTGGAGTGGAACTACCAGTTTATTGTTCTTATAGATTCATATAATTACGTCATGGAAATTAAATATTTTGACGTAGAAACATTGGGAGACAAGAATTTTCAGAAAGCGGTCCAGCCGAGCCAAGATTTGTTCAAAGAACTTATAGAGTGTGGTATGGCAATAACAACAGCATTTTAAGCAAAGCGGTAAAGCTTTTTGATTCTTTTTAGCATAGTTTTCATATAACGTGCAATCACTAAAACATCTTTAGCTTTTGTTCAAACGACAAGCTTACAGATAATACCACAACATGTTTCTCTGACGTCATGCCAAGCCAGTAAAGACGTCACACGACTGCCAGAGTCTGGATAGCGCCAAATAAGAAACCTCATAATAAATATAATTTTAGTTTCACCTTTAAGCACTGGCGATATTTTGGGAAATTTTTGACAGCCAAAGCTTAGTTGGTGAGATAAGAATAAGTTAAGCCGTACTTGTTAACTTGGGGTGAAATGGGGTGCGATGGAAAAGCTGAAATAAGATTGCGTGACTCTGCAACTCCTTGGTTGGCAAACGACAGGCTGCGATTTTGGTAAACCTTGACCCAAATTACCTAATCAATGTTCTTGTTTACAGTAAAAAATAGAAGACGGACGTGATCCAGCCTATGCATGAATGCGCAATACTGACTTAGCAGTGGCGATAAAACAAAATGTATAATTGAATAATTGTAACGCAAAATTGTTTAATAATACTTAAGAATATAATATATATATAGACACTATAACCGGAATAAGTCGGAATAAACTGAATTAAATATGAAAGTGTACATAGGGTTTAAATACGTGGGCATGTCGTTTCACGCGATGTTTAATAAAAAACTACAAGCTAGGTTGATGAATTGCTCTGAAGTGCAAAAAGACTGAATATTTTTGTTTTTAAGAATAGGTTTTAAGAAATCGAGTTCTGTCAGTTATCATTGAGATATCATAAAATATATTAATTACAAAAATACAATTATAAAACCCGTGCACAGTGATTGGTCAAAACTCAAAAGCCATGTTTCTATAACTCGATTGGCTGTCACGTTATTTTTCGCCTCAATTGTCTTACGTTGAAATTCTGAGCTTCAAATTTTAAAATTAAAGCTGTATATTAATTCGATTGTGAAAAACGAATCACTTAACAACTATATGAAGGATTTCTGAACCCGTTTAAGACCAAGTTTTTAGACAAATTGGTCAAAATTTGAATGCCAGACCAACAAAAATCGAGCCATGTGTCAGATTTGCAATCCCTTTCACGATCTCGCTTTATTGTATAGCAAAGTGAAAAACAATGAACTATTATTAAGCACTGACAGGTTAACATGTACAAGTATAGGGAACCGGTTGCTGTGGTTACAAGACAAACACACGTACGCGGTTGAAAAATACATGTCCATAATCTATGATGTAATCGCTGATCAATAACATTAGCAAAACAACTGAAAACGTGCATGGTCTAAAATGGCGAGTATTTGGAACAAAATAGTTCATCACTTACTCTGATGTTCCGTGAGTATTTCGTTGCTAAAAATCTCAGCAGTTTAACACCTTTTCACTTTGCCCTCATCCAACACACTGCCGTAGCACTGCATGTCACTATACATTATTTACAAATGTTATTTGTTTCTGCAAAACTGATTATCACGTAATGTTCGTGCAGGTCCTTCAATGTCATACACAAACAAATAAAATAAATTTTCACCATGACGTTTTTGCCTTGTTTTGACAAAAGGGGAGCACGGGTGGCGTGTGCTGTTAGCGCGCTGCCTCTCACCAAAAAGTTAAGCCCAGTTAGACGAGGTTAGTACTTGGATGGGTGACCGCTTGGGAATGACCCCGATGTCGAGCTTGAACTCGTGTGAGTAGAGTTGTAGTTGATCTCTCCTGTTCTCCCTCCATAAAATCAACACCTAACATCTTAGCTGTGATCCGTGGTCTAAACTGTGTCGTATGGTGGCTGCTTGGAGCGCCTTTGATATGCCTCGACACGGCCACGTTGACCTGCGTCCTTCGCAATTCAGCCACTGGCTGCAAGTACGGATGATTAGTCCCAGTCCTTTATCCTTTAAAATATGATTTTGTTGTGCAGTACCCTTATTGTGACCTTGGGTGTTAGTCAAGGAGGTTCACGTAGTTTGAAATCGAGACACTAGCATTGGAAATAACTTTATTAAAGTACCTATATCATGATTGGGGATTTTGCATATTTAGGATATTTGGAACAATCTGAGAAGATTTGTAATATATCTTCCTTTCTAAAATTTCATCCTCATGGACTTTTTCGCTGTTCAAGTTGACGGAAGTAACGTCTACGCAGGAATTTGTCTATAAAAAAAACACTTTACAGATTCCTGCGTTGACGTCACTTCCGTCAACTTCAACAGCGAAAAGGTCAACGAAGATGAAATTTTAGAAAAGGAAGATATATTACAAATCTTCTCAGAAGGTTCCAAATATCCTAAATATGTAAAATCCCCAACAATGATTTTGGCACTTTAATACATCATAATATAAAAAATGTCACGCTACAATTTATATAGCCTCAATTGTCTTAATGTTGAAATTTTGAGCTACAAACTTCAAAATTAAAGCTGTAAATTCATATTTGATTGTGAAATACGGGTGACCTAACAACTATATGGAGGCTGATCATCCAACACAAAGTTTTTACACAAATTGGCCTAAACTTGATCAGTGCTGCTCGGCCAACAGAAATTAAGATGTCACATTTGCAATCTCTTTCAATCTCGCTTTAATTTTGACCATCCGTGCTTCTGTGCAGGTTTCTAGTATCTCTTTTATGTTTTTATATAAAATAAAACCGTTATGAGATTTTGTGTAATTTTAAGACAACTTTTGTTCCTTTAAGAATTGCTAAAAAGAAGGGTGACATAGCGCCTTTAAAATCCTCGTTATAAACTTCGACTGAAGGATGTTCTTTCTTTCTTTTATCTAAACACTTCGAATTTTAATTAATAAATATTTCACTATAGTCATCCGTCATCAGGATTGCGTCAACGCAATTTAAATTTCGCATGCAGCGCATCTAAGGTAAAACACTCATGTTTTGAAAGACGTTATTGATCTATTATGCAAATAACAGCAATATTTTTTAATTAACTGAAATCATTGTTCTCAAAATAGCAGCTTCTCGAAAGATTTCATTTTCACGCTGCTTCTGATTGAAGTTCCAAGCCAAAAAAAGATGATTCCAGATTGTTGTATTTTTTTCGAAAATATTGAATCTGATTGGTTAAAGAACAATAGATGGCGAGGTGACCATGACAACGCTGCGCAGAACAATAGTATGCGTCATATGTTCTCTAGACAGGTTGTCAGCCTGAGAGGGACTGATGAATATTAAGATTATTTCTTAATTACACGAACCAAACCGAAAACAAAGCTTTTCTTTCTTGTAGCCTTCGCAATTTACGTCGTCGAAAGGAATGACTACGCACAACAGAGCAAAAATAGCTTGGGGAAAAGACCCGGGATGCATACGACGTTAGCTTAAACCCTAAAGGTAATGGACTGCTGAAATTTCAAATAACAAGATACTGACGACGGATAACAGAATTTTTTCGTTAGATGACTCCAAGGAAGCGGAAGCCTTTAATCAACGGCCAATGCTAGGTGACCCATGGTTATTACATGCAGGAACCGGACGGGGAAAACCAAAACAAGCCAATACGAACGTAAATGAACAGATGTACGTTTAGCAAGGCTTCAAGATCGAGAACTTTTGAGATTATAATATAGGAAATATAATGTTTCGCGCTCAAATCTTCGAAACGTCACTAGTTATTTCGACTTTTCGTCATCTAAGTTCTCAAGACTTCACTGCATGATTTTCTATACATCATAACACACTGCCTACACAGCACTCTAATTTTATATTACATGGTCCATGATTTACTCTGCTGAAGGACTTTGGCTCAAAACGTCAGTATTTCGTTCTCTAAAATCTCAGCAGTTCAACACCTTTAAGATTTTCTAAACATCGTAACACACTGTCTACACAGCACTCTACTTTAGTATATTAATCCATGATGAATATCTTTGGCTCGAAACGCCAGTATTTCATTATCAGTAAAGTTCATCGTGATACCGTGAAAATGCTTTACACGTCCTGACACGCTCCCCACGCAAGACTCTATCTTCATGTAAAAAGTAGAGTGCTGCGCGCGTATAGGCAGTGTTTTGGATAGAGCAAAGTGAAAAGGTAGTAAACTGTTGAGATTTTTATATAGCACTGAATGAAATACTGACGTTTCAAGCGGAGCTCTTCATCAGAGTAAAATAAAAAGGGCTCTGCTCGAAACGTCAGTATTTCGTTCATAAAAATCTCGACAGTTCACTATACCTTTTCACTTTGCTCTACCTTCATATGTATAGCTAAATGGTAACCTAAATGCCCTGGGATTGTCGAAAAAAATGGTGAATATTGATTGAGGGTTACTCTGAAGTGAGAACCATGCATGCATGCATCAGAGGAACATTGGGTACGTAGGTAGGATGATAAATTAAAAGAACAATCGTGGTATATACATAGAATAGCCGAGATATACTATATATAAATGCTATAAGACCGGACGCGATTTTTTTTAACTACTGCGCGCGAATGGAAGGAAGTCCAGTGAGGCCTGCAAGCATGGTGCATGGATTAAGCTTAAACTTGTACAAACGGGAAAAACAAAAGAATAACAGTTTAACACCCTTATCACAATACTCGTGGCAAATAATCTGTGTCTGAGAGAAATTTTGAATAAAGTGCAGAGAAAACGCACAGTGAAGCCAACGAGATATCTAGTCACACTTCCAAATTAATATATAGCTCTGTGCTTATTCAGAATTAAGGTAAACATGACAAAAATTAATCCTCCAGGCGCACTTAATTACATATTTAGAAATTCCATTGCTATATAATATCTTTGTTTTGTATATCATAACTATACCCTTCCTCATGTTTTTTTATATTATATTTTGCGGCTAACGTCAGATGGCTTTGTTCAACATAGTTTGTTCGCCTTATTAGGAAATTACTATAGATCTGCATGAAGATTTAATATACTTCAATCCAAAATCGTATTTCGATAGAACAGATATTAAACTACATAACAATACATAAAGTCAGAAACCTTACTTACGATATGATGTTGTTGCGTTTCTTTGGTTTGTGATCTGTACTGTAGAGATATATTCGTAATATACTCGGTGTCCAATGCTATAGTTCTTCCACCCACGAACGTCGGTTATTGAATAACACGACACACAAACACGAGCTGTATAAAAATAATGAAAGAGCAAAACAATGTTCGCGTGAGCCCTCGCGTGGACAATTAATTATGTCATGATATCACGCCACGAGACTAATTATAGCTCGCCACTTGAAGCTAAGTAAAAATAGTAAAGTAAAAATAGACAGGTTTAATTTGGGGAATTTTTATTCGTTATCAGAAAAGAAACAAGCCAAAGCAGGTCAAAGTACAAAACAACAAGCTGCATGCGTCCAGTCTTGTTGTCTTAATAAGTTGATGTAAGCCATAGAAGCCAATATATATAACCAGGATGCATAATATCCTATATAAGGGACGTGTTTTGTTCATTTATGTTATTTACAAAGCCAAATTTGGTATTAATAGTAAAAAGTGAACTTTGTTTTTTAAAAAATGCATGACATCATTTATGTGGTTAACCAACATGTTTGCTTGGCATTTAATTTATCAATATTCTAAGCTGGTATCCTAAATTATATATACAAGAAACGTGTGATTTGATTAACTAGAATATAGAGCTAATGTAAGTATTGGTAGAGCAATCAACTTTTCGTTTATACGTCTTTTTAAAAACAATGAGTGCATTGTTTTCTGTATTTTTTTCTAGGCGCGGCATGAGACTCAATCAGTCTCAAATTTCGTGTGTATATGATAATTGTACGTATACATGTAGTGCATGTGGTACGTTTGCAAGCTTGCTGTAATGGAAGACTCGGAAATCTTTTCTGAGTAATTTAGCTTGACGAACGTCCACTGAACGTCTGTCCCGTGTATATATTTACACTAATTTACTCTGCAGGTTAACACTAGATAATTTTACTCTCGTCACTAGGGAAACCACCAATGGAAAAGAGTTAAGAAAATACGAACATTTATATCTAACCACACAACTAAAATAATGTTATCCAAGTCAAAGAAACCGGCAATATAAGGTTTAATTTTTGAGTAAGGCCAAATTCAAACGTCGGACTGAACCGAATTATAAGTGCAAATGAGCGCAGCATATTGTTTAAGCTAATTTGCATTGAGTCCGATTAATGTAAAGTCCGACGTATAAACCTGGTGGCATCCTCGATTTAATGAAATATCAGCACTCGTTAATACACGTAACTCAAGCAAGGCTAGCATATGGTTTAGGCTGTTTGGTTGTCTAGCTGTTTCTAGGCTATATGTAAAAAAGTAGAGTTCTACGTAGGCAGTGTTTTAGATAAAGCAAAGTGAAAAGGTGGTAAACTCCCGAGATTAGTTTTGATAACGATGTTTGATAACTGCATGACGTTTCGAGCGGAGTCCTTCATCAGAGTAAAATATTAAAGGGCTTCGCTTGAAACTCAGTATTTCGTTATCGAAACTATTCGCGGCAGTTTAACTTTGCTGTTTCCAAGCTATATGTGTTCGACTTTAAGTTTGATTTTTAATAAATATAATATCATCCATTTTCCTGCGCCACAGTTGCGAACAAAAGGTTCTTTTATCGACATCGATTGGATTTGAATTATTAATTTCAGTTGACATAGTACAAAATACTGTTTGGCATTGTCAGCAAGTATATTGTTAACAAGTATTGTCAGTATACTTTGTACTCTTATTGTGTTCCTTTGCGGTTTGCGAACGGCGTCCAATATTCAAGTGAATTCATACAAGACCGATAAACAAAGCCAGGTCTTGTTCAAAGAATCAAAAAAGTGCTGTATTTCTAATTCTTGTAAAACAATCAGTCCTCTACATGTCTTGACTACGCAAAAATATTTACATAGCTTCTATTTTTGGCCATTGTCTAAGAAACGTTGAAACACACTTATGCCTGCACTTAATCAAATTGTATGATTTTTGAACCGACTCTGCAATTAAAACTGATCAGTTTGACTAAAAGATGCTGAGTTAATGACTATAGTTTAACCCTTTCACTCGCATTGTTGATGTGAAACAACTTAATCTTTTTACTCTGTCTAAAAGGGGCTGTTCATATGAGACGGGCTGATTTTATCTCACGATAATCTTATTACGATTTATTTGAGAAAGGCAGAATGATATATATAACAAAGCAAAATTGGCTTCGTTTTTCTGTAAGCAGAACACAAAGGGTATTCTGATTCTTTTTTGCAGTCATAGAAAGATTTCCGTGACATAAAATCAGCCCGGTAACTGGGCCAGCCCACTTCATATGAACGGCCCCTAACGCCAGACGATTTTATTCGTCAGAGGAAGTTAGACGTCTCGGAAAGCCATGACTGCATGAAAGGATTAACTGTGTACAAGTTTTCTGGGTGTCAGAAAAATAACGAAATGGACTTCAAACGTGCTGTGTAGCAAAAAAACTTGATCAATTTTCTTATTATTGTCATCCAGATGAATCCAATCGACTGATCAGATGTTTTGCAACATTAGCGAGCGAATCATAAGTTGGTATATACAGAAATCAGTGATTATAAGCGTGAAATGTTTCTCGTACACACAATTCCATACGCCAGAACAACAATCGTCAGAAACGTTTATATTGTGTTATTAGAACCATTTACAGCTCTTGTATTCAATTGTCATTCTAATGTATCCACCGACAAGCACGTTTTGCAACATTCACTGTCCAATCAGAAAAATTGCATCGCGTGCATAGATTAGCATACACCATAAAGACATTTCGTGAATGACATCAAACTACATAGAACATGCCCGGACAAGATTCCAGCTATCTTAAATAATGTTTTCCAACAGCGTGAATATGTGATTCAATAGTAATCGATCACACCAGGACGCTATCCTTGCCGGAAATGTAGATATAGGTTTCATAATTCCGGTTTATTGTAGTCAACTACGGAAGGTGATTCCCTTTTAATTCCCTCCCACCGAGGACAAACAACAATCATGTTTTTCCTCCCGATATTTAATAACCCTTGTTATGAACGATTAAGAGCCAAAAACACTCTAGCCAAATCTGACACTTATTTCTTTAATTCCAAAACACCGTGCTCTCGTGCACCTAGTCACGACAGAATTTCTTAGTTTTCAAGTCCTTGAGAAAAATGTTAATAGTTTTGGGACGGCGCCAATTAGAATTTCTAAATTTGCATGTGATATTTAGAGGAGATTACATGGCACACGTCGCCTACTGTTTTACAGCTTAAGTGAGATTATTATTAATCGACTAAACCTCAAAAGGGATAATAAATTGAGTATAACCACAACAACTGCATGAAGAGAATACACGAATGAACACTCAACGTCAAAAACAATTACTCTTAGACGAATCATAGAAGGGTTGAAGGATAAGAACTTGCCATGGATAGGATATTATCATATTAAACACAGCTGTGGTCAACCACAAAACCCAACAATGTTGAAATATATGGCACGAGTAGCCACAATCAAGGACAAAACGCAAAAACGAAACTTCTAACCGTATGCGGTTTGACAAGTGGTAATACAAACTTACAGTTCTCAAGGTGTATCCCAGATATAGTTAATTACAACAATATAAAAACTATACAACTTGTACTTTTGTCTACAGTAATGTTTGTTCAAACGCCTCCTCAGTTCTCACAATGTCAACTGATGATGGAAGACTATTTTTTATAAATTTCAAAACAAAATGCTAATTGCTTTGAAGTGTGAGGTAATCAGTATTTCAAAAACAGACAAAGAAAAGAAATTATGCATGTGGTGTGATGTAGATGAAAAGAATGTATTGTGGTCGGTTAATAAAGTTTAGTTCTATAGCATACGATTTTATCGCTACAGTATAGCTTTTCTGATGGACGTTATCTTTTTAATAATATATTAAAATTTCAAGCAAATTTTAATAATATTTGGACTGGGTAAAATATTGCAGCCAAAGGTATATTCATTTACTGGTCATCAAACAGGAATACGACCGAGTCATTTTTTCCCTCTGAGCAAAAAAGCCCACAAATAAACACAACAAACAAGGGGGGGAAATCTATGTTTGTAGGGTATATATAATTTAGAATAAGCATATATAAAGACGACAGGAAGATATAGAATAGATCAAGGTATATTTGTGGCTTTGTGCACATGCGAGTCGCTCTGATCTGTTTTTGGTCTGAATTTTTGAAAGAGTTTTTGCTAGAATTTTGAGTTTCGTTTAACAATTCTGTGGCAGACAGGGTCATGCATCATTCTATATATATTTCTACTGTCACACACTGCCAGAGGCACCAACGAATAACGATAACATTAATTAATAAGTTGGGCATGAATACGACCTTTTATTCTTCTAATTAGAGTGAAGTTTTAGCCTTCTAATAGTACTACATGTGAAACAGCATGCCTGTGTAGAGATGTGATGAATGCCTCGTGTATGCCACACGGCTTCGACACACCACAAGATTAATTTCCTTACCTGTGAAGTTCCAGGCGACCTTCACACCTTTCTTAAAGAATGCACTCAGCAGGTACATATATATTTATATATCTAGACGAAACGAGAGAAAAAAACAAAAACAAGCTGTGAATATATGAATATATATGAGGGACAAGCTCGAGCTGTCAATCTAAGGTGACAGTCACCTCTTTAAACTGTGGGTGACCAAGGTTGGGCAACTGTGATGATGAAATATATATGGAAGGGAATTTATGAGTTTTAAAAATGGGCGTTTTGAATTGTGGTACACGTAATAAATCCATTGTTGTAATCTGAGCAGTTCCCCTGGCTTCAATGATAATCCAATAATTTCGATAATATAACTTGAAACCAAATAGTGTTGTCATGGATATTATACCAGTGCACGAAGCTTATACAGATAAACAATAGATTTATGTTTTAATATAATAAAATAAGATAAGTAACTTAAGCTTTTGTCTCTATGCAATGAAGTATGAATGTAAGTATAGTAGAATCACACGAGATAAAACCCATCACACGAACAATGTAATTTATAAAGTAAAAACTAAAATATGTCGAAAATAGCATCTTGAAACTGAAACGGTTATCAGTGAAAAACAGCTTGAAAAAATTAAAATGCAATCATATCTATTTCCACTCTTACTTTTATAGTCGTTAACACACGCTAGAAAAATTAGTAATTTGCTCTATATAGGTACTCAGTATATATAATGATAAATTTGAAATCAAGCCACTGAATATAACCATTTCTATTTTACAGAACCGTGATAAATGGAGAGATACGATTAAGGGTCTTGATCAATCTGATTTGCCTGCACTGTGATCTTTGTGGGTCTTTATTTTAACTAACAATTATTAACGCATATTCCCAATGCAAATTAAAGGGAAGGTGTATATTCTTTTAGTGAAATAAAAGTAGCGTGCTGCGTAGGCAGTGTTGAAACAACAATCGAAATACACCGGTAGTAACGTTAGATATACTGCCAAAACAGAGAACGTAGTAGTCTAACGTTTCGAGGCCCTTCGTCAGAGAGAAACGTCAACTGACGAAGGTCCTTCGCGCTCGAAACGTTAGACTCCTACGTTCTCTGTTTCGGCAGTATATCTATAACCTTACTATATTTCATATATTCTTTTAGCTTTGTTTTAATTAGATTTTTTTCAATATTGTTGCCTAAGGGTGTCTTGTAAAACGAGTCTTACACGTATATCCTATTTTTAATTTGTTTTTCCTGCATTGATTTAACCTTGGCACAGGGTCGATTAATAACTAATTACCCCAGTTGCTAAATCTGCATGAATTAACAGTATATATAGCGGAAATGAGTTATTTTAACATTTCAACTAAGGCTTTGGATTTTGGGACTATTACTCATCATCCAAAAATAGCATAATCCATCAAAGCTGCTGCAGTTGAATCGACCCTTTCCTATATACAGTGTGTATAAAAAAACCCGGAACCCTTAGAAAATGAATTAGTATTCTGTTCAAACAACCTGAGTAGTTTGAAAGCCCTAAGCACCTCTGAGCCACGGATGCGTAAAAACACGGTCTTATACACCTGGGAAATTAAGATAACTTGAAGTGTATGCATGGTGAAAGTATTTAAAAGCTTTTTCTCTTTCTGTTTAACTTATGTGCTGATTAATTTATAACGCAGCGATTAAGGGCTTTCAAACTACTACAATAGGTTGTTTTAAAAGAATACTAATTCATTTTCTAAGGGTTCCGTTTTTTTTATACACACTGTAGATTTTCCCTGTGATGAATAAAATCGTTTGGTGTTAGTCAGAGTTAAATACACACAACTTAAGAGTCCAATCCGCGCCAAGAAAGAGTTAAAGAACTCCTTTCTTAATAAATCATTTCGTAAATTAATCATATATTTTTCTCGCCAAGAGAGCATTTTTATTGTCAAGTAGTCTTAAAATTCTTTGTCTAGCTTATGATTAATATATCGAATCCGTCAAAACAAACATAAATATTCGTGTACTCTAAAGTGTTTCGACTATTCATTAAAACACAGAGCATTTTTTAATAAAGTTTTGTAATATTACACTGACTAACCATAAAAGCAGTGTCACCATGACGCAAACTTGAAAATCTTCGCGGACAAATTCAAGTTACATAAAATTATCGTGAATATTATCACACACGTCAAAACTTGGACTAAATATAGTCCGTAAGAAAACGTACTAATGTCTTACTTTTTTTAACGTTTTAATAATATTATTCCTTTCCTTTGCACACAAACATAATTTTTGTCTCGCGCAAAACTATTAAGCGGCAATTTAATACCTGACGCTGCGCCTTTAAATCTTGAATTTCTGGGGTTAAAATATTATATTATTATTCAGATTAAATTCAATCACATCGATTAAAAATATATGACTGGTAAATATTAGACAGTTAAAATAATGCATTTCAAGTGGGTCTCGAACAGAACCACAATTTACTAGCTGTATGCAAAAGCAAATATTCGATAGCTTCAGGTTTTATAATCACTTGAAGGCCAATGCCATACTGAGTGAAAAACTGAAAAGTGTGGTCAGGTTAGATTAGAAAGATGAATGTATATGTGTACACAAAACAGAATTTTTCTTGAGACGTACAAAGGCACAGCTACGGCTAAGAACAGTGGGTCAAATCACAGTTACATTATATAGTTCAAATGTACAATGTTTCAATTAAAGGGAAGGGAAGGGCAGGAAAGGGCAGGAAAGGAAAGGGCAGGAAAGGAAAGGAAAGGAAAGGAAAGGAAAGGAAAGGGCAGGGAAGGGCAGGGCAGGGAAGGGCAGGGCAGGGAAGGGCAGGGAAGGGCAGGGAAGGGCAGGGCAGGGAAGGGAAGGGAAGGGAAGGGAATGGCAGGGAAGGGAAGGGAAGGGAAGGGAAGGGAAGGGAAGGGAAGGGAAGGGAAGGGAAGGGAAGGGAAGGGAAGGGAAGGGAATTAAGGGAAGGGAAGGGAAGCGAAGGGAATATTTCATCATTCATATAATAAAAGGACTTGAATAAAAAGAAAAAAATTAGAGAGATCAACTGAGGCCAAGTTGGCATGTTTAAAAATCTTTTTTCGTTTAAGCTTTCGTCGTCTACAGCTTTTGTTTGGATTTGAAAAAAAGTGCGTTTTCTTGAATGCTCGAAGATGTATCGAGAAATCAAAAAGAAGACTCTGGATCTTTCACACAAGGAACCTAATTCTGGCGCCATTGTGCCACCTTCCGGATTAGATTTTAATGCGATTACAAGTTTCCTTTTCGTGAATGCAATGACGAAATAGGATTTATGAAAACTTTTAGTTTGAATTCAAGAAACCGAAAATAGACGAGTACATGCATGCACAATAGATGACGTCACAAATTCACTCGCAAGGTATGACAGGACTGATCTTGGATGACTCAAAGCTATAACGAGAGTTGCCTGTATCTCTTGCTCGGACAGCCTGGTGACCGTCATTTGGTGTCCGTAATAACGAGAGTCCGCAATAGCGGGATGCGATGAAAATATCCCGATTTCAGGTTGTAAAATGTCACTACAATGTATTACTGCTTTTTTGTTTTAAAATGTCCAGTTTATTTAAATTTCTAGTTGATGATTACTGCGATACATAAGTACACAGTACAAGTCAAAATATAATTCAAAAATTTGTATTCAAATAATTTTTTTATTCCAAAACCAAAAATACAACGGTAACATGAATCGGTAACATAAATATGTCACTCGATAAATTAAAAAGTCATTCACTTTCATGTGTCGAGAGAAAAATACGTCCAAGGTGTCCGTTATAACGAGAGTAGAACAATAAAAATGTTTGTTGGGGACCACATGAAGTGTCCGCAATTCCGTAATAGCGAGAGTCCGTAATAGCGAGAGTTATTTCAATACATTTCATAGTAGTTTCGGCCGGGGATTTACCAACTGTCCTTAATATAGCGGGGTGTCCGCAAGGCGAGAGTTGACTGTACTTTCGTCTTTGGCTTGCGTCTACTCGCTGCTCTGTTATAGAACCTTTTCTTATGTTTCTACCACAGTATACAATATAAAAGGTTTAGTATATATGTATGTGTATGTAAGAAAAGTAGTGTGCTGCGTAGGCAGTGTTGAAATACAAATCGAAATATACTACTATGGTAAGGCTTGAGTACTGCCGAAATTACTGAACGTAGTTTCTAACGTTTCGAGCGAAGGCCCTTCGTCAGAGGGACGACGAAGGGCCAATTCGACTGTCCACTGGCCTTCGCTCGAAACGTCAGAAAACTATATGTTCAATAACTTCGGCAGTACTCAAACCTTACTATATTTCGATTTGTATTTATGTGTAAGAGTCCTGTTGCAGTAACTCTCTCTTTCACATTGCAGTGTAACTGTCTGATGGTTAAAGCGTAAACACACTATTTGGCATAAGAAAATAATATTTCTGTTCCGGCTTTTCACAATAAGAAATGCATTGATTGTTTCCGTCCGATTTGACATTTTAAAAACGGATAAGCTATTAGTATTTCCGAAGCTTGACTTTCTTAAAAAATACATAAACTGATGATACAGCAATAATGCAATTTGTCGTTCCGTGTGTATTCACAAAATAACATTTTGGAAATGTAGACGGTGATTGGTTGTTACCAATCGTGTTTCAATAGCAATAATTATACGCCATCCAATAAGCCATCTATGGACACTAAGGAGAATTTACGGGTTTATTTAGATTTATTTCCATGTTTAGCATATTTCCGACGGGTTATTTCATAAAAAAAAACTATAAAACATTTATTCGGTGTCCCCCATGCAGTTCCAGAAACGCGAGGGGAAGTTTGGAAGAACTCAAAATAGCGTGAAAAGACTGCGACTTCTCACTGCAATTTCTCGTTCTCCCAAACTTCCCCTCGCGTTTCTGGAACTGTATATGGAACGTGTGATTGGAAATGTCTTCTATTTTTTAACTACATCAGGCAAAGCTTTGGTTTTCAACAACATCGCTACTAAAACGCAGTGCATTTGGTTTGAATATTAATTTCCAATTTGGTCCTAGTCCAATTTTCCTTAAAACTAATTTCATGACATCCTTGATAAAAAAGAAGTAATTAAAACTGAAACAAAGGCGACTACAATCACGCTTTATCATTTTAATTTTTATCTCAAGAGGTTAGAGTTCCTTTTAGAATACACATGTCAAACCAATGAACAAGTTTCCAATTTAGATAACAATTTTTGAATCAGACCTGTCACGTATTGTTCAAAACTGTCAATAACTCACAATATAATTTAGACAGAGGCTTAAATAATTAACAGTTTATTTACAAAATGAATAACTTATGATTTACATTTTAAATCACCTTTCTTAAACCAATATTTAAAATTACGGCGGTTTCGAAACAGTTCAATTTTTGATTGCCTTACTTTTAAACATATTGAGTCTATATGACCACGATTATACTGCATTTTTAAATGGGCCCACTATTATAATATATATATATATGCAGTGTTATTACAAACGACAACGTTAAGATAGCCTCATGATCTACAACAAACAAAACCCCTTATAATTCATACAACATAGATCTGTCAACTTTTCTACAATTACATCACATTATATACAAGCCTTTCTCTATACATTATATGTATGTATACTTTTATTTTTACTACTACACCCCGTTATAAATACCACACAATATAATTCTACACCCATAACCCACACCACCCCAATGTATATATATATATATGTAAACCTTTTTCGAAAAGTTACCACAAGGCAAAAAAACAACTATGAAACGGCTTGTGTGTAAGTATTTACATATAAACAGTCAACATATACGAGTGTTCAAAGTTTCAGCTTTCTTGAATAAAAGCCATGAACGATCAATTCATATAGAAACAAATGTATCTCTTGGTAGTAAAGTTTTCTGTATAAATATCCTGGGATATTGCATGATAAAGAACACAAAATAAAAACGAAATTCTTGTGTAGGTGCAGTCGGTTGCAAGGTGGGGTATATAATCTTAGAGATTATTGATGCTTGGTGTATGTTCTATGAAGAAACTGAAAGGCGAAGAACACAGCTAGTCCTGTGGTAAGCCCCAGAGAAGCATAACTAGATAGTCTTATCATTTCTTCGTAACGCAGATGCCTTTGTCGTTGTCTTTCGTTTAAGAAATCGCCAATAATTGCAAGTCGGTTTCCAACATGCCGGTAGCAGTCAAGTGGCTGAAGATTCCCTTCCATTTCCTTGTATCCTCCTGACAAAGCTAACGAGTTTGTTATGGAAAAAACCACCATATGAATATCTCCCCTGTGGTCTGTGTTTGCTTTCCAAATGTCTCCAAATAACTTCAAAGAAAACAAATCAAAGCTTCTGTTTACTCAACGACTCGATTCTTCGCAAAGCCTGAAGCTGAAATGAAATAAATTCAACTTTAAAGCCAATACGCACGAAGATGCTTCAAGAATGACGTAAGGAACCATTTGGTTACATCTATCGTTGACATAATCATAAGTTTTAACGAGCTTGAATGACTAAACGCTGTGTGGCGCCTACAGGGCCCTGCCTCCAAATCGCAAGACAATAACTTAATAATTTGAAACTCCGCCTCCTATAATTTCAAAACTAATATCCCCAAGTACGGCCATCCAAACACAATTGCACTTTAGAATTTGACGAAAAATAGAATTAACCACTCGCAGACTGGCTGTCTCTTGATAAACATCTGTTCAAAGGTTATTTGTTATTCAAAAATCATTGTGGCACGATCAGTACTATAAAAGTTAAAACAACGTCCCGCCCTCATTGAGCGAGCAATCACTCCAATAAACAATGCCCTAATCTATATAATTCCTATATTCAACTCCCATAGTGTTAAATATATGTTTGTAGCCCTGACAGCCGTATACTGTATATTATTTCTATCTGATAAACTCGTAATTAAAACGAAAATTACAAAAACAGGCCCAGACACGTTCTACAAATCAGTATCGAAAGCCAATCACTTGTAGTTTGAATAAGAACTCTCATATCGAGCAGAAACTATAACGAAGCAAGCTCCAACAAAGACCTAGTTTATCGCACTGTGCCTAACTACATGATATCTGAACTGAAAATTGTATTTATTCAAATTACATGTAAAGTCAAGCTGAACGATAAACGATGACGCAAATACCAGTTTGGCGGGAAAGTTCCCGCCAAACCAAAAAAAAACCACGAAACGTTTAATACCCGAACGAAAGCATAAGTAACTGCTATTGTTGTCCTCAAATCCCAAGGAACTAAGCAAGAAGTTATTTTTGTCGAGTAATATCCTTCAAGTTGTAAGAAGGCGCCATGCTAACTGGCGCTAAGTTCGTCCTCAGCTTGATAAAATACGTCACTAAACTATAGTGTTATTGTTTGAACAAAAACATTGGGCGTCCTGATGTCTATATACACATTGAATCACTCCTAAATATATTAGTAAAATCGAAACCAAAGGTTTTCTGTGCGGACAGTTATGTCTTGGAGTCAGTCGTTTAAGAATATATATCTCGAAGCACACGCACGTTGTAGCGTTTAGCTGTTCATCATGCTGCGGGGTTGCCGAGATCAGATTGTGATCTGGTTTCTCGTCGCACGCGTTAAGACTCGTGTCCGCTTCATGGGGTCACTACAACGTAGCGTCTTAATTGTCGCCTTGTGGGTCGTGGCATTGGCATTGAAGACTTCTAAATACGACTGAAACACGATACCGAGAAACACCGTACGTTCACAAAGACGCCTGACCTGAGAGAAAGAAACACCAAAGTGTACAAATTCCTCTGTCAACAACAACAGCTGGCATACGTGTTAGAACACTAGCAGAAAAGCCAAACGCTACTAACTTTCAGTTTACAAAGCAGATTATTTAATACACCCATGACGCACTTCAAATTTGCCGTTCGAAGTCACTGTTGAACGTTCCTCACTGCCACGCTTATCTAATCTTAGAGAAACTGTCAGATTTGTTTGGAATAAACAATATATATATATACCTTAGGTCCTAATTGAGATATACTGCCTCTTTAAATTCTTCTCCGCCTTCCCTCCGTTGCATTGGTCACTCTCCCAACTTAATGGCGTGACGTTTATCGGCTTCAAGGTTTATCGGTCTCTTGGCATTGAGAAAACTCCTCCCTCTCATTGGTTGTTGGGGTTTTGTTTACATTAGGCACGACCGCATGTTGAGGATTGGCACGCAGCTTTAACAAGATCACTTTTATTCGCGTTTAATCCGGCTGACCTTTCAGTAATGTGACGCAAGGTGGAAGTTGAAATGTATATTATTAAAATAACAAACGTAAAGCCCGTCTTTGTACAAAACTAGAATGAACCTTTTCTTTTCATGTTTCTATGTGGAAAAGGAATAATCTGACCTCATATATACAGGAAATTTAAAACAGTAATTAACTTTATACCCTGGCCTTATATGGAGAATTGTAGTACTGAAAGAATCTACTTATATGTCTCTACTCTCAACTGAAGGCTAAAAGCTGTATTATTTATAACAGGTATAGCAGTTAGATATCCTGAGTTTGCACTACGTTTTTGTCGTTGTTGCTTTCTCACATGGGGATTTTTTTCTCTGACTTTGTAGCTTGTTATTTGACGTTTTATATAAAGTCTAAATATACTACCAATTCTGTGTAGCCTAAATTATTTCTTGATAGAAAGTACAGTACAATAAAATAAATAGTGTGTTGCGTAGGCAGTGTTGAAACAACAATCGAAATATAGTAAGGAGTCTAACGTTTCGAGCGAAGTCCCTTCGTCAGGCCTAATTCTCTCTGACGAAGGGCCATCGCTCGAAACGTTAGACTCCTACGCGTTCTCTGTTTCGGCAGTATATCAAACATTACTATATTTCGATAGTACAATAAAGTCGTGTCTTCTGGCTGGGGTCAACACAGCTTTTTTGTTGGTTAAACAAATATTTGACATTTCAAATCAAGAAGAACCAACATATTTACTAATCTCTTTGTGGTATGACACGATCAAACAAACATAAGGTGCCTTGATTACTAAAATCTGATAAGCTATAGTCTTGTAGTCCAGGTTTTAGTCGAATGGAAATCTTAGTAAGTCACCCCTTTGTTTTACATTAAATTAAGACTGAAGAAATGGGGAATTATAACGAGGTGTCTGGACGTATTAATCGTCATTCAACACTAACGACGTTTTGTCTGGGTTAAAAAAGGTTATTAATCCTTTCTAATAACTCGATGAATAATATGTGCATAAATACCACTAATCTCTACCCACATTGGGCAAGCGAGACTCGGGGTGCCAACAACCTAAAGAACTTTGCTTGACTTTTGTTGTGTATAAAGAAATTCTTGATGCAAAACATGCAGAGAATACAAAATCAGAAATGGTAAAAGATATAGCCTGTGAAAAGCTAAAAGAAAAATTTGTAAAAATAAGTTTGTAATTTAAATAAAAAAACACAATTACTATGCCTCTCGAAAGTTTTGATGCCAAACCAATACAGCAAACACTTGCTTATTAAGGACCCTCCATCTATTCTATAAGACTCTTAGGTTGAAGTTTGGAAATGTGCTTGACTAAACAAGAACCCTTTTGAGCCTGTTGTTTTTATAAGAACATGAAATTTAGATTTTTAACAGACATCAGATAAATAAGAACCTTTAAACCTTTAAGTCAGGCTGGTTTAGTAAAATCCAGGTTTCATAAAATCCAGAGTTGCCAATAACAGCCAAGAATTTATAACACCGTGAAAGAACACATGAACAGAGGAGACGATGAAACTAATACGAAGCTATAAGAAACGCCTTGTATTGTTTTCACCAATTCACCCCACCTCACCAGTTCAACAAAATCAATGGTTTTGGCTCCACACAAGTCCTTTTTACATATATGGCGTTATATAGGCTTCAGACAAGATTAATTACAGTTTAAGTATTACCCCCAACTATGAATCATTAGTCAGTCAATTTCGTACAAGTATACAGATCCTTAGAAGACAAACACGTCTTTATGCCTGGCAGTGGAGTACCACAGGATCTACTTAGCAATAATTAACAGTAACAAGTGATCAAGTGGAAGGCGGTAGACGTTTCCCACATTAGATTTTCTTGCTTTATTGAAGAGGTAAACTTTGAGAGTATTGCTTTTCAACAATATTTCAAAACACGTCCGGCTGCGACGCAGGCTAGACCACCACTAGAGGTATAAGCAATGCACTAGAATGAAGTTCCGGACTGCACTATAGAGCTTTTTCAGTAATAATCACTGCTGTGAGTAACTTCGTTACAAGTAACTAGTTACAGCAACTAGTTACATTTTTAAGTAACTGCAACTAGTTACTTTTTCTGAAGAAGTAACTGTAACTATAACTAGTTACTTTTTGAAGAAGTAACTATAACTAGTTACTTTTTTAAAGAACTGTAACTAGTTACAATATTTGGTTCAAAAATGTGACTAGTATAGTTACTGATATTCAGTTGAGGATGTCATTCTTTCTTGATAAAAATGGTTTTGATATAACAATAAAGGTACATTATGTACACATTCGACTATTTCTGCTTTTCTGCTTCTATATTTAAGCATTTAGCTGTAGAACATAATTATGGTACCGGCATGTAAAAACCAGTAATTTCTTTGTCGATTCTAGTAACACGGACAAAGGAATGTAACTTTGTAACTAGTTACAAAATTTTTGAAGTAACTTTGTAACTGTAACTAGTTACTTTCTTTTCATTGTAATTGCCATTTTGTTTCGCAGTTTTGCTCGGGTAGGCGAGTCAACTTTATCTCGCCCCCTAGGGTAACCCTACCTCGCAAAGAGGGTGACCCTACTCCAGGGTGACCCTACCCCAGGGCGACCCTACTACCCGAGACAAGTATGAAATTCCCCATGTAAACGCTCGCTGTCGAGACTAAGTAAAATGAACACAAAGTTGGCTCCCCCAGGGTAGCTCGGGGGGCAGGGTGACCCTTCTACCAGGGACAACGTTTGTCCATGTAAACGGCCCCTTAAAAATATATCTACTGTACAATCCTTGCCAAAAGTTCTTTGGATGTCCTTATCATAATTATATTTTTTAAAAACTGTGAAATAATTGGCAAAATGCCTTTACTCCCAACACTTCATGACTTAGCTTATAAATGACCTTGTGTGACCCCCTACAATCTTAGCCAAAAATCCTATCTATCGAGTACAGATCGTTAAAAACAGCAAAGTGTACCAACAATTTTGGCCATGATAGTTGAATTGACTATAGTGTTGCTATGGCTATGCCTTGCTAAAATCTGTCTAGACACTGCGATTTTTTTGAACGATTCTCAATCTGACGTATGTCAATGACTGACTAGAGCCAAAAGAACGTATTCTAACATAAGTTAGCTAATCATAAGGGAAATAGTCCACGTAGAAAACAATTCCATACTCCAAAACGACAATCGTAAGAAGATAGGATACTGTGTGGGTATCATGTCTGTTAGTTAATATAATCACAGTTAATAAAAGGAAGGGAGGGACACTGATATATAAAAGAACAATTATACTTAACGTGGGCAGGTACTTTCCCTCTTACTACGTTTTGCTGACGTTGTAGTTTACAACGACAATCGTAAGAAGATAGGATACTGTGTGGGTATTATGTCTGTCAGTTAATATAATCACAGTTAATAAAAGGAAGGGAGGGACACTGATATAATAGAACAATTATACTTAACGTGGGCAGGTACTTTCCCTCTTACTACGTTTTGCTGACGTTGTAGTTTCGATTGTGACATATCATTTCTAAGTTTAAAATACTTAGATGCTACATGAACGTGACCTTCTGCTGAAGTTTCGATGACGTTGCTATATAGCAGAATTGCAAACTGAGTGTGTCAATATTTACTTATAGAATTTTAACTGAGAATATCATAATTCATTCGATAAACTGCCAATATTTTCAACAAGTATCTGATATACATTCTTGTGGTTATGCATGGTAGTGGCGATGGTGATAGTGGTGATGGTGGTGGTATAGTGGTGGTAGTGATGATGATAGTGGTGATGGCGTTGATAGCGGTGGTGTTAATTGGTAGTGGTGATGGTGGTAGTGGTAGTGGAGATGATAGTGGTGATGGTGGTGTTGATAGTGGTGGTGTTGGTAGTGGTGATGATGATAGTGGTGATGGTGGTGGTGGTGGTGGTGGTAGTGGTGGTAGTGGTGGTAGTGATGATGATAGTGGTGATGGTGTTGATAGTGGTGGTGTTAATTGGTAGTGGTGATGGTGGTAGTGGAGATGATAGTGGTGTTGATAGTGGTGGTGTTGGTAGTGGTGATGATGATAGTGATGGTGGTGGTAGTGGTAGTGGTGGTAGTGGTGGTAGTGATGATGATAGTGGTGATGGTGTTGATAGTGGTGGTGTTAATTTGTAGTGTAGTGATGGTGGTAGTGGTGATGGTGGTGGTGTTGATAGTGGTGGTGTTGGTAGTGGCGATGGTGATAGTGGTGATGGTGGTGGTAGTGATGATAGTGGTGATGGTGTTGATAGTGGTGGTGTTAATTGGTAGTGGTGATGGTCGTAGTGGTGATGATAGTGGTGATGGTGGTGGTGTTGATAGTGGTGGTGTTTGTGGTATTGATGATAGTGGTGATGGTGTTAATAGTGGTGGTGTTGGTGTTGGTAGTGGTGATAGTAGTGGTGTTTGTGGTAGTGATGATGATAGTGATGGTGGTAGTGTTGATACATAATGGTGGTTTTGCTGCTGCTGATAATTTTTTTAAATCCAGGACTTAATGACTCAAGCGTTACATCAGTGCTTTGCTTTTAGCTTTTCAAAAGAGATTGTTCCAATCCAGAGGGTTTTTCCCCTTGCTCCTTTGACACCCCCAGTAGCGTTTTTCATATTTTACTTTAGTAAATCATGATTCTATTTATACGACAAAGAAAAGTCTCAGACTCTAGAAGTTCAAAACTATATCTCTAAACTATAAAAAAAAATCAACTCTTGAACCAGTCGGATAGAGACCGTCACGTTTCAAACAAGTTACAGCTGCTGATCAAGCACTTTCGCTCGGTCTGGAAACAAAACTAAGACGCCTCTATTTCGTTTTTTGATTTCGGCAGTACACATACACTAGTTACCTTGACCTACTTTATCTAAAAATATTGAGGTAGGTACACAGGTGTCACACACTTAAAGATAGTATACTGTCAAAAGCGCCATATGTATATTTCGCTTGAACCTTCCACAGAGGGACTATGTTTTATTATAAGACTATACTTTTTTATAAAATAGGTTGCGTCTTACGCACGGTGTGATTGGTCAATTACCGTGTTTATATCAGGCTATGTAAATACGGTTGTGATGTCACGGCACATTTTTTAGCCTTATTTCATAAAAGAAATAGAAAATGGATGCCCTGTGTTTATATAACCTGATGCAAACACTCGAGTGAGTTGGGAGAATTCGAAAGTACTTATGTAAACCCTTGCCTACGGCTCGGGTTCACATAAACTTTCGAATTCTCCCAACTCACTCTTGTGTTTGCATCAGGCTATATAAACACGGGCGGCCATTTTCTATTTCTTAAATATTGCGTCAGAGAAGGCGACAGCAACGAAAGCCGTTTCGTTTCAGTTCTTAAACACAAACCAACGATATAAATTTACAATTAACTATACTATAGTTCAAGCGGAAAAAGAGCTCAATATATGTTTGGTCTTAGAGATAAATATGGAATTAATGAAGGGTCAGTCAAAATTCTACAAGTGTGAAATAAAGATAGGATATATAGTCGCATGTAGTTGAGTAGAAGAACAATATTGCTTTAGTATTGGTCAAGTTTTGGGTAAATGAAATAGCAAACTTAGTGCAAAAGATGAGTAAGCATACAAAGGTATACATGATTTTATGAACTAAACCAGAACGTGAAAAAGAAAGAAAGCTAGGGGAGCACGGGTGGCGTGTGCTGTTAGCGCGCTGCCTCTCACCAAAAAGTTAAGCCCGGTTAGTACGGGGTTAGAGATGGGTGACCGCTTGGGAATAACCCCGTTGTCCAGCTTGGACTCATGTGAGTAAAGTTGTAGTTGATCTCTCCTGTGCTTCGAGGGTTTTTCGCCGGGTTCTCCAGTTTTCCTCCCTCCATAAAATCAACACCTAACATCTTAGATGTGATCCGTGGTCTGAACTGTGTCGTTGGCGGCTGCTTGGAGCGCCTTTGATATGCCTCGACACGGCCACGTTGATCTGCGTCCTTCGCAATTCACCCGCGCTGGCTGCAAGTAAGGATGATTAGCCACCCAGTCCTTTACCCTTTATAAAATGCCAAGTAGGAAGCCTTACCAACTTGTAATCTTGTGTGTTCGTCCTTAAAACCAACGGCCTCAGTCCAGTACTAGTATTCGTGCTTATAGCCGAGCAATATGTCTTTATGTATGAGTCACCAACAAATTTCCCCTAAAAGGACATGCACCAGCTTGCCAAACGTCAATCTTATTGGCTTACATATATAGTATTATGACTAGAAAATAGAAATTACTATCGCAAGTGAACTGCTGCCTCAAATAAGACAAAAACCTTTAGCCTACTATTATGATTATGAGTAATGATTTATTTAACGTCGTAAGCACAGAGGCTCATGTTAAAAGTGCACGACATAAGCTAAGACCTAAGTGTTGATTTTACGGAGGGAGGAAAACCGCAGAACCCTGCGAAAAACCCTCGAAGCACAGGAGAGACCAACTAAATTCTACTCGCATGAAATTCAAGTTCGAGAACGGGGTTATTTCCAGACGGTCACCCATCCAAGTACTAACCCCGTCCAACTGGGCTTAACTACAGCGGTGAGAGGCAGCGCCCTAACAGCACACGCCAACCGTGCTTATGACCTTGGCTGCTCTTGAATGCCGAGACCTATCATGTTAACGGTGAACTTCTCTGTCAAAAAAGCTCAATAAATACGTCATGATAAGTGCAGATCATGATATATATCCGCTTTCACTCACATTGTTGTCATGGGAGTCTAACACAGGACGATTTTACTTGTCGAGACCAAGGGGAGACGTCTTGGAAAGTCATGCGTGAAAGGGTTAATGGTATAGCTCCTAATTCTTATTATAAATATAAGTGCCCAGCACAAAACACGAATAAAAGCCATTAACTCAAGGAATTCCGCCTGGTGAATCTCTTGCCGACGTTCTTAATTCTTATGCTGTTGTGGCAATCTGGGAAATGATTCTTAAATACTGTTTCAATTCAGTTCCTCAGGGCTGACCAATACATTTGATGAAATATGTTGCAAACATCCTGTTTTGAATTTGATTGGCTAATCAGGCAGACAACTGCGTGCTACGTGGCACTTGATATATATAGAGAGAGAGTTGTCTGCCAAAATACATCTTCCTTCCTTTATTTAAACTTTGTAGTCAACTCCTGTTCAGCTTACTCTCAGGAATCTGCTAGGTTTCCAATGTTTAGAATTAATATTTTTCAATGTATATATAAAATTTCCTGGTTCGATTTTTAATAAATTTGTCTTGTAGTTGCAATGAAAAAAATATTGATAAAGTCAGTCAAAAAAAGACATATATGTTTCTTGCTCAATTCTCGATTCTAAAAAGAAAAAAATTGTACTGATATAATTTTTATTCAGCTGCCGTTTTAGAGCAGCGAGCTCACGTTATTCGCTACAGTATATTCCTACAATAAGAGATATAAGAAGGAAGAAAAACAATGGATTTTATCTTTCATGCAGATGATACGTGAATGAATGTCAACCTTTCGGTAGGATTGCAAGGTGTGTTTTTAAGTTAGAGATACTCTGCACGTATTTGACAAGAAGAAAAGTTAAAGTGAAACAAAAAATACATATAATTGTTCTGATGAAAGGCTCCGCTCGAAACGCCAGCGTTTCGTTAGTGACCTCTGGAGTTTATCACCTTTTCACTTTGCTCTACCCAAAACACTGCCCACGCAGTACTCTAATTTTTCACATTTTACTCCCATGAAGAGTTCTGCTTGAAACATCAGTATTTCGTTGCTAAAAATCTCAGCAGTTTATCACCTTTTCACTTTGCTCCAAAATCTAAAACACTGCCCACACAGCACTCTACCTTTCCGGCACATTGTTACTCTTATGAAAGGCTCTGCTCAAAACGTCAGTATTGCGTTACTGAAAACCTCGGGAGTTTTACCACCTTTTCACTTTGCTCTATCCAAAAACACTGCCTACGCAGAACTCTACTTTTTTTACACTCTGGGATAATTCAGTCTATTTATTGTCCAGTAAAGATACAAAGTAAAAAAAGTTAGGGCCGAGGTTAGACCGGCCTCAAATCAACTTGATGCTCAAATGTAAACATTTTCTAACAACATACCAAACAGCTGTACGCCAAATTAATGTATTCCTAAAAGATATATGATACGATATGTTAATGACTAGATACTATGACAACGCACACAAGAAACCATTGCAAGTAATTATAGATAATCTGCGAAGATATAAAACTAGCAGAAGCTAGTTTTGACAAAATGCCCAAATTAAAATTCTAGCTGTTAATCGTTTGGCCATTTTCATAACTATAAGGGGATTAACATCAAGGTGGCTTTCTGTCTCTTGTTGCGTACACGACACCGGAGTTTTCTCAAGAAATCGACTGGCGTGCAAGAGTACAGCGGCTCGAGAACAATAAAGCATCATTAAAGCCCCATTAATCAAACGAGAACGCAAGTCATCGCAAGTTGACAGTCAGAATTTCTGTGGCGGTCGTTCGAACTCCCCAAATTAACAAAATAAAGGTTTCATGAGTGTTTTAAACAAGTTTTAACTTTGTCACGGTACATGATATTTTCGGGAAACTATTCAGAGCGGCTGGCTGAGATATAGCGTGCCAACTTGCGATGACTTGCCGGTTCTCGTTTGATTAGGGCTTAATACCACCACCACAGCATGCGAGCGTTAAAACTCGTGTAATATCCTCTTTATGATTACCTAAAATTGATGCAACATCCTTCAACGTATCTAGATTGCCTTGATAAGCAATAGATCTTGATTAATAGCATGCAAGCTAATTATTTAAGCTTTCAAATCGCTCATGGTTAAAATGTCGCCTTACTTAATCCATGTGCAAAGGTGTCCGGCCAAATGAAATCATTTGGCGTTAGCCAGAAAAAGCATACTAAACACCTACTTAAAAAAGTGGACCAGACAGACGACTGGAAAACGGCCAAGCAAAAGGTTACAAGCGTGACAAAACTCGAAAGATTAACTATAGATACAAATTTATACTGAAATGATTATTTTTATTCATAGCCTGGGGGGCTAATTAATATAGAAAAAACACCAGCACACATAGGTATAGAGAAGACTATACCTATATAGCAAGTAATAAGTATGAATTTATTATCAAGTGAATATATAAGAGCTATTTACTGCCGTCAACAATTAGGAATAGTTAGATAAAATTATCAAATATTTTACAGATCAGCTTAAAAGGCTCAACGAGGGGTCTTGAAAAACATTAATGGCTCTCCTAGCACCGTTTAATCATTCCGGTAAAAGAAATATGACAAAATTATCAACACCTTAATCTGGAACGGTTGTCGGAAGCGAAAATCTTTAAGCTTTTGAGGAAGATTTTTATTCTGTTTCTTCATAAGCGCTATAATACTCTGACATTTTCCCCTTAAAACTATGCTCTATGTTGGCAAGCTTGCTTGCCAAATGTCAACTATAAGTAGAGTTTTAAAAAGGGAGAAATTAAGCGAAGATTAAATAAGTAGCCCCGTTGTGATGGCGTACAACACAATGGTTTTAGTTTTCACAAAAGGTGTCTTCACATCTTTAAATGACATGCGCCAAAGATTCATCTTATCATATTTTAACACAGGATCTTAGTCCTTAGACCATAATTGCTCCAACATTATATCCACTGTGAAGTGAACAAACTGAAACTGGTAAGAAACATTTGCGGCTATAAAGGTAAGGGTTGTAGGTAACGCTCTATGACAATATACTCAGTCTTTACTACTCAATGTCGGTTCTTCTAGTAAACAAGAGAGAAGATAGACAGATATACATCATAAATGCTATTGTTTTGATCACGATTTTTGAAAAAGATGAAATACGTTGACCTCAAGTAAACACACAAGCTCTAAAAGGTTTTACATGAACACTGTACAGAATATTAAGCTATACACAGAGTGGCAACACACCGGTCGTACATAAACACCAAAAAACGAGACTTTGCATATAGTCTTCCCCCAGACGCGGATAAAATAGGATATAATTATAGCCTAACATCACATCACATCAACCGTCTCATCCATCGTTCAACCCTTTGCAGTTCAGCCCTTTGCGACCAATTTAGAACGTCTCTCTATAGACGCTCCTACGTAAACAATATCTTTGTTTCATGGAATAGCCAGCTTTCTGAGATGAAATCATTATCCGTAGTGTTATTACTTTCCAATCAAAACTATCACAACACTATTTATAAAATAACATTTTGAAAACGCAAGCGGTGATTGGTTTAAAGACCTGTTTCTATAACTCTATGGAAAACATGAATAGATTAAGCCATCCAAAACGCCATCATTCAAATTAAAATTTGTACAGAAACACCATTATACGCCATCCACTAGGCCATCAAACGCCATCCGTGGAGGGTAATGATAATTCACGCTTTTTATTTAGATTAATTTTAACGTTTAATCTTTGTTTGATGGGTTATTTTATTGTTACACTAATTTCTCGTTCTCCCAAACTTCCCCTCGTGTTTCTATAACTCTCATAAAAACACGGAACTATTTCTTAAATAGTTAAACTTAACTCAACCTTTGATGTGGATTGTCCTGGAACTTGGAAAACCCTCCGCACTAAATGTCGTTCATTTCACACAAACTGTGTCATGATCTTTGACTTATAAAAGTTGCATCCAATCTTGTTGTAATTATATTATTTTTTAGCTATTTTGCATGCCTTTTAATTTTATGTTAACTTTTATGTTGTCAATGTTATATGTTCTGGATTGACTTAAAATTGGATTTCTACGCCCTGTTGTGTACCCCACCAATCATATTTTATGATTAAGTTAATAATAAAACTGAATGATGTGGTATTGGCTAGAATAAATTAATATCCAGGCATGCAAAATAAAAGAGAAATAATTTGACATACACCACAATAAAATGATTAGGTGTTCTGGCCAGAAAAAATGTCAAGCTTTGAATGTTATTCCTGCCAAATTAGCCAAGAATAACAGCAAGCTAATTTACCTCAACGCTTTAAATATATTATTTAAAAAACAATATTAAAAACGTCAGTGTTTCGTTATTAAAACTAGGCATTTTATCACGTTTTCATTTAGCACTCTATATTTCATCTTTATTTATATTGGATAACCCTAACAGTCATATCTAATATAAACTGTTCTCTCTAGAGGTCCAGTAAGGACAATCCCTCGTTGATCCAGTATTACTACAGGAGGAAACTAGAGTAAACTAAACTAATTTATACTGGATAACCCTATCAGTCATATCTAAACTGTTCTCGATCCCTAGAGGTCCAGTCCGTGTTACTATATACAAGAGAAAACCAGAACACTAAAAAAACCCCAGAGTTTTAAAAATTTCCAAAGTATACCAGAAGCAACTATAATTCAATATAAGCAAGAAAATTTAAAACAGAAATGTTTTAAATTTAGACTTCATAACTAACGTTCAAAATAGTAGGTTATAGTATATATAGATGTTTTAAAACCAAGTGATAGGGATATATTTATATATATGTTCAATCACTGCATGTAAATTATTTTTTAAACTTAATATAGTTAAACCTTTTGTATCTACATGTTACACTGAATGATATCATTAGGACTTTTTTAACACAACCTGTTCAGTTGCCCAAAGTAATTTCCTTATAGGTTTTCCACAAATGGCATGTTTCACGAATTAACATTGTGGGAAGCATCATGTTGCGTTTAAAAATGTTGTTAAAAATCGAGCAGTGTGATATCACTTTTCAGAAAAAATATACACCAGACAAAATAATGTTATAGAAAGTACAACCTTGTTCATAGTATAATACAGATTGAAGAACATGAACCAACACACTACAGAATAATACCATATAAACAGGAAATCTTTGAGAATAATACAAAATACAAGGACTTACTTTAGAGTTTAAAAAATGCCTCGAAATTCTGATCCCTTTTACAGTTCGTGTTTGAAATGACAGTGCGGACGTATATGAGAAACTAAATTAAGTTAATTATAAAGCTAGATCTACTGATTTAATTTTCAGATAAGCTTTCTCAACAAAAACAAGTTCAAAAACCACAGCAATACTAATTGTTTCAGTCTGTCACGCTTAAATCTAATCAACACCAAATTCTTGACATTTATCTCGATTAGCTTTCTGTCAAAACATTTAACACAACTTACTCGACACGTAATAAAAGATCTATTTGTGGCCCTCAATCTAAGCCTGAAGTGTCATCGCACAAACCATTTGTCAGTTGCTCTTGTGTAAAATAAAACAGTCGATGACTATTTGATAACAGAAGTGATTTTGGATGCTTGAAATTTAATTAAAGTGATGATTTTCTCTCTTATCTTTCACCTGAATCTTAGCTGTTTATATGATATTAAGATTTCCAGACAACATGACTATAATTTAGCCTCAGAAATGAACCCGATGTTTATGCGAGTGATATTAGTTATGTATATACTCGAACTTCACAACTATAGATTAAAATGTTGCCACACAAGCTGTATGTTCTAATCGTGTTAAAATAAAATGTATTTGTATTGTAAAATATGGCAATGGTTCAAGGCCTGAAGCTTACGCGTGTCATTAGCATAGAAAAAAAAAACTGTGAAGAGACGATTAGACTTATATATAATCCATAAAGCAAGCATTACGTTTAGCAGACGATTAACTTCAGAAGAGTACTGGAGTCTCGTTACAGAAAGGTTGAGATAAGCACTAAAAATAATCATATTGTTAACAACACCACACACAATACTTTGTAAGCTATGTAAATGAAGCCACCAACACATAGATAAGATATAACTGTCGTAGAATGCGAAACCGGATTATTTGTTTAACACATATTACATATATAATCTAATCTCATTACATGTTTTTGTCCATCATAATCACAGTTGTCATTCTCAGAATATTAACTTTACTGGAATGACAGTTTGAACTGAGAAGCATACAGAAAAATCCAAGAAAAACAGAAGGTATGCCCAGAGCGGTTGTAAAAAGCGAATAACATGTTTGAATTAAACATATATTCATCATTACTGTATCTAGGATGGCCGAGGGTTCTCCCTTTGGCGAATAGAATCGTCTGGTGTTAGACAAAGCGACATAATAAAGGGCTAAAGAAGCCTTTTTAGTCGGTTTAGGCAGGCACAGATGGGTTAATAAGTTAATGTTTGACCTTTCAGCAACTCAAATCAGCTTTAAATCGTTCTAGGGACAGAAAAACGAGCTATAAATAAAGCTGATGATGCATATAAAAAATTTAAAGCTTTAGAAAGGCTTGATGTTTTCTCTTTCTTGTATAATTACAATTGGGAAGATTGTCATGTCTATATATATACGACCAAATGTATGACTAATACAATTGAACTATTGGTTATACGCTTTCCAGAAAGACAATTCTGAAACAAGTTTCTCTTTCAACTATATATATTGCATGCAGGGCAACCTACATATCAATCAATCAATCCATCTCACATGCAAAAGCGTATGAATATAATGACTTTAAAACTAAGAACAGATTGAATTAATGTCAACTCGAGTCGTTATTATATAATTATGATAGTGTATACAATTTGAAGTGTTCTCGGATAAGGTATACACAGATATCACCCAGCAAGGATTATTACTGCTACAATAAAGATAAAAGCAGTAATTAAGTACACAAACACTACCTTGGACGCGAACAAAGAGCTTAAAGACTAATTTATGCCACAGCTTAAGCCAAAAGCTACATTGTCTTTAGCCTATTCTTTCAATTCTCATTTTGGAATACGAACTTATAGGGATTCAAGAGAACGTATAGCAGATATATTCTGCTAAACCGTTTACAAAAATTAACGATTGATATAAAGCCTTCGAGAAAATGAAAAGATAATTCTACATGTACGTATTATGATAATCTTACAGCTAGGTTAAATCCGTCAAGTTAACCGCAGAGAAATGTGTTTTGTCAGGATCTGAACGTCACTTTCAGCTTGGCTTGGGGGCTGAGTTATATTAAGTCGTTTGGTGCGCATTTTAAATCCAATTTAAGTACACAAAAAATAGCTTAATCGACATGTTATATTTATTTCAAACAATGGTGAGCTTTCACTATTTTTTTTTTCAGTCTTTTTACCAAAAAGTACGCTTTGCATATAGCATCGTTTATTCTGAATTATAAAAACACATATGTATTACAGATATATATTACAAAACTGATAAATATCATGTCTAATAAATAGATATATATTGGATAAGACCGGTTAAAATTAATTTTGCCTCAGCTTAATTAATTCAAAGTTCAAGGTTGAAATATCTAATTTATAATAAAGGCGATGAAGGGCTCTGTCCGAAACGTCAGTATTTCGTCATCAAAACTATTCTCGACAGTTTAGCACCTTTTCACTTAATTGCCCTATCTAAAACACCGCCTACGCAGCTTGTTTGGTGAAAAAAATAATAACAGCTCTTGATAAAATTATTAAGGTTTAATGTTTTTCACTCGAGTTGTTGTTGTGAGATAGATTCAAACTTTCTCTTTTTATTCTAACCATATGCAGCCAGACGATTTAACTCGTCAAGGACAAGGGCATGAAGGGAGTCGTCTTGGGAAGACATGCAGCAAAGGTTAAAGTCCGAAAAAATTGTTTTTCTTATGGAGTATTGATTTAATATTTTCAACAGCATTTTAATGCTGGACAAATGTGACAAAGTAAAATACACGAAGAGTGACAAACAGTCATTTCAGATCAGTTACTGACCACAGTGTTTGCCGTTGCTATAGTTAGCTTGTGGGGTTAAGTAAATATTAGACATATAAACAGCACAATATAATCCTTGAAAATGCACGAAAGATACGAAGCAAGTTATCGATAACTGCGAAGCAAAGAAAATACTAAAAGAAAAACGTCCTGGGTTGAGGCGCTGACAGCTAGCGTGATGAATAGATGTGGTTTAATTACGTTATCTGCGAGATCTATATCAGAAAGGTTCGCCAGTTTCCGTTTTCTTTTGTTTCCAAAACACATCCTTACGTGAGGTCATGTCGTGCTAAAAGTTAACGTCTAATGGGAAAAGCTCGAAACGAAAACAAAACAAAGGACTACAAATGAACCAGAATGTTGTCTGCATGTACTCAAGTGTAATTATGATTGATTTCGAAGATTGTGTTGTGTTGACATGAACATTAAATCGAATCAAGAAATAATGAAAGCACAACAAGAACACAGCGAGATATATCAACTAACGTCCCATATATGCACACCTTGGACCCTGCGGCGACTTATATATTTTTACGTTTTGCCTGTCGTGTTGATTTGCTCGCTAGATATTATTTTTAACTTGTTTTTAATCAATTATAAAGTGATTCCAATATACTTGGCAGTGTTGTTTTTTTGATTTGTTGGTTATTCGCGTGACTTTTTGACATCACGCAACCAAACAGAAATGTTTTTTTCCAGCTATTTTTTAATTTTATTTCTTCTTGTATATAAAATGATTAGAATCATATATTAAGTGACACGATTTATCATTTATTTACCACGAGAGTTTCAAGTTGTATAGTGACAGCTATATAGTTTCTGAAGAGGCCAGGCCGGCCTGAACTTCAGAGTAATTCTTATCAGTTGTGTTTGACCAAACAGCAAACATGCTAAAACAAATATTTTCGGGAAGCATGCATGAGTTATCATGGATTAAGACACGGTATTGTTCTAACCAAATGTCAGATAAATAGAGAATAATACATGGATGTTAGGAAATATGAAATTTATTTTGAGTGTTGACCAGGATATCTCACAAGTGAGCAAAACGAACGAGTGCCATATCCTGTTCAACACGAGAAATAATTAGTCCTATTGCCCCACAAAAATAAAGCAGTTTACTGTAATGCATTTCATGATAATGGACACAGTAGTAATAATATAGTAATAATTTTAATAATAATAATAATAACAATAATAATAATAAAAATAAAAATAAAAATAATAATAATATCATATATTTTTTAGTAAGATATATAAATCTATACAAAAAGATTTTCATTATATTTCAGGGTACATAATTCAACAGAAGCAAGACCTAATTTAATTTAACAGAAATATTTTGACTTAACTTTGGACTTTATATAAACTAACATTTAGATTGTATAGGCTTGTGCATGTTATCTAAGTTCTGAAAATATTTTTAAATATTACATTACTTTAAAAGATATTTTTAAACTTATATTTTAAACCTTCAATTCAGATAATTTCTAATTCCTGAACTTTTGTTTTTCATTGTGAGTTTTGACTTGTATCCATGGGTTAAATCAATATGTTGCTTTGATTATTGGATATAGCTTGGACTTTGCGGCGTGATTTTTTTATAAGCTTGGACACTCACAACCTTGCAATATTATAAAACAACAGTTGCACCCATGCGCAAGGTGCTAAATATATACAGAGTACAACATTTGTACAATGCAGGGATGAAATAAGAAGACCATGCACTTACCTCATAACTTGCTTGAATCCTCTTCTCTTTCCAAATCCCAAACAATATAAAACGTAATCCCATTTCCACATTTGTGTCACTCCAAATCCTTCAGTTTTTTAAACCAAGAGAAACATTAGATGTAAATATAGATGAATCATCTTTACACATATAAATACTCCAACACAAAGCCTTGAGAAAAATAGGCAAGTACTTCCACGAGCATGTACTGATCCAAAAACCTCTCTTCCAATAAATTTTTAGTTCCAGTAATATATATGTTACCCATATCCATAAGACTGTATGTGCGGCATGTTGCCTACAAAATAGCAAATTATAATTTGTATTAATTATAGTGATGTTGACCGAGGCATTTAAGGATTTACTTTCAGCATTAAGGGTCGTATGTTATCTCGACTGAAATTATATATACGAATATATCATTCCTGCATGCATGTAAGTTAACAATACAGAAAAAAAACCGCTAACAAGAACCTACATTTTACCAAATCAGCCTGGGATAGGTTCTTATATTCTTATATAAATAAATTCTTAATTTCAGCCTGAGATTCTTATAGTGGTAGGTTCTTGTTAGCGGATTTTTACGTACATGGTGAATGTTACCACAAATTCTCGCTTATATACTATTACAATTTGTCACCATACAAACATTCAAGGAATTGAATCAATAATTGTTAACAATTCATTCGCTGTTACAAGGTGTTTCGAGTATATGGTCAGTGGTCACATAAGTAAAACAGACGTTTTGGTTTTAAAGTTAAAGAAGTATATTTTGGTGTTTTTATATAGTGTTTATATTTCAGGTCAATAAAATATCATCAGACGTTTGCTAGACGTTCGTCAAGCTCAACTACTCAGAACTACTTGTTGTGTGTGAGAAAAATTATATTGCATTAAGGACAATGCCCTTGACGTTCGCGTTTTACTTGCTTAAGTTGCTCCCTATTGACACCACAAGGACTGCACACGCTTATATACCTATATAGCATGAGACTATATAGTATATATAAATAAATATACAATATATATATATATATATATATATAGCAGTATTTAGGTTGTGGCTAAATAAGGACACCGACCTTTATCATAAGAGACCTTGACTCTAGATCTTGTCTTTGCATCTCATCCTTTTTAGATCTTGTCTTTGCATCTCACAGAATATTTCTACCTCTATAGCCGCCTTCATATAATCTTAGTTGGCAATCGAAAGTCAAACCCTCACTCTTCAATTCAGGAAGGCTGTTTGAGGTTCAAAAAGCGACTCATTACTATATGAGTTATAATATCCATGCCCCTATTAAACCAGTCTTGAGCTGTCTGTGGGAATCGAATTAACCTGCAAGCTTCTAATGACTGGGTTAGACGCTCTAACTGATTGATTCTAATGACCGAGTTAGACGCTCTAAAGCTAACCATTAAGCTACAGCTACTGAGGCTAAAATGAAGGGCTATAAGTTTGCATATTCATGTGCTTCTGCTATTCAGCTTGGTGTAATGTAATAGACGTTTAGTAAACGTTCATCATATCTAGAATATTCAAATATCTAGAAAATATTCCGGAGCTTCAGACACCTGCAACCTTCTAATGACATTACATGCCATTACACCAGCTTGCAAACGTCCCACATGAACTACATGTAGTAGTATACCGCACCACTCAAAGGAAAATATCCTAACGGCTCTTTATATCTATCTATGGAGAGAAAGTTGAACTATATATTTTTTATTATTCAAGAATAGTTTTATTAATCGTCTAATGTTTAACTATAATCTAGCTATCTGAAATATTTGTATACCTATATATATTGTATAGTGAAATAAAAGTAGCGTGCTGCGTAGGCAGTGTAGAAACAACAATCGAAATATAGTAAGGTTAGATATACTGCCGAAACAGAGAACGTAGGAATCTAACGTTTCGAGCGAAGGCCCTTCGTCAGAGAGAAACGTTGGGCCTTCACTCGAAACGTTAGATTCCTATACGTTCTCTGTTTCGGCAGTATATCTAACCTTACTATATTTCGATTGTTATATATTATATATGTTTGTTGGTTCACTATATACTCCAATTGTAACTAGTTTTCATTGTATGCTTACTATATATGATATACCTGTAACATAAGATATGTATTTTTATCTTATGCCATAAAGACCATTATTATTATTATTATTATTATTATTTGTCGTATATGGCTCCATGCAGATATTCTGGCTACTCTGAACTCAGAGAAACGGGCTACTGTCGACTGCCGACGCGAAGCTGTATTTTCACAACAGCGCAGATTTCGTAATTCCCTCGAGTTATTCTCATTCCTATTTCCAAGCCAAAAATTCTTTATAAGGCATATTAATTTTATAACGATATCTTTTGAGGTCCCTACACACAGGTGTCTGGAAGAACAATATAAGCGTAATTGAAGCCAGACTTGGCTCACTTCACTGATTAACCTTGGAAAAATATTATCAAAGAATCATGATATCAGTTGCTATACTTCGAGACTTCGATGACGATCAACCGTTTATTACAGTCCGACTCATATATACTCGTCACTTGGAGTAGCACCTAATATCGGCATTATCAAAGAATTGGTGATCCTTAATGCATTCTTCTGGCGCTTATAGCTTTCAGGTTTTTATGAAATATCACAAAAGCATGCATCAGCATCACGACGCACGACATATCCGAGGAAAAACATTCAGGACATCCTATACGCAGGCCACGATAAAGATTTATTAAATTAACTTCTATCAACGATAACCTAAAACCAGGCGATTAGCGAAAATCTATGTGTGTCATTTTCGTCGAGAATATTCAGGGAAATTTTAAGTCAGATTTGGGAATGCCCCGGAAACGGGTATATACCTGTATAGCAGAAACACATATGATTAATGTTGTCACGCGAAGGAAACGAAAAGATAAATTTAACATCAAATAAAATGCGACTCTTCGTGAACACTTTGGCAACCATCCGGGTTCTTTATACTAGTGCTTTAATGTGAAATTATTTCTCAAAAACCTCCCCCCACGGAAACCCTAATATATATAAAGCAACTAGCATTTGTTTTGATATTGTTTTTCCTACACAAGTAGATCTTGAAGGGTCCATTGTGTTCCAAAATATCTCCTCATGTAATTTCACAATTGTTATACAACACGCCACTAGTACCGGCCAGTTCGTGCCCAAACATGTCTTCGGGACACGCTAGAGTTTGATTGATAAATGCGAATATTGTAGTTTCCGTTTCATGGCTTGTTCTAGAGACTATTCATTTATTTTACATGCTGTTATTATTGAATTTGGTTTGGATTAAGATTTTTCTTTTCTTGATGTCTGTATTTATAGTCTTCCGTCGTTTGGTTAGAGCATGCGTGGGTAGCTGCTAAAGGTCAGATTTGAGACATAAAGAGAGAACAGCGGAGAAGACTGCTGCCCAGAACGGATCGCCGCAGATAATTTGTGTTTCATAACAAAGAGTTGGTCCGAGAAAACAAGAGGGGTGAAAGGAAACGTCTAAAGATCCAAGCGGACTTCCAGTTCAAACAATATATCAATATTGCTCGAGAGTGAAGACGTTAGATTATATAAGAACACGACCGGATTAAAGACTGACGGGTTTTGATCAAATTGTGGTGAGATCTGCTGATTGTAAACACTACGCAACGGAATTAGAGAGACAGAGAGAACAAGCCGGTCTGAAACCACAGTCAAGCTCCCAGGTTAGCTAAAGAATTTTAAGACACAGCCTCCAAAGATTATCCAAGGTGTCCAAAGCGTGAGATGATGTGCAACTTGAAGGAAGAAAGCCTGGGCAAAACCACAACAGACGAAGAAGAAACCAACGATTTTATGAACGACGTAAACGCCACTGCAATTGGCCAAACGCTCGCCGAGATGGGAGACAAGTTAAACGAAGATGGGCAAAGAAACAGTGAATACCTGAGACTAGTTACTCTAGGAATAGCACTGAGTATTGCTACGTTTGCTATTCTAAACACTGTCATGTAAAAACAAGAATGATTGCATGCAAAGGACTTGAATTAGAGCACGCTTGGTTTACGAATGGATGAAAGCAGTTGAGCACGGCCATATTTGAACTGTACATATATTTTTTTCAGAATGATCCATGCTCTTTATATAAGTCTTGTAAAAAAATGACAATAATCTGTGAGACAATGCATAAACAAGCAAAGGTATACTGGTGTTATTTAAGATAAGGGAATTTAGATTTAGTTTATTTCAAGAGGTTTTGATATTTTGTAGAACACATTACCTCCTCTGCGTAGACGAGCTGCAAGGGAAACACTTGTATATATACATATTG
The DNA here is from genome assembly GCA_035771165.1 of Paragorgia papillata. Taxonomy (NCBI): domain Eukaryota; kingdom Metazoa; phylum Cnidaria; class Anthozoa; order Scleralcyonacea; family Coralliidae; genus Paragorgia; species Paragorgia papillata. The sequence continues at coordinate 566,325 of JAWNZC010000393.1, read as the reverse complement.
CACAAATAATATATATTTGTACATTTATGTAAGTAAGATCTCATATATCTGCTCGTAGATACTTAGTTTTAGTAAATAATTGGTTGTAGAAAGAGTTTCTAATAAATATATAGCTGTTTATCTCTCTTTACTGAAGTATATGCAATGCCAAGCTCATACAGATACTTGCAAAAAAAATAATGGCCGAAGAACACCAAAGCCTTTGCAAATGGTAAAGCTTTCATATATAAACTACAAAAGCATCATTTTCTTCCTCACATCAACTAAATTACCATTGCTATATTGGGCATAAAAACTGTAAAAATTACTTGAGGAAGATATATACGAAAGAGCTAGATAATCAAAGACGATCCGATTATATATCCCTCACCGCCATCACACACTTGATGTGCTTATAAATATACTCTTAACTTTCATTGGTATTCATTCAAAGCCCCACTATTTAAAAACAATATAGCTCTTAAACGATAAAGCTATAAAACATAGCGAGAAAATGATAGAAATTTGCCGTTTCCAAAACAATTTATGGCGGTGACTCGTAACAACTTGCCGAAGATAACGACCATTGTTATAATATTGTAGACGAAACGCAGCAATGGCGAACATTTCATTTGCTAAATCTCACTTCAAAACCAAGGAAGTTTACTCCTTTATAAGCTTACAGGCTGACAAGGTTTAAACCACAGTATCAAGGCTTATTGAGCTACAGGTTATGCATTAGACAGACGATATAATTTGATGTATAGTGCATGGTATATATACACTGCGGCAAGAGGTTGTCTTCGCATGCAATGATTATCTTCCACCCTTAACAAATAATTATTGCTCCCTTTGACAATACAGTCTGTGCTTTAATAACCAGTTCTATATAGATTCCTCATTGATACGTCTAGGTTATTTCTTTACAAAATACAAATATAAAGGTTTCAATATAAGCGATACACCGTCATATAGGCTATCTTGTGAAAGACAGCGGCGCCATCAATGGATGCATGCATCAGGCAATGACAGCGAGCAGTTGCACGACTGCCAGTCTCAATAAGGATTGTAAACGACACAATGCTTGAATACAAGCTGTAATTTCTTTACTAAAAATGCGACAATTCCACGGCATATGAACGAGTATATTTTAGTGAATTTATACTGATCGCATGTATGCACGCTGTAAGAAATTCACGGTGACAATGAATTGTATAGCTGGATGCAACATAGTTAAAGTTGATTAGTAATTTAGGGCTGTGTTATCTGTATTACTCGGTAATACTTGAACCGTCAGTGTTGGTTCTTGTCTGATCAGAGATACACACAACCTGTCGATAACAAACAAATATGACCTGTACGAATTCTGGTGGTGCACGAGTATATTTTATATATACATTAAATATATATAATTGTGAAAGTTGATCCATCCTAACTCTACATTGACCAAAACAACCTAAGCTTGTTATATTAACAGTACGTTAAAGAAATGAGAGACTTCCAAAGAGTACTTCATCTTCTATTTAAAGCGAGGTAAAACGAAGATCTCATTTCGGCATTGCCCTTCGGCTTCGTATATATACACAACATCGGAACATCCTATTCATGACTCAGCATTTCTTTTTATATATAATTATAGTCTTAAGGAAACATTAAATGGAAAAGAAATAATAAAACCCTCAACCCTCGTTGGTAAAATGAAGTTAACAAGCACTGACTTGTCTCGCTTGGGTTTTGAAAACAATAAAGCCGAAAGCGAAGTGTGTTTTTTTCTCTTTAGTCATGTCAACTCAACTTAAAGACGCAAAAACATTATCAAGTTTTGTATAGTGGTTTAAAATCAAACGATAAACATCTTATCTGTTTCACATTTAGTTTGCAAACCGCAGTTTTTTTATTGTTTATCATTTTGAGTTTAGTCAAATTTTGTCCTCGTGTTGTCGTGAGTGCTGCGTCATCACAATATTACATCATCGTTGGATTCGTAATAATAGACGAAGAAAATACGTTTTAAAAACCGTATTTATATACTTATTGAAGAAAAATCATGTACAGAAGAGAGTTAACGTTTTCTAAACTACATACATCCTATGTTTCGCTCAGGGATATAACAATATGCAACCCCAAAGAGTAAAACTAAAAGTGGACTGATTATTTGAGGCCGAGGGCCACCGTCACGAAATGCAATGTGATATGATCGTGATGAAAGATAATTCTTACACGTTTTTTTAATACGTGTGAATAGTTCAAGGTCACGTTAATTTTACTTTAGTTTTTAGCTGTCTCTATCTTCTAATCTTTGGCTACACTATACACCAGCACGAAAGTTGAACTTGAACTTTGCAATTGTTATTTCAACTTATATAGTATAACTTTATTCTGAATATCTTAGTTCAAAATAAACACATAAAACTTAGACTCCTACGAGTTTATCTTACGCCAACGCTTTACCATAGGCTAAAGCCCAAAACGTTTTGTTGAAAGGGGTCTTTGTGATCCTAAAATGGCTCCACGTTTTAATCCTTGTTGCAAGCGTAATGAACAAATCAAAACTGCCCGAAAGATCCATATATACTAAAACCAGCTAATCTGAAAAGACTAGAAAAATTGCCTTTCAAAATAACGCTAATATACAGTATATATGTGGCCAAGCATTTATTACTCTTGATTTATTTGATTTTAAAAATCCAAGAATAAAATGAATATATATATATATATATATATATATATATATTATATATATATATATATATAAATATAGAATACGTTGACTGAGCTCTCGAGGGCAGCCTCTTCGACTCCGTATATATATAGCTCATGCAGTGGTCAGAGCATTGCACTATAGAATCGGAGGGTCGTGAGTTCGATCCTAGCTGGAATTAATCTTTCTTTTTTTGCATGTTGATATTAAAATGTATATATAACTTACACTCAAAATTTTCTTGTCCTAACTGCGACTCGAAAAACAAAATAAAGCGGAATGGTTTACACGGTGTACATATACAGAAATGATCGAAATAGTTTACTTATAAAGTAAAACAGTGCAAGGCTTAGCCATAAGGTTTGTTGTCGTTCCTTCACTGAATGTATGCATGTGCACTACCAAACAACAATCAACTGACGTTTCAAATCACGTTTCTCTCTGACGAACAAACTTTACTATATTTCGATTTGTATTTCAACACTGCCTACGCAGCACACTACTTTTATTTCACTGTTTGAACCAATCAATTGATCGGTTATTAATCGATTATTCGGTCAACTGTTCAATCAGGTGTACCTCTATATATACTATGTTAAAAATCACCGAAATTTGGTTCATCGGAAAGCGAAAAACGATCTAACTGAAAGTCCCTGTCGTCAAGTTTCCTGTGTTCCTAAAATAAACCTTGAAGGTTAGTGTGTGTCCCCGAGGGACGTTAAGGATCCTACGAGAACATAGTGTATCTTAGAGGAAAATTGCAACCGACAACACTGATATACATATAAGTCACTCATTATACCTCTTGGACACTTAACATACCAAATTAACATACCAAATTCTTGATTACTATAGTACATCTCATGCAACTAGGTTTTCCAATACTAATTTACACTGAACACCAAATAAAACTTAATAAGAAAATATTCAAAAAAATTCCCCCAACTTTTCATGAGAGTAGTATATGCAATACATTTGTTTTCGTGGACAGGAATCTGTCGCGTGTTTCTTGATAGTTTGTGCATTTGAAGGATTTTTCTAATCTAATCTAGATTCACGTTTTCCACAAACCTCTATAAAAATGCGGAAATTTTTCAGAATTATGGGCACTCAAAATTCCCCAAAAGAGCGATGTACGAAACACTCCAATGTTCTTTAGATGAAATTGTATTCGTCTTTGCTAGATGGATATATCACGTCTGAAACTAACTTGCTATATGGTTTGGGTGACGCTGTAATGACGCATTTGAGATAACTTAGATGCATAAATTAAAAGGGTATACTGTTTTAATGATTTTTGTTATTGTCTCTCAGATGGTATTAAATAGCGCATTAGCTAATTTGATCGCTATTTCAATATAAAGTGCGTTGATTGAAATATATAAATCTGTTCAGATACCTAATCGAAAATAATCTATCAGGTATTCTAAAAAGAAATTGAAGAAACCATGCATTTATAATTATATTGTCAAAACTTAGTAAGGTATACAAGGTTGGTAAAAATGGTGTGCCAATTTCGATGGATTTTTCTGTGATTTCATTGGTTGATTGCAATCGCGTGTGTAAACAGCCGATTATCTCTGATGAATTAATATGTTCTCGGCTACCATACTGGAAGCCATTGTGAAATATCCTTGGGAAATTTAACCCAGTAGACTACGAAGGAAGTACCGCATTCACGAGTGGGGAAAACAATGAAGACGGAAAGAAGTGGCTGGGTTAACTTCAACAGGAAGAAGTCAAAAGCGATCGAGCTACATAAGAAGACATACACAGAAGAAACCTATCGCTTCGCAGAGGTTTGATGCTAAACAGAATGTGTGACAAACCTGACCAGCTATATGTATAGCGAGTGATAGACTTTAAAAATAGTGTATATTATTTAGCCGTATGACATACAGACAAATCGAAAATACAAAGGCAAATCGAAAATAAAAAGCCTAAAACTCGAAGTATACTGCTGAAACTTGTAGAAGGAGAGAAGATCTATCATTTCGCTTGAGAGCGAACGCCTTTCGACAGAAAAAAACCTACATATCCTGCACCTTATATAAGATTCATATAGACTATATAATGGTCACGGACTCATGGTACAGAGCACTCACTGATACAGTAACAATTTAAAAGTAGCTTTGGTATACGTTTATGCGTGATAAATCGGATTAAATTGTTTCCTACAATACCTTGTTGACGGAAGCAAGTCATAAAACACAGGTGAAGGTCGTATTCTTCAGTTGCGAAGGCACTTTGGGACGCCTGCATGGTGTTCAGGCAAATTTAATACTGCAAAAATTAAACTATATAGCAAAAGAGCCAAGTAAGACTTCCTGAAGAATGTCATTGCGCGTTAGGTGCCTTATTTGGTGGTCGTGTTAGCAATATAGTTTCACCTATGTAGACTAAACAAAGGTGGCAATGTGACAAGGCCAAGTGCATACAAAATGCGCTTTATACGAACAAGAACCTGCCATTGTTTACAAAGTGTTAAAAAATAAGAAGAAACCGGGAAAAAATTGTAGGTTTCTGAACCGAAATCCCATGCAGCAATAGATCAGTTTGTTTAATATTGTTTTGGGGGAAAGGCTTCCTTCCGTTCCGTGAAATGCTATAGCCATCTCAAAGAGAAGGCGGAATAAAAGTAGTGTGCTGCGTATAGGCAATGAGGTTTGATATACTGCCGAAACAGAGACCGTAGGAGTCGAACGTTTCGAGCGAAGACCCTTTGGCGTCAGAGAGAAGGTGGAATAGAGCTAGATGCTTTTGAAGCACCGACGAAATTAATGTTGTCATTTGTGGTTGTCTGCATGAACATGAGAAAATATTAAAACAAGAGCGAAGTGAAAAGGTGGTAAAGTAAACTGCCGAGAATTATCTTTAAAACGAAATACTGACGTTTAAGCGGAACCCTTCATCAGAGTATGAAATGAAATAATATAGGTTTTAATATATACCCAAAAATCCCAAACGAGTGTGCTTTCTCGTTAAATGGCAAATAAAAAAAGCAACATCGATATCAGATGAGAGAATACGCGTCACACTATATATTTAATCGTTCATTCGTTCTAACCACGAAACCTTCTCCTCGAATTAACTTTTCGATTGACTGCGACCATTTAACTACATCAAAAGAAACATTTACATTTATAAGAATTTCGAGTGCCTCTCTCATATTCATTAGCATATATTAGACTTTGAACGGCTGTACACTATTTTAAATTAAGAGTGTCAAAATAATTGTTTTTAGCCTTAAGGCTTTTTTCAATGCAATTCTTCTGGTTTGTAGTGGTTTGAAGCAGATGGCGATATTATGCAAGCAGTAATTAGTGCATGCTACACGAAAAGTTGGAGAATTTCACATTTGCCATCAATACACGGTCAGTCTTAAAACATGCAAGCAATTTTATGTTTTAATTTTAATAATTAGAACAAGTTATATAGAAACCAAAATATAAAATAAAGACCTCTTCTTGCTGCATGGAATTATCCGGTTATAAGGAAATAAACACTTCTCCACACTTCCTTCAGAAGAATCACAAGATTTTGTTTTCTCTATCGCCTTTGAAATTATTTGGAATTGAAACTACAAAATTGCAATTTCATAAATTCATTGTACTTGGTCTGAATGGATCTCGTGTGTTTTTATTTTAGCCGACAAGTTTTAAAAGAATGAAAAGAGAATTGAAAGCTTGCGTTTTAATATTTGCAGTAGCGTTTAATAATCCGAACTCTTGGTTTATTTAGCTTAGCAAACCAACGAACCTAGTGACGCACTTCGCCATTTTCCTCCTTTGTATGCTTTGCCCGTTTGGACTTGGGAGAGACGCTAAGATGCATCTCAGATTACTGGAAGATGATTTTTAGACACTCATCATTTTTTAATCTTTAGAAAATGTTTTTAATAGTCTCAGGCGAAGATAATAATCGAATATGCGACGGCTTAACATCCTATTGCATGCCTGATGCGCCAACAAAATGCTGTAAATATAATTGACCTACAAGCTTAAAATGCCAAGGTTTAAATATGCATGCATATACTGGTTACTGGTGGGGCGACGTTCGTTAGTAGTGTCTCATGTACTTATGATAATCCAGCGTTGTTTGCATGCGAGAAATTAAAGGTAAGCGAACGTCGAGCTCGAGCCAATGATATACCATGCGGTACTTTTGATTAGTTTAACTGGAAGACAGTCGACAAATAAGAATGGATTAAAATATTAAATTCAAAAACATGACGAAATATATACAAGCCGCGTTAACACACGAAGATTGTCAATACAGTCGACGAATTCAGACGATTTTAAGTGTGAAAAACGACGTCGAGAGACGACCTGGAAAAGTAGTTGGTATATAAAGCTCTTTTAGTTTTAGCTTTGAGTATATATCGCTTACCGCGTCCTCGTGATATATAGATCAGACAAATGTTCATTTATAGCTTTGGGCTGTGTAAATTATTAATTCATGTGTTGACATAATGACATGCAGGTTAAGATGAAACTAACTTGTACAGCAATATTTAAAATAAAAAAAGCGATCTGCCATGACTGTAATCCAACGTACACTCTTAACTCAAGCAGCACGACCCGCGCAGCGATGAAGGGTTTCAGATTATATGTATTCTCAACGGATTGGACAACGCGTAGGAATAGAGACATTAGCAATCGCGTTACCTAGGAACATTGCGTATATGCACATTAAAATTTAACTTAGTATAAACGATAACAAGATGTTAGAAGATAAAATAAAATGTAATATAGCGATCATTACTTCGAATGCTTGACCGCGTTTTTTTTTTCGTTCTTGTTTTGGAAGTTAAGCGAGTTTTATTTTGTGGTAGCCGTGAGGATATAATGTAAGCGAAGGAACAGTAAAATAAACTAAGCGGTCCAAGGTATTTGTTTTAATTATTTACCTGTGAACTGTCTAGACTGTATGCAAATTAATTCGAAAAAAATATATAGTGAAATAGGTTCTTCCTTAGAGAAGGAAGTCTCCATTATGTTTTAAAATAAAGAAAGGCACGAGTTTGGGTAACAGACGAGATCTTTCTGTCAATGTCAGGCCAAGATGGGAGGGGGCCTTTCTGGTCGAGGGTCACTGAATATGACCTTTTCTACATACAGATAACTCTCCTTGGGCAAATGTTGGCTCACTGGGATTATCTGGCGAGAGAAACTTCGCTTAGAAATTTCAAACACGGCCTTAAACTTCTAGAATCGAAAATAAACTAACATTCCGCCAGACGACAGGAGGTTTGTTCCAGTGAAACCAATTTCCCCTAACTCATCAACGACACATAAAAGCTCACATGATATACACGAGAGGAAGAGCTTTATACCCCAGCGAAAACCCCGAGCAAATATATCCACCAACATAAACACCATTTATAAAAATATGTTATAATATAAAGGTTTACCTATATTTTCATGTTTTATCCATAGTCGTAGAATCCAGTTAGTCCCCTAGAATATGAACAACGTTTAACCACCTTATTCATCACAGACAACATGCTGACTAAAATCTCTAAACACTGTGCCTTGCACAACAAGACTAAATTCAAACAACGCCACAGGAGATCCCTAGCTATATAAACTCGCGTGTCATTAAACATAACTCTGGGTTCTCACGTGGTTTACCCCACGCAACTACGTCACATCACCAAAAGAACACAACACGTTTTTCGACATAAAAATGTATCTACAGCTATATATTTCTGTTCTACAAAAAACCTATCTTCGAAACAGTAAGTTTATCTGTGAATTTGGATTTAGAATGTCTACCAATCTACCTCCCATCGCGAATGTGTTGATAATTTTTAACAAGACGTTAACAGGATACGTGGATAAAACGCGGGACACCCGCGTGTTAAATGCGGGATCCCCGCGTGGGGGACAACGCGTGGGCAGGCATGCACTAATGGCGGGGGGGCATTGTTTAGAGGAGGAACATTCGCTGCATTTTCAAAATTCTAAGGCTTTGAATTGTTTTTCTTTCAAAGCTTGTAATCAAAAGTGAAAAAGAAAATAACTTGAAGAAGAAATGATCGTTATAATGTAATAAATAATAATAATAGACTTTATTTTCATAGCTCAGAAGTGTCAAGCACTTGAGAAAGGTGGAGCAAATATGCACGAAATGTCGGAAAACGTAAAAGAAAATGGGCATTATAAAGACAGAAATAAAACAACTCGAATCCTGACATCACAATATCAATGGTATGAAAGAAAATACGTAGGAATATAACTAAGGGATATTTATAATATAATTTTATATGCACGCATATCTCTAATGACATCTAAATGGCTATATATGTATATGCAAGGGTGACTATAAGGCATGTATTTAATTATTTTCAAATTTCAGTAAAAAAGAGTGCGACTTTGGTTGATGGGGACTGCTGTTCCAATTTGTCTCCGCGATGGCCGACGTGCGTGGACGCTAACTGTGAGGTTATGAACTGATGAAATAGCGAAACATTATTTAGTGTCATTACCCCGCGGTGATTTGTAGCTATAAATCTATTTACATAGCACAAGTTGATTAGTAATCACTTGAGAAAATCGTGTGTTCATGTAGGTAGCCTATGTTAACAGGTATAGGACCAAATTGTGTATAATGCACTGTTGCAATCAATGTATCAAATTTGATGACGTACAGAAAGCAACGTTTCTATACTCACCGTTTATTTAGTGCAGAAATACGTTGCTAAGGGAGATAGGAATCGTGAAGGTAGGAGGGTCATGTTTAGGCATGTCCAGACACGACTGGCTAAACGCGGAAGACAAATATTTCTTTCTTTTTAATAATAATAACCACAATAAGCCCCTGTCGCTTAATAATTGTCTCATGACTTTTTAGTGATAACTTGATACAAAAAAACATTAGCAAAAATCTTTGGGAATGAAATTGCCAACGATTGCATGCTACGGCGATCGAGATATACAGATAGGGTATATAGGTGTAGTCGGCGCAATGTAAGATCTACAAAAGTAAAGATTGATGTGTGGGCAGTGTGTGTTGCGACGTGTAGTCAAAACATAAAGGTGGTTAACTGCCAAGATTCTAGATGATAAAATACTGACGTTTCCTAGTCGATCAATAAAGTCTTTCATCAGAGTAGATCTTGAAGTAATATAAAGAAGACAAAGAAGTAGAATGATGCGTAGGCATGAGTGTGTTATGATGTATAGAAAATCTTATGGGTGGTAAACTGGTGAGAGTTTAGAGAACGAAATGCTGACGTTTCAAGCTAATACAGTTCTTCATATACGAGTGCTGAATGCGTATAGGCAGTGTGTTACGATGTATAGAAAATCTTATGCGTGGTCAACTGCGGAAATTTTAGATGGTGAAATACTGACGTTTCAAGAGTAGAGGCTTTCATCAGGGTAAATTATGGAGTAATATAAAAGTAGAGTGTTGCGTAGGCAGTGTGTTACGATGTATGAAAAATCTTAATTAAACGTGGTGTAATACTGAGATTTTAGAGAACGAAATACTGACGTTGCAAGCCAAAGTCTATCATCAGAGTCAGTAAATAGTGGAGCAATAACTAAGTAGATTTGTATTGTATATTTCACAGTCATTAATATTAGTCTTTTATTTAGTCATATAGCCGATCACTTTTGCCATGAGCCTCTGCATAGCTCGGGTATAAATGGGCAACGCCACACCTTGTGCAAACGACTTTAAATTACCGAATGGCAATTCTCATATTCTGTGCTCATATATAAACGCTAAGACCTAAAGTATAGATTGAATTTATTTAATAATTACGATCAAATCCGGAAGCGTTTTATCTGTGACATATATTCTGTGCTCACAAATATATACAGATCACCTGCACGCAAACATTTTGGCAATGAACGTCTACAGCATTTGACCGATACCCAAAACTCACAAAGATTACGCAGTTAAAGATAAAAAAATCTGTACTCACCAAATCGTCCATTTAGTGCTCGACTATATATAGTCGATTGAACCACAATTCAGAATCCAAATATAATTCACGGAAGCATATACATATATACTTATTTTAAAACAAGATTCCATCTGGAGCAAGCTGCAATAAGACGAATGCAAACACCAACTGAATTCTTGAAAAGACATGCAGTTGTTCTTAGAAATAAAAAAAAATTATGCAGAGATTGCTCAATAACGCATTTGTGTGTTTGCAGGAGGGGAAAATTCTTGCATGACTCAAAGGTCACTGGATGGTACCACACACCAAAACGCAAGTTGTTATGCCCCTCGCAGATCATGTGATTTTGTATTCTATTTCCTTAACCCACTGCTGGCTAGGCTGGTTAAGAGTTCTCTCTTTGACGAGTAAAATAGTCTGGTGTTAGAAGAGTAAAATAGTCTGGTGTTAGACAGAGTAAAATAGTCTGGTGTTAGAAGAGTAAAATAGTCTGGTGTTAGACAGAGTAAAATAGTCTGGTGTTAGACAGAGTAAAATAGTCTGGTGTTAGACAGAGAAAAATAGTCTGGTGTCAGACAGAGTAAAATAGTCTGGTGTTAGACAGAGTAAAATAGTCTGGTGTTAGACAGAGTAAAATAGTCTGGTGTTAGAAGAGTAAAATAGTCTGGTGTTAGACAGAGTAAAATAGTCTGGTGTTAGACAGAGTAAAATAGTCTGGTATTAGACTGAGCAAAATAGTCTGGTATTAGACAGAGTAAAATAGTCTGGTGTTAGACAGAATAAAATAGTCTGGTGTTAGACAGAGTAAAATAGTCTGGTGTTAGACAGAGTAAAATAGTCTGGTGTTAGACAGAGTAAAATAGTCTGGTGTTAGACAGAGAAAAATAGTCTGGTGTCAGACAGAGTAAAATAGTCTGGTGTTAGACAGAGTAAAATAGTCTGGTGTTAGACAGAGTAAAATAGTCTGGTATTAGACTGAGCAAAATAGTCTGGTATTAGACAGAGTAAAATAGTCTGGTGTTAGACAGAATAAAATAGTCTGGTGTTAGACAGAGTAAAATAGTCTGGTGTTAGACTGAGCAAAATAGTCTGGTGTTAGACAGAGTAAAATAGTCTGGTGTTAGACAGAGTAAAATAGTCTGGTGTTAGACAGAGTAAAATAGTCTGGTGTTAGACACAGTAAAATAGTCTGGTGTTAGACAGAGTAAAATAGTCGGGTGTGAGACAGAGTAAAATAACAAGAGACCGTTTTTTGCCGACTCAGACCCCCCCATCCCTGAACGCATGTATAAACATGATTGTTCCTTATCAGTTCTGCTTGACTGCTTCGTTCGACTGGGCCAGAGCGAGTGAGTAAAGAGTCTGGGTACGAAGCTGAGCGTGCAGCAGATCAGATTCAAAGAATAGAAGGAATTTCTTGATAACGTGCATCAGACCATTTATCGTCGGCAAATATAGGTACCCTAGTGCAAAGAATGCTGCACCAGCATTTACAAGCAAAGTAACATCAACACAATACGTATAAGAAAGGTGTGAAGTCTTTTCAATAAGATATACTAACGCATTACCATGAGCTTACCATGTTTTCCTCTGATGAAGAGCTCTGCTCGAAACGTCAATACTGCATTCCAAAAAATCTCAGCAGTTTACCACCTTTTCACTTTGCTCTATCCAAAACCACTGCTCTACGTATACGTATAGCATTCTACTTTTTTACACTCTAAATAGTTTTAGCTAGATGACGTTTTGTTTTATACACCATATACATCATTGATATGAAAAAAAAAAAACCAAAAAAACCCAAAAAAGCATAATTCACAGCAGTTTACTGATTACTGATCGATTTTAATTTATAGATTGTTATTTACATTGAATATTATATAAAGTACAGTAGAACCCCGATAACTCGAACCTCGCGATAAGTCGAACCTTTTCCGATTTCCCTTGGAGGTTCGAGTTATTGGGATTCACTGTACAAAAAAAACCCCGCACAGTTCAACTATACGGTGAATGACTTCAAAAAGAAATATAATGCAGGAGCTAAGAACCAACGACTTTACTCATGCACATAAAACTAAGGTGGTTCTCGCCCATCCGAGCACTATAAGGGGGGACTTTACACGAGCCCGGGTTGAGTGCCAGCCTGGGTCAGCTCGCCATCTCTGGTTATTCTTTTTTCGTGTTTACATGAACCCGGGTTGGCTGCTTTTTCCCCAACCCGGGTCAGCTTTTCCCAACCCGGGTCAGCTTTTCTCGACCCGGGTCAGCTTTTCTCAACACAAATTATGATATTGCCAACACTTTACACGAGCCCGGGTCAAGTCAACCCGTGTTTACATGAAGGAATTGACCAAAGTTCCGCACTGTCGCACCTCTTCAACCCGGGTCGACCGGGTTGACCTGGCTATCGTGTAAACGCTAACAGGGGTTTATAGTCGTAGACAGGTTGACCCGGGTTGGCTCTCAACCCGAGTAGCGAGAAGCAGCGCACTAATGCTATAAGTCATTGTATATGTGGTCTAAGCAAAGAGTATTCCTTGGTCTTGTATAATAAACTATGTATACTTACACCAATTGACCCACTCTCCTATATAAGAGTGTGTCCTTATATTAATATTATGTCTTTCTATTTCGTACCGGACGAAAAATAATCTCATTTAGTTTAAACTATAAATTATAAGTTCCTTAGTTCAATGTTCCACTGATTTTTAAATTTAGAGGCTTTTGCCATACCATTATACAAAAGAATTAACGATATTTGATATTTGATATTTGATATTTACACGTATACAGGTCTACTCATGCAATAAACCTTGTATATAATATATTACTCTCTTTCTTATTACAAAACAATTAAATCAATCTCAGTGCAAAGTTTCACACCATCCCCATAATACGATTACTGAAAGAGTTCTTGCGAAATGTTCGAGAAATTGGGACGAAACTTCTTGTGTTGGGCTGGTCCGTCGATGCCTTGCATCGAGTGTGTCTCCAATAATCGCCAAGGTTGACCCGACTTGACTAACGAGTTCTGTAGGGTCAATTGAAGGTGTCTCATCATCCATAAGTCGCTCGTTTGGTCTCTCTGGCGTTTCGTTGCTACACATGTCTTTATCAAAATGTGGGACTTTACAAAAACAATGGTCCAAGGTGATTAGAAATAGACTAGTAAAGTTGACCACCAAGATCTGAATCGTCGTTAAGGTGCTTCGATGCTGTGGAATACTCCTCTCAAAACCTCGGGAGTTTGGCAATAAGATATCACTGAAGTGTGTATATATATTTATGTAGATATAGAATCTGTCTTCTTTTCTTTTAGTTTCTCTTCGGCTGCAAACTATACTCTTATATAAAGAGAGTTCTCTCTTTAACGTCCTTGTCAAGCGTGTAACTTTAACTAGAGTTTTTCTTCGCCACAAACCACGCTTTTATCTAACGCAATGGAGAGTCGGAAAGTCTCTGACTTTGGACGATATTCCCTCTCCAATATTCTTGGCGTATATTGTTTAGAAGCGGCACATACGTCAAAAGCCCAAAACGTCAAAGTATAATATTGCACGGCGCCTGAAACCAATAGAATCCAGTGTTTTCACCGTAGTGTGAAGAAACAATCAAACTCTCTATATATAGATGGGAATGCAGCCAAACCTAGATACCGCAAGTTTGCGTGACGCGCCAAAGCTATTTTGAAACAAAGAAAGTTGACAAGACGATAGGCTGCATCGGTTTGACATAAACATGACTCACGAGGATATTACAATAAGGAGATATAAAAACAATGAAGTTAGGCACGAATGGGTTTTTTTTATCCGCAAGGAAGTGTGTCCTTGTGTGACCTTATATTCCGCGCAAGCGTGGGCATCATAATCTATTTTTAGACGATCAGAGAACTTGACCATCGACACTGATGGCCTAATAAGCCACTCATGCAAAAGAAAACACTGATATCAGACAAAATCCATTAAAGAGTGCACATTAAAGTACTTTTTCAAGATATCAAGCCAAGAAGTTTCTATAGGTTATGAGTTTTTGGAAAAGAACCAGACACGTGAACTGCCTGAAGGCTGAAGCCACCATTGTTGTGTGTTTGTTTAAATGAAAAAATATTTACAAAAAAGTACTGAAATACAGGCTAGAAATCAAAATCTTTGTTGTTTTTATACATTTTGAGACATAGGAATTCAAATCAAATATAAAACTTCAAATGAAACTCTATTGGATTCTAAAAACATCACGAAAAAGTTGAAAAACATGCAGACTGAAGGGCTTGGTTATATGGAGCCGAGTTACTCTGCACATGGGCCGAATGATCTGGAATCTATCGAACGCCAAATACGTTTTCCCTGGCCACATTTCAAGTAGGGACACAAGACAAAAAAAACCCTAAAGATAATTAGACAAAGCCAATATTCTTGACAAGCGGCACGAGTAGAAACACAAGCTGGCATACTCAAGCACGCATTTTACATGATATGGAAATTTTGATGGATTAGTCATAGTCACAAATATGTTAAGCCTAAACTTTTCTTAGTCATTTTACTGTACAAAAAAAAGTACCTGGGAAAAAGTGTTTCTATGGGGAAATGTTTATCCCGCCTTGCCGAGATGCTGGCTGCTAATGCTGAGTTCTCGCCAAGGCGAGTTACCCGTCTGTCTCATATAAACACTGTGGTGGGAAAAACAGTGTTTGCTCTACCGACTGGGAACTCGCCAGGTCATGCCATGCACGCTCTATAATATTAGACCACAGTGATTAGACACAGCGGAGTTTATAAGCTTGCGTGTCGTAAATGATCAAAAGAATTGCCACTGCCAGAGCAATATATTCAGTCTTCAGTTTAAACCTGGTCACCTGACTATACAAGGTACTGTAGATTGAAGGTAAAACTTACAACTCGATTCTGGACCATGAATTAAAAAATACAAGACTAGAGGTGTGCGAATCCGATCCGACCGGACCACTGATCTCGAAATAAAACTGGATAGTGCAACCTATTGTCCACTGGTTCATAAAATGAAGCCAGCTAAACAAAAGACATCCGTAATTACTAAGGGACCAAACATGCTGAAAAATGTCTTTATGTAATAGATACAGCATTCGCAGCCGAGCTGTATCTGATTTACTACGGCTCGCCGAACTTTCTTAAAATACAAATGCATCTAAGTAATCAAGTTCAACTATTTTAGCGATATACTCTATTTTAGCCGAGAAAATCGAAGCTAAAGTTTATGTAAATCAGGACGATTCTGTATCCGATTTACAACCTCTGCTACGGTATTGATTTCTTTTGTGTTTTCCTCATGAATTATTAATGAGTTTTTTAAGTCTTCTTAAAACGTCTTCTGTACCAAAAAAAGACTATTGAACTATATTTTCTTTCAAAGATTCAGCATCTCATTCAACAAAATGTTTATATCGGTGCCAGAATACGCTAGAAAGACCATCACTTGGTCCCTTAGTAATGGGTGACTTCCGGCTTCATTTTGTAAACAATAGATGCTTAATCCAGTTTTATTTCGAGATCAGTGATCCGGACTAAACTTTTCTCGTTCGGATCGCACCGGATTTTGTTCATTTTTTCTCGGATTGGACCGGATTTTGTTCTTTTTTCCCCAGAAAGAATCGGATATTGCACTTTTTTACACGCATCAGATTCACTTTTGTCATTGTTTTTGTCACAAAATTAACAAATTCACTAGTTGTATGCACGTTGCACAATATTTGAAGGCTATTATTGCATAAGATTATTATTGTATAGTAGTTTTCTTAAATTTATTTGTTCATTGGTTTTCTTTTCGAAAAGTTTCCGCAACTATTGCAACATATATCCGGTGTTTTAATTTTCTCGGATCGGATTTGAGCAGCTGTTTTCGGATCGGACTACGATTTTTTGGCTTCGGATTGGATCGGATTCGGATTGACAGTTTTGGCAAATCCTCGGATTACAAGGGGTCAATCTGATCCGACGCACACCACTATACCAGACTACCTAGAGCCTGAACATGATAGAGAAGTATGGCTAATTAACTTCGACCCCAATGCCCTCGCCACATTGCTAGTAATTATTAGCTATAAGAAAGAGAGTAAAACGTAGAGTGAGTACAGCATGTATGCGTAGGCAGTGTTTCAGATAGAGCAATGTGAAAAGATGGTAAACTGCTGAGATTAGTTTTAATAACGAAATACTGACGTCTAAAGCAGAGCCCTTCATCAGAGTAAAAAGTAGAGTGCTGCGTAGGTAGTGTTTTGGATAGAGCGAAGGGAAAAGGTGATAAACTGTGGAGATTTTTAGCAACGAAATACAGACGTTTCGAGCGGAGCCCTTCATCAGAGTAAAATGTGTAAATAGGTTGGCTGCAATATCGTTCCCAGAGCCCACGTTCCCCACCCGGGAAACGAGAGACTCTGGGATAATCCGTTTCAAATCACAGGATTCTTATTATTCCGGTTGAGGTCGCATGCGTAAATATCCGAGCGGAATCTGGATAGTATGTTCTCCTTGTTTGACTTTTCCCCAAACAAGTCAATGGGGTTGCTGGCGAAGCTCGAATTACAGCATCTACACACATACGGCGAAGATATCGATCGCGGCAACGTCTTCACTGGAGTCTTGTCGTCCGACATCTTTGTTATTTTGGTTTTATTAATTCTACTTTCGGTCACTTCAGACCAACTCATGCTCACTATTCAGCCAATAACGTAACGATTTGAAACGGATTATCCCAGTCTCTCGTTTCCCGGCAACCTCGTACCCAGGGTCTTACCTCCGCTCCTTTCCCGGGTGGGGAACGTGGGCTCTGGGAACGAGATTGGATACGTCATAAATAAAATGCCATTTTAATCCGCTTATAAGTGCAATTAGACTGGCTCGCTCGTTTGTTTTAAATTGTACACATCGCAATCTCTGAATCAAGAAAGAACAAAAACACATTATGAAAAAATGAATATATTTAACTGCAGTAGAAATATGTTTATAAGATTTATGCTGTATTCATACTTAGATATATATACTTTAACATGACATCATAAACGCTATTGCCGGTTTCCCCTGGTGTGGGAAGCACATGTTTTCGACATGGTCACAACAAGACAATTACTGCATTGGACGCAAAAAACTATAATTATTTAATTTATTCAATCTAGAAACTCGATTTGCAACAGCCACCTGTCAGAAAAGCACGTTGTTGCAACATGTATGAATTAAGGGTCTAAAAGAAAACCATTTCCCCCGTTCTTAACAGCATCAATAAAGCGTTGATAGGGCCAGAAAAACAGGATATTGAAAATCCTCAAACTATGAATAGGTTGCTAACCGATATTGTGTCCTTAACGATACGGTTTATTATACGCCATAATGTTCCTGACGACTAGACAAGCATGCATGGACGTAATTAACCACCCACAAAACATGACGCTTGGCTTTGGGGGAACCCACGCGCGCGCTAAACAAGCCACTCTGAAAACATGTGCTCAGTTCCCAATATAAAAGTGATCCGTGTACAGACGCGCAGCCAAACCAAACTTAACATTCTAAGACAAGAGCTGTTATAAGCTGCTGCACTTGAGAAGCTCAAAGGGTTTACATTGTGTTGGAATTATAGTGTACTGTAATTTTAAGGACGTTGAAGTTAAGAAGAATTCTGTATAACCAAGTCCTCAATACAATTGATAGTATTAGAACTGAAGAGTATAAGGAAAAGTCTTTTTTCAATCTAAATAATCACTCGTCGATTGCGTTGCCAAAACAACGTTCGTCACAAGAACTGCACAATAAACGTTCTTTGCATTCAGTCTTGGAAGTTATCGCTCGTCCATTGTGTCCAATTTCAGAACGGAAGACAGCCTTAACTTTAATAAGCACAAAAACTAAACAGTAAGATATTTATTGAATCTTTATAGCACATCCTTTACGTTCAATCGTAGAAGACAACGTTCACAAGTGACTCAAGAGTAAAGAAAAACCTTTATTCAACCGTTATCGCTCGTGCGTTCTTTGGCATTCAACCTTAGAAGACAACCGGTTCGATGAGTACAAAAGACAGAAACTTAAGAAAAGTAGCCAAGATGTTGATTAGGATTGGAGACAGCTTGGTGGAAAAGCATTCTACTGCTTTAGGAAAACTGAAAGGGAGAAAGATGAAACGAAAAAGCGTTTCTGAACAAGTTCAAGAACTGAGTCGAACCTTGGCCAGTATTGGAGACCAACTTCAGCAAGCAAGAGAAGCGAAGAAGAAGGATCTTCGTTCTGTACTGACGTTGATGCCAGCGAGACGAATGTTGAAAAACATTATAGTTAGCGTTATGAGACGATTCTTTGCGAAAGATTAGAGACTATTAATCCGGAATTAAGCCAAGGATATAGGAATTATTGTCACTGACAAAAAAAACTTGTGTTTCGTCGCAGTGTTTACTTAACCTTAACGCTAGTGAATCAATATACATATACCTAATTGTTTATTTAAAAAAAACACATTTTAAAAACAAGAAAAGTAGTTTAACTTTAGTTAGAGGTGCATGCATGGGGTGATTTTTAATGTAAATAAAGTATAAAAGAGTATTCGTTGAATTGTAAATTAGGCTATAGCTGTACACTTGCACATGTAGATATTTAAATCCAATTAATATTGTATTATATTATATTGTAAGATAAGTTATATATTATAATATTTGGCAAGTATATCACTCACCTTACAAATTATATTAATCTATACATTGTTTATTGCAAGGAGTTATTTTAACTCCACGAATGGAGTGAAAATAACTCCCTTTGGTGGAGTAAAATTTTCAGAGTTGTTTTGACTCCAATATAACGGAGTTAAATTAACTCCAAGTGAGGAGTTACCTTTCGTTTTACTCCATGTCGAGTTATTTTAACTCCATTAAGGGAGTTGAAATAACTCCAACATTACAGTAAGATTAGTGGAGTTATTTTGACCCACATTATTCTATTCTATAGGAGTTCATTTAACTCCTGCATAATGGCGTTAAATTTAACTCCTGGTCTGATGGAGTTAAACATTACTCTAGCTAAATAATGGAGTTAAATTCAGCTCCATCATTCAAGATTAAATTTAACTCCAAAGGAGAAGATAATTCCAGCATGTTGGTTTAGCTTTGAGTTCAGAAGTCGGGTGCTACATATAAACCGCGCGTTGGATAAAGAAAAATTTATAATTTTAAAGGGTATTGGCAATAAAAATTAAATTTGTCCCATTTGAAAGAACCCGTCAAATGGTATAAGAAGACCTTTTGTAATTTTTTTGTATCTTTCTTGTGTTTTGAAATATTTCGACCAAAGACAGCGTGCTGTCCGCCATCTTGTTGTAATATTGGGTCTAATTAACTAGGAAATTGGTGACGTCACAAGCAGGGTAAACCTGATGAAACTACTCCGTGGGTGCCCAAATTTCCACGGAAGACTTTTTAAATGTTGTGGGTCAATTTAAAATGGAAATAGCGCAACAAAATCGAGTTTCTAGCTCATAATGTCATAAGGTTGGCAAGATAAAAATTTCACTTTACCCTGCTTATGTCGTCACATGCATATCGAAAATAGTTCCAAGATGGTGGACAGCACGCTGTCTTTGCTCGAAATATTTCCAAAACCAAAACGGAAAAATTGTAAAAGGTCTTCTTATACCATTCGACGAGTTCTTTCAAATGATTGTATTGCCAATACCCTTTAATAAGAGTTGAGAAGAGTTTATTGTGTATTGACGGCATTGAAGAGTTTCGTCTTTGTTTGACTTTACCTGGAGTAACATGCAATAGTCGTATTTATACAATACCCTGGTTGCTATGCGTGTTTTCATTGGTTGTTGCCCATGATCTATTAGAGGACAGACGCATGGTCACGTCAGATCACGTCAGCTGACTTGCTTTTTTCCTTTTTCATGCCCCAAAATCCGGCAAGAGTTTCGACAAAAACCTTTTAAACTTTTATTGTATAAAACAAATAGATTCCATTTTTTTGTTGTCTGTTCAGTTATAGATGCACAGAAGACGTCACAACGTGGTAAGAACATCAGTGACCCACTCGACTGCGTCTCGTGGGCCACTTTTTTGTTCTTACCACGTTGTGACGTCATCTGTGCATCTATAACTGAACAGACAACGGCAAAATGGAATCTATTTGTTAAATATACCTATATAGATTTGAGGCGTAGAATACATTTTTAAATAAAAATATTAAAAGTATAAATTCACAAAAAATGTTATAAAACGTTAGTGATTGCTTTATATGTTGAAGAATAAGAAACGATCAAAATGTCGCGCTGAGCGCGAGGCCAGTCCAATGTGAATTAAAATATTTCGTTTGCCAATGTGAACACGAAATATAAAAAGCCCCGCACAGACGACCAGGTTTTTCTTGACAAGTTCCTTGGTAACTTTCCTTGCTTGTGTGTACGATGAACACGTTTTTTCCCCAACAAGTTTCCTTAACAAATTATTATTGCTCGTGTGTACGGTTGGACAAGTTTTCCTTGACAGTAATGCATGATCGCGTAATAAGCTTCGGAGATGATCTTGTCAAGTTTTCCTTGACGACTATACACACGAACAAATTTCCTTGTTCAAAAGCTGGCACGACCAGCTTTTGAACAAGGCTCCTTGTCAAGGAAAAACTTGTCAATTTGTGTCGTACACACGAACAAAAAAAGTATAGATTGTTTTCATCTGAACGTCACGGCGGCCATATTGGTGTATCGAAACAATGAAATGGCGGTCATATTGGTGTACCATCTTTTATCCTATGGGAATTTAACTCTATTCTTATTCAAAAATTTCGTATTGTTTCAACACCTCAATGGGGCCACCGATCACGTGAGAGAAAACGATCCATAGATTGACCCAAAAACAGAACGCTTCAGAACTGATGTTTTGTCTAGAAGACATAATTTTTATCTATAACTAATATCAATAATTAGTATCAAATATTTTCTTAGGCATATTTTGTACTCTCTTATATGCTACAATATTGCTTATTGAATAATAAATTATCAAGACAACTATAAAATCTAAATCTTTAAGATATACTATACATGCCAATGATATCAATAACTATAGAAAACTGTGGAAACAGGAAGAATTCGATGAGTGTGTAAAAAATGGAAAACCGTATTTGAAAAAATGTAGTTTATCTGTTATTTACATAGAAATATCCGAAACAAAACAAAAATGTGAACACTGCAAATCCCGGAACTAGCTATCTTGCTTCAGAGCCTGAATTGGATTCGCCCTTGAATGGCTGGCATGAATAACATCGCCCCTGAATCATGATGATCTTAATAAGCTATTGTTGTTGCCAATAATGATGATAAAATTCCAAGAGTATTAAAAAACAATGATGTATAACGTGTTCAACATGTACTTGCTCGAAAATATTAACACGATCAGGTCGTGGGGCCGCATAGCGTCTGTTAAAATCGTCTCCCACATGCGCCAAGCGAGAAGCAAAGGCTGCTACCAATCTTGTGTGGTCTGGGTCATCACGTAATCTGTCAGGAGCTTGTTGAGCCAATTGAGGGTTAAGATCTGAGTCTTGTAAAAAAACCGGTTTTTCAGACATGTTTTGGGGAATTGGTTAATGATGTTCCCCACTTTCCAATGTTTAGTTCATTTACCTAAAAAAAAATAACAAACAAACGGTTCAATTATCGTTCCATAACTTTGCGGTTATATGGGTATTTAATAGTCGTGAGATGCATGCATGTGCTGATTGAATAGACTCATCTTCTTCCCAACAACAGCAGGACCACCATGACGGGCTTTAAACTTGTATTAAGAATATTTTTCGGGCTTTAAAGTTTGTTTTTGTTTGTTTTTAACACTTTGAAGCCTGAAGACGAGTCTTTACTATTTTATTCTGGCTAACGCCAGACGATTTTATTCAGCACAGGGAGAGGTCCAGGCCTCAAAGTGTTAAAACCTATCTCATTAACACTTTGAAGCCTGAAGACGCGTCTTTAGTATTTTATTCTGGCTAACGCCAGACGATTAGCACAGGGAGAGGTCCACGCCTCAAAGTGTTAAAAATCGAGCTGCTAATCTCTCTGAGTTCACAACTCAGAAAAGTAGAGAGAAAATACAAGAAAGTGTTAAATTATAGTGGCATGCATGGGTGGCACTAGCGCGCTGCCAGCTCTCGCCACGCTGAAGTTAAGCTTATAGTTCTCGAATGGGTGACCACATTAGCTTTATGCGAGTAGTTGTTGGTTCTCTTCTGTGCTTCGAGGATTTTTTACCTGAGTTTTTTCAACCTGCTTGACTGTACTTAGACTTCGGATCAGGAAGAACACCGACTCGTGTTCACCTGTTTTGTTCATGCGGCAGTTTTTTAATTGTTATACCTGAGAGATATTGCCATAATACTTTTTCACAAAGAAACATATATATATATATATATAATTATTGCGTGCAAAAACAAGTTATAGGTGTTGCCCAAACATATAATATATACAGTACAGTATAGTTCCAATATTCACTCATATATGCATGCATGCAATAGCCTATTCTTAATTATTATATATATAGACATTGTATCATTGTTTAAAACGTGTACAGACAAATTTATCATTCTTAGTGTATAGTTATCTATATTGGCTAAGGCGGTAGTCAGTAAGCCTTAATTATTTCGCTCTGTGCATGGCCACTAAAGATTCGTATTATCGTTTTCACAAAAGTAAATACACCATTTAATCGTTTGCAGCATGGCTTTCCGAGACACTTTTCAAACGAAAGAGAAAATCGACATGAAAGTGTACTGAATTTAACCGTAAACTTCTTCCGATTTCTAAATACCAATTAAATATTTCTTTAATGTCCTCGTGAAATATTAATGAGTTAGAGAAGATTAGGTCATGATTTCACAAAGAACATGGATGGAAATAAATCAAGGAAGTCTGAAGCCATGCAATAAAGAGCTTTAAAAGCAGAAACACTATATGAAGACAATCGCGAAGGAAATTAATCGAATCAGATCTTGCAATGCATGACATACGAAAAACAAGACAATCTGAGCGCAAAATGACGGCAAGATCCATTATACAGTCCATTAAAAAGCGATGATCACGTTTCTCTCTGACGAAAAGCCTTCGCTCGAAACGTTAGACTCCTAGCTACTCTGTTTCGGCAGTATATCAAACCTTACTATATTCGATTGCTGTTTCAACTCTGCCTACGCAGCACGCTACTTTTATTTCACTATTTGAATGATCAGAAGGTTGTGGGTTGAGTCCCACTTGGGAACTCAGAATTTTTTCTAAGTAAAATGGCTCGAAGAACATTTACACTCAATTCTCATATCCGAGCTATAGCATATATCCATCTCTGCTGAAAAGCATAGAGAATACTTGAACTATGTTACTCAGACCTGTATATAACCCCATATATACGCTAGAATTAAAACATAAATATTCTTCCAAAAAAGACAACTTATTAAGAACATTTATCAAATACGATACCTTCATATTTAACGAAAACTTTAGGTTCAGAAAACTAAACTGAATTTAAGTTTCAAACGATTTCTTCTGCATACCCAAAACTTCGCTATTTGTCTTAATCTTTATTGGCTTAGATTTTTCGTATAATTGCTCAGATAATTAATGTATAAATACCGCGTTCCTGAATCTCTGCGCGGTCCTAACTCTGTGTGTGTGCATGGATAATCCTTTTTCATCCTTTAATGGCCCCCGCTAAGAAATGTAAATACATACCAAGACGACTGATATAGTTTCGCGGAGGCTCTGAAATTATTACACAGTGGTTGATAATCCTCAACAGTTTTCCCAGATTGTCTGATTGTGTCGTTTTTTATAAAAGATATCGTCAGAGTTGAGTGTCACGAACGAACAGTAAGCCACACTGGATATCTATGAATATACAGGCGCGAGATTTACTGAGATTTATACTGTACATGATGCAGAATAACACTATATTCGTTTACGAAACACAGAAAAGCATATGCATGGTAACTTTTCTAGCCCACACAAACACAACAACCGCCCACCAGTACCTCCTACGATAAAAGCGAATTTCCAATATATTCCTGAACGTTTGCATGCATGCGTTTATGCCAACACACAGTTTAAAAAAAAGGCAGGTTATTAAAGAAATGTTTAACAGCCAAACTGCGCGAACATTAGGTGGTCAGATACTGCCAAGATCCTTCCACTTTCGAAACATAGAGAGATAATCAGCTGAAGAGACCTAAAGCTTAGCTCAACAAGTATAATCCTGTTCGTACAAGAGTACTTCAATTATATATATACTATAAGCTTGCAATGACACGAACTTTCGGTTGATATAAATCGCAAGATTATACTGACCTATAGCATGCCAGTCAGCATCTATACAGCTATAAAAATCTATCAAAAGATATATATGGTACCTTTAAAACGTTTTCCTGTAAAAAGTGTTCCCCTATTGTTTCAGCTCGACTACTGTCTTTAACTGCTGAGATTAGTATAACACCTTATCTGTAAATACGTGTGATGAATTGAATCAGTTTCTAAAAGGGATTATAAGTAGACTTCCGTTGTACTTGAACTGAAACTCCTACACAGAGCCGCTAATTCGCGAGATATGCAAGACCACACACGAATTATATGGCAATGTGTCAGCAGAATGATAACTCGTAGATGCGGAAGACGTTAGAGTTTCATTTGTTTTCACTTAGCCTGTAATAAAGGTGAAGTAATACGAGCAACAAATTGCTGCAACATTGTTACTTTGCAAGTTGAATAGCGTTGTTACACGTATTACCACCCATCTTAAACATTGTGACGCAACAATGATTTTGTTGCAAGTAATTGAAACAGCATGTTGCAGCAAGTAGAGTCTACTTTTTTTGAACAATTTTTTTCAACTTGCAACAAAATCATCGTTGCGTGACAATGTTTAAGGTGGGTGGTAATACGTGCAAGTCAGACACTGGATCATTGACCAACTAGATCTCAGATGACAGACCGATGCTGTTTACAGTATATATTTATATAGCTGGAAACGAGGGCAAACTGTTGAAACATATTACACTATATAATATACGAATATTGTTGCGAAGATCCTTTTCGCGGTATTTTAGTCAGAAAAATAGCTGAGTTGAGCAAGAGTTAAACCGAGAAAAATCTTCCCGGATGGCTGCTGAAAGTCTCTAACATGCACTAACCTATAACGTTTCTCTCTGACGAAGGGCCTTCGCTCGAAACGTTAGTAACTACGTTCAATAATTTCGGCACCCCTGTACTATATTTCGATTTGTATTTCAACACTACGCCAGAACACTACTTTTATTTAACTGAGACTCAGATGAAAGTTTCTTAAATTCAGTTTAGTTTCGTAACAGATCATTCGTTCAATCATACATCCGTAGGCTCAGATCGAGTCCCAGCAGCTCAACATTTTTCAATTTAATAATACAGTAAAATATGTTTCATGTAATTTACTATTTTATTAAAAAGTTTGTATAACGTGAAAGATGGTGTTTAGAAAAGTATAAACTGAATACGGAAGTCGTCCAGTAGAATTTCACTTTCGCCAGGAATTTACATACAATCACGACCAATATATACTCTTAATTGAGATATCTAACGCCCTATATATATAATTGGAGCCAAAAGTCTGAGTTAAAGATGACCTTTCTATATTTTTTTAAAACCTCAATGGATCGCAAATCAATTGTAGTGCGATAACATGTCACTTATCCTTTCATAACTCTGCATTCAGATGTAGGATACGATTGATTTGCGATCCATTGATGTTTTAAAAAAATATAAAAAGGTCAGAGTCACTATATTCTATGCATGTTTGCACGCATGCAGACGCCTGTCTCGTTGCGTAATTATATCGTATCTTACATCTGAAATGAATGCAGAGTTATGAAAGGATAAGTGACATGTTATCGCACTACAATTGATTTGCGATCCATTGATGTTTTAAAAAAATATAGAAAGGTCATCTTTAACTCAGACTTTTGGCTCCAATTATATATATATAGGGCGTTCAAATCAAATCAAGGAAGTTTGATTTTTTCGCTTCAATATATTTTTCGGTCAAGGCCACGGGGTTATTTTCATGAACACGTGTAACTCGTGTCCCAAAATATACTTTCCTTGGCCTCAAGAAGAGATTTGAACATTAGAATTCGTTTAGATTTAAACTATAAAGCAATTCCTATTTGCTAACTATATCGCGGCTGTGTGAACCGTGCTAACGGCTAGCTCATGCATGCATGTAATCGGTCTCTCAGATCAGTCTAAACGAGTTCAAGATCGCCGATCTAAACGACTCGGCATGAGATTGATCTTAAGCCCTGTTTACACGGCCAAATCTGAGAAAAAACACGGCGGGATCTGTGCCACATCTGACTTTATTAAAATGTCCGTGTAAACAGATCGGCGTAAATTAATCGCGATTAGTTTGCACCACCTCAAGGAGGTGGATTAAACTGAGCACGATCAGTTAATCTCGCTTAACTTGGCCGTGTAAACGCAACGAGATTGAAAAACGCTTGCTATTAATACGGTGTTTATCAATACGATAAAATGTTTTTGCCCTGCTGCATGTAGAAGCTTCCATCTCGCTATTCTTTGTTCCTTTCTTTCTTTTAGTTATTACTCTTTCTCGTGTACCGATGTCTTCCGTTGTTCTTTGACGCACGCTACCCATACGACGCTTCCAAAACCAAAAATATAGCTCGTCCACCATGTTGAATAATGGTGTACGTGTTTTAGTAAGGGATTATTAAATGACCGTGTAAACGTAACTTAAGCGTGCTTAAATTTTGGCCGTGGAAACAGGGCTTAATTAAGGGGCTTAGTCTCACCAAAAGACTGTTCAGCAAATAATTTTCAAAAAAGCTTAACGATAAAGTTTAGAAAAACATTTAATCATGTTTTTGCAAACTTTATTGTAAAGGCTTTTTTGAAATTTATTTGCTATAGGCATGCAACTATCTTTTTGACACGAGTTTGAGATCAATCTGAAAGGGCTAGAACCTTTGGTGTTAGTGTGAATTCATATGGCCCCAAAGATAATCTAACTTATCACTTGATAGCTAATTCAGGTGTCGTAAAACAAGGAAGGAAGACAAACAGTACGACACCATGTATGTAATCACTGCATGAACCGTACGACACGAGTGACATGTTAAACATTTATCTTACTTGATTTTTTAAAACCTCAATGGATAAAAAAAAATCTTCACACTGAGATAGTTTTACTTGATCATTTAATAGATAATGACTGTTTCGTTATAGTTATGCTCTAATTATACATCGGAAACTGAAAACCACATGCATGCAGAGTTCATGGGCTTTCACTGTTGATCTTTCTTGATCTTTAAAACAAAGCTTCGAAACCAGAAGATTAAAAAAATAGTGCAACGTTTTCCTCTTTTAACATACCTCGTAAACATACACACTGCGTGGAGTGTATAATCAATTCGTTTTATAGTGACAAAAAGAAGACAGAAGACGAAAGACAAACATAAACCGAAAGATACTTTAAACCGGCTTTAGTGTTTCCTAACGTCGAAAACGTCGACTAACCTTTTTAATCATTTAGATATTCATAACCCATGCAATGGCTCTCACCCCTTGGCTTGATGAAACTAGTTTGTATATATGCTGTTCATGCATTTTGCTTATATATATATATGGTGTTGATTTTACTGAATTAGGTGGAAAACCGGAGAACCCAGTGAAAAACCCTGAGACACACAGAGGAGAGAACCAACAACTCTACTCACATGAAGCTATAAAGTGGTCACCCATCCAAGTATATTAACCCCATTCGACTTAACTTCAGTGGTGAGAAGCAACGCAAAACAGATTGCGCCACCCACAAATGGCTGTACAAGAATATAATTCAGTTGAAGGGAGATTTAAGGATTCGTTAATCCTAAAACGTACTTGTTTCTTTGATCTTTCAATATTGTTCTATTTAAACAAATCACGGGGCCGAAAGGAAACAATAACCGATGTTTATTTTCTTGTAAATTATAAATCACTTAACACCTCAAAGAAGATTAAGGCCTGAAAAATGCCATCCTGTTTACCAAGGAGTCTATAGCTGCAGGGAATTTTCCTTTTCACACAACCCTATAATTCCCTGGCCTCGCAATTCTTCATCTTATGAATTCCTTTTATCTTATGAATTTCTTATCTTATGAATTTCTTATTTTATGATCTTGCATATAAAAAAGTACATACAAAATCATAAGATAACACGTAAAAGCATGCGATTATATTCGGCTCAAATACTTTCTGCCTCGTCCCTACAGAGAGCGTAAATGATCAGACAATGTATGTCAACAACACTTTGGTTCAGACATATAATCACATTTTATCTTACCCCGCGCATATTTAGGGTCTGTTCACACGAGACCGGGTTATCTCGGGGGGTAGGGTAACTCGGGGGCTAGGGTCAAAGTTGACCCTATTTCACATGATAAAACGCAACTACCGAGTTGTCCCTGGTCCCCGAGATAACCCTAGCTTCATGTGACCGCTTCACCCCGAGTTATCCCGAGCAACAGCATAAATACGCATGCCTAAGTTGACCCTACCCCCCGAGATAACTCGGGTGAAAGCGTTCACATGGAGGTAGGGATAACTCGGGGGCTAGGGTTACCCTATCGCTCCGACCGAGTTATCCCTATCCCCCGAGTTATCTCGGTCTCATGTGAACGGTTTACTTTTTTAACATGGAAATAAACTAACACCGAGTTATCTGGGGGGATAGGGATAACCATACCCCCCGAGATAACAGCCCATGTGAACAGGCCCTAAGAGGATATAATTTTGTCTGGCCAGTATATGGTGACAATGAGAAAAGTCTACGACAGCTCTAACGCCTGCATGTAGTCTAAAAGCTCACTCACACTCAATGAGTGGCCCCTCACACTCAATAAGTGCAACTCAACACTCAATTGAATGTTTAGAGAGTGAGTGTAGTCTCATGGTCAGTGATAGCCTGTAAACACACTGTCTTAATAAGGGAGTGCGTATAGTAGTCAGTCTGTGGACAATCCATTCAAAAATAAGTTCTCTAGTCCGTGTGGCGGACTAATGTTCTGATTGGCTTATGTCTCTGCTGCTTCCGCTTCTATTGGCTGGGATCGTTTAATGACAAAATCGTTCAGTTAACTTTTAAATAATGCAGAAAAATCCCGAGTGAAATCAGCGTCAGCTTCTGCAAAAGGAGGCCGGTGAACTGTGAAAGAATTGGCAAATCAAATGCCTTGGATACTTAAATAGGATTAGAAATCGCTTGCTTTCCTATTATTGCAGAGAAATGGCAGCCAATTAACGATATATATGGTGAGTATTGGAAGTAGACGTTTATTTCGCCAGTGTAGATATACGTCGAAGGTGAGTCACCTTGTAGTTTGTTTACATGCCAGGTGTCAAGGGGCGGAAGGTCAATTATAGGGTTTGACGGCAGACGTTCTTTCTCCTCCTCACCTCGCCGCGCTCGCCCAAGAAAGAACGTCTGCTCCCAGGCTAGGTCAGTGAGGGTGAGTGGAGACTCATTGAGTGTTGCGTTGCACAGTTCTCATCGAAACAAAGTGACGATAACTCTTTCCTGTTTGAACTGTTCTTTTAGTACTAATAAATTTATTCTGTTGAAAGATCATGTTGACGTTTCTGTTATTTTTGAAATAGCCTTGGTCAAGATTATTTATTAAGGCATTTGCTCTAGTTCGTTGGACAGCATACAATAGTGCAGTACAGTACCATTTGGTACAGTACAGCACACAGTGCAGTACAGCCCATGCAGCTCAGCTCAGTACAACTACAAAGTACAGTACAGTACAGTACAGTACAGTACAGTACATTGCAGTACAGCAGTATATAGTGCAGTACCGTATAGTAACAGTACAGTACCGAGTACAATACAGCATACAGTACAATATACATGCAGTACAGTACAGTATGCAGTACAGTACGGTACAACACAGTAGATAATGATATATACCACAACAGCATAATTCACTACCACGATAGCGCCACAAAGAGAAGGCCCACCCAGCTTATCAAATATGATCCCGCGTAATCAAACTGATAAACTTTTCGCGGTGTTTCTTTACGGTCAAAAACCAGAAAACCTACAAAGTCATAGGTCATCGCTAAAGCCGCGGAAACGTGAGTGAGATGGTCAACATGTGCCTGGACTCGTGGTCTGTGATGAATTCAGAATGGTATTATTCTAGTCTCCCCCCAAGTAGTCTGACACCCACCCTTAGCTGACGCACGAAGAAGTGAGAAGGAAATTAAGTCAATAGTCGTGACTTCAATACATCGCGTTGGTAAAGTGGATTTGATACGAGTTAGAACGTCAACGCGTGTACGTGTATTTGACGGCTTAACTTTAGTCTATACCTACTGCATGAGGATCCAAGTTGATATAGTAACAATTATGAACACTTTCCTGCCAGAGCTGGTCAAAATTAGCCCCTTTATTGTTTTACTCTGTCCAACAGCAGATTATTTTATCTGTCAAAGGAAGCTGAACCCTCAGACATCCTAGGCAGCAATTGGTAAACATATACACCTGCATAATAGAGTCAAGAGAAGCTAGATTGTCACTAATAATGTGACATTCTGATATTCTCTTCAAGTACCACTTAGCTGGCTATTGTGTGCACGCTGAAACTAAAGATGAGCGCTTTCCATTTAATTTCCAATTGTTTACCAAACTATCAGAAAGACGTCACAACTGAACTGTCTGCGGAAAAGTGGCCATAAGTAAGCTTATATCAAAGTAATTTGTGCCGCAGACGACCGAGGCGGAGGTAAAATCTCAGCTTTCATCAACGCGCCCACCGCTGACGACACCGAAAATTACGACATACGAAATTAATGCATATGAATATATACCAGATGTACGAATGGTTAAAGCCCCGCACAGACGACCAAGTTTTCCTTGACAAGTTTTTCCTTAACAAGTTTTATTTGTTCGTGTGTACGACACAAATTGACAAGTTTTTCCTTGACAAGGAGCCTTGTTCAAAAGCTGGTCATGCCAGCTTTTGAACAAGGAAATTTGTTTGTGTGTATAGTCGTCTAGGAAAACTTGACAAGATCATCTCCGAAGCTTATTACGCGATCATTCCTGTCAAGGAAAACTTGTCCAACCGTACACACGAGCAATTATAACTTGTCAAGGAAAATTGTTGGGGAAAAAAAACGTGTTCATCGTACACACGAACAAGGAAAGCTACCAAGGAACTTGTCAAGAAAAACGTGGTCGTCTGTGCGGGGCTTAACCCTTTGACTCCTAAACACACATGTAGCGCGCCTTTAGTATTTTACTCTGGCTAACGGCAGACGATTTTACTCGTCAAGGGAAGACCCCTGGTAGTCAAGGCCAAGGGCATGCCATGCTCTTAAAAAATTCAAATCCATCTAGAGCTTGACTTCAGTATTTCTTCATAAAGTAAATGGTTTGAACCTAGGAGTATACTCTTTAATGTAGATGTTTGCGAAAGTTGCTCGTCTAAGTTTAATAGTGTAATCTTGAGAAAGACTGTTAGTGGCGGTCGAAACCGTCTTTCTGAAGACTATATACACTAACCCAGACGAGGAACTTTCATAAACATGTATACTACTGGTATTTCTCCACTCCCCCAAGTTACTCAATATTTAATAGAGACCTTAAGCTGCTAGGACGACGACGGCGGTTAACCCTTTAAAGCCTGAAGACGAGTCTTTAGTATTTTATCTGGCCAACGCCAGACGATTTTATTCAGCACAGGGAGAGGTCCAGGCCTCAAAGGGGTAAAAAGCAATTCAAATTTTAGCATTAAAAAGAAGTCACGGTTAACTGACTACTGTATTCAATACTTGAAGCTTGTTTTATCATTTTCAAAGTGTTAAAACGGTTGCAGTGTCTGTGTTAAGGCAATCTCAGACAACAGTTCTCATCACCCCACGAGTCATCGTCGTCCTGAAGACGTGAAAATGCTCTGAGTCACGTTGTATACAGAGCGAGGACGGTGTCCATGCAGATTACTTGGGTCTAGAAATTATTCATTATCTTTGTTACGCAAAAAGAATGCTTTTGTTTGAAGGACGTCGTCCTCGAAGTTCCCGTCGTAGACCTTAATCAAGGTCCCTAATAAGAGACGGTGGGGCGGTAAGTCTCTAAACCATTAACCTTTGTGCTGACTTGTCAATTATTAGTCGTAAGCGATATCTATCAATAAGATGTTTAATTGCATTTAAGGCGCAACGAAGACGACAAAGTTCTAGAATTTCTCGCGGTTTCTCCAAAGAGAACGCGGATTAATGAATACTGGCAAACCCGCGCAAAAGCCGTAACAAGTTTGACGCAATTTAAGTTGTGCGTAGTGCTTTTTGATCTAGCCAAACATGATCAAGTTATCATGATCATTGCTATTTATAAGTGTTTTTACGACCATGAAGTAATTGGAAATGACTTCACGTTAGTTCATCTGTTCAAATATTAATAAAGTTAAATAAAAAGAGCGAGAATTTCTGAATGACTACTTTCCAGAGCGGCCACAAATAAAATGGCGCTTACACTAACGATTTTTCATGCATTTTTCGCTAAATCTACGTAAAAATTCCACGATCAAAGGGAATTTTTTCGCAAAAATTGCGCGACCACTCAATTTTTCATCATATCCATACTGCGCGATACAAACAGGGTGTTGTATTTAAAAAATTAAAACCACTGAGTCCTCAAACAAAACAAATAGAAACAGCAAGTTGCTTTTTAATATTTAAACACTGACATAGTTGGGTTCAATGGTTATGGCATTGTACCGGAGGATTTTCGATGTCTTCTCCACTCATTCAAATAATTCTTTATCACACCTGTGGTTCAAGGATAATCGAGAAATCTTGGCAAAAAGCGACAAAATGCAAGCAAGCATGACGATTTTGTCCGCTTAGACAGATAACACTTACGACCACTCAGAAACAATACAATTTCGAAAACAAATTACACACGATTATGATTAGAAATTTATGTATAAACGCCCCCCGCACGCGCTTTGTTTTTTCATTAAAACTGTGACATTTTGTTAACAGTCATTAGAGCAATTTTAGATGAGTTTATACTGCGGTCGGTTGCCTAATTCCTACGTTTCGGTCGCCGACAAGATCTACATTATAACATGTTACGTATAGTACATTTGAGATCAAAGTATCGTTGCATGCCTATATGTATAGTTGAAATATGGGTTGGATTTTGAAGTATTTTAACACGTTGAGGCCTTGGACCTCTCCCTGTGCTGAATAAAATCGTCTGGCGTTAGCCAGAGTAAACTTTAAAGACTCGTCGTCAGGCTTCAACGTGTTAATATCCACACAACTGCACGCTTATTTAATTATTAGCCGAATGATGTTGAAGTCACGAAAATCACTACAGTAAACTTACAGGCTGTTACCAGGCTTATTTTATGCCACGACAAATTGTCTTTGGCTGCACTAAAAATAATTAGAATATATCCTATGTGCTTCACTTGCAGAAAAACGTTATATCATTTTGTATTTCTCAAATAGCCGTAATGACAGCCAGTTTAACGGGCTAGCTCGCATAACGATGAACGGCCTCTTAAACCTGGTAATGGTAAAGAAATAATTTGTTTTACATGACTCACAAAAATAAACGTGTTCTTACACACAAAAGAAAAACAAACTCTTTCAAGTCGAGACGCGCAAAAATTTCACACCGGATAAACACAAGTGTTCTAATGAATTGTTTTCACATAAAAACGGAAATAAATGGAACGATTAAAGGCACAGTGTCACGCAAACTTGATTAAAATTTTGGTGAATATCACACACGTCAAAACTTGGACTAAATATAGTCCGTACGAAAATGCACTAAACTCTTTTAATGTTTTAAAAATATTATTCCTTTCCTTTGCACACAAATATAATTTTTGTCTTGCGCAAAACTATTAATTAAGCGGCAATTTATTACCTGATGCCGCGCCTTTAACAAGCTTCGAATGGACTTTGATGAAAGTCGTATGAAGAGCAAAGAACAGTCTTTTAGGTAGAAATCGAGTTAGTCTATATTGTAGGATTTGTTTTGGTAAAAAATCAACAAAAAATCAGGTATTCAGATGGTTTGGCACTGACCCAGGTATATTTGTGTGGTAATCGGTTGAGACGGCAGTCTGTAAAATGCGGCGTATTGTTTGTTTAGACCTGGAGTTAGAATACGTTTGGATTTAGGATTTAGAAATGTCTGGAAATGTTATGTATCAAATTTTGTGGCGGCAGAATACGTTTAGAGCTAATAATGTGAGCGAAGATACAAATATAAAATATTTCTGTATTATAATAATTGATACTATATATAGTTGCGTTCGAACTGAATAAGAATGAGAAGATGAAAGAGACGAAGATGAAGGAATATAGGAATGCGAAAGTGCTGCGTAAGCAGTGTTTTAGATAAAGCAAAGTGAAAATGTGCTATACTCTGCCTAGAATAGAAAAGCCGCAACGTTTGTAGCGCTAGCTGCTTAGGTCTTGCCCGTTCAAAATCAATGTCATGAATCACCAGGTTCCAAGCATGACTACTGCATGTGAAGCATGTTTTTAGCCCTACAGGCATGGCTATATATATATAAGCACATCATGCCGAGGCACTATAGAGTGATTGACTATCTTACTTTGTAAAATCAAAGACGAGAATGAGCTATATTTAAACCATCAAACGAGTCGAAGTAGAGTCGAAAAGCGAAAAGAACGAAGAGGTGAATATCAGATCCATTAAAGAAAACGAGTGTATATAGTATATACGCGCGTATTAACTCCAATCATGGCATATCATTTCGCCTTGTAATATGCGTGGGCAATCTCCACACAAGACGGATTTAAGGCTGCATAATTATACAACGAAACTTAACAAGGAATTTATAACAGCGAGTGTTTAAATATCTTACCTCTATTCCCAAATCCACAGCGGCACGACTTTCCAAAAATCCCTTCAGGCTTCAACGTTTCCAACTTTGTCTATATAGTCATCCAATTCTGCTCTTGTGTATATTAAGTCGAATTCAGGTGATCGGTTGCGCTCCGCAGCTCTAAATGAGATTCATATACATTAAAAGCATTATATAAAGAGAGTTTGCGAGAAAAAAAAATCCCCGGCGGCTTAGATAAAGCAATACCGCGTTATTGACAGAGGGGGTCGTGTGAAGAGGACAATGGCCTTAGCGGCAAGACGAAAAAGACGACTACAGCGGCGAAGCTCAAAGCGAGGACATTCTAAAAAGACCTAACTAATCAAGGGAATAATTTTTGTACATGTAAACAAAGATTGTGACTAACCTTGTCCACCTTGCGAGATTTCTTCCTTGACTTTGGCAAGCATTTAAAGGCGAAGGAGGTATATATTGTGACTGTGCCGCCTCGTTAGTGGTTTATTCAAGAGAGATAGACAAGATACGACGTACGAGGGGGGGAGTCAATATCATTATTCCAACGACAGATCAAGGAATGATTGAACGACTGTACGAGTCGGAAGCGAAAATTCGATCTTACGAGTTGATTTAGTCATTAAATATGAATACACACTGACAGCCTTAAAAAAAAGCAACTTCTGAATACGAAAAAAACTCACTTGAAAAAAATTTGAGTTTAACCGGGAAGTTGAAACGAAAGCTTCAATATAAGAAGAGTTAGATTTTATTGTTATTACTGGCGGAGTCTACTGAAATGGTTAAATAAACGATTTATCACATTTATCAACTCAGATTAGCTCGGCAATCGCTTAGAAGGCTTTTTGGTCGTCTTCGGCACATATTCGGTGCCGCCTTCGCTGACGAAATAAACTGGACCAAAGGGAACCGTCATTGAGTAATTGAATAGGTATTTTCAGAAGAGCTTGTAATCTTATCTGGCCGACCTCCTTCGAGTGGAACAAAATAAACCACTAGGATCGATGGGTTTACCCTCAAACACAATTGTTTATTTAATTTTCTCTTTGTAACATGCATGAGGTTGTCGATAATGTTTAACATAAGTGGAGATGAGGAAGGCTGGAAGGCTTTGACCATGCAGCTTTGTTTGGGTAAAACCAAAAGCAGAGACGATAAGGAAACGGCTGCAAAGATATGCGAAGGGAATAATGAAATGTTTGTGTGAATAAGTTGAAGTAAATTACTACCAGTATACAAGAATATAGGCAACAATCCGACAGTTTTGAAAAACAAATAAAGCGATTAACACACGAACTCTATCACGCTGCGAATACTAAACAAGAATGCATGCTATAACCCGTTCCGCAAGAAACAAGATCGTTAATAATATAAATACAAAAGCTCTATAGGTTTGTCGTTTAATAATATAAGGCGAAGACAAAGATCAAAAGCGGTTTAAAGGATTGTTCCGGTAGATTACATCAAATTTCGGGTGCTTTTAGAAAAAGCCCAAATGAATAAATTCAAAAACGACCGATAAGTTGACCGGCTTCATGTGGTGCCTTCAAATTGTGGCATTACTATAATTTTATTTTAAAAAATAACATAAACTTAATGCATGGCGTTGTTGTCGTAACGATGGAATTATATTCTTGTAAAGAGAAATTTAACAAGAGTCCAAGGAAAGTGACCTCGCACAGTTTGTGCTCGGCAGACTGAATATATAAAAAAATTTCCCTTTCGTCAAATAAAACAGTTATTTAATCCGATATCGTGATTAAGACTAAAAAGATCTCCTTGATTCATTATATTGGAGTAATTCGACTAAATAGACTAAGTCTCACTTCTAACAGATTTATTGAATGTTATATAGCTTCCTTTTAAAATAGACATATCGCTAAAAAAACAATTTAAATAAATCTTACGCTTAGCCCGACAAGTGGAATTGTTCACTATAGATCGGCTTTGCCCTGGCCTTGAATATATATATTTTATTTTAAACCTATTTTTTTTATATTGAAACGTTTAAATTTGAAAAAATATACTATCGTAAACTGATATTTATATTTATACAGGGCTGCAAATTACTGTCGGACATCGGACAATGTCCGACCAAATTTGGCAAATATCAGAACAAAAGTAAATTGTCATCGGACATAGTGTCCGTGCAAATAAAATATATTGTCTGATTAAGAAACTCGGCTTTATGACGTTGAAAGAGAAACTTCTCATTTTGAGAGAAAAATTCCGATTTCCTTTCTATCGACTAGATTGAGCATGTTTGAATTTTAAATCTTCCGTAACTGAATCGGTCTTCTGAGAGAAACTGATAGTATTTAATTACTCTGGTATGTATAAGTGTAACACAGCGCGCGCCGCTAAACAGACGAGTCAGACGACCGTCACGGAAACTGGCTTTATATCATGAACTCAGAACTGTATTCTGAAGAATTATATGTCCGACAAAATGTAGTGATAATGGTTTTATGTCCGAACAAATTTTAGGAATGTCTGACCAAAATTGGAAATGGATCAGACACATGTCCTGTCAAAAAAAATAAAATTGCAGCCCTGTTTATACAATGCTTATGTTATACACACATATTATAACCTTTGTGAGAAGACAAGGCAAGGCGAGAGAACGCTCTAGCGAGAGAACGCTCTAGCGAGAGAACGCTATAGCGAGAGAACGCTCTAGCAAGGGCTGAATTTTGGCGGAAGCAAATTAAGACATTTAATATAGATTTTCTGGAGCAAAGACTCGTTATCTGTCTGCCTTTCACAGTTCGCTTGGGACGGAGTCTTGCACGGGAGTCAACGTTTTCAACTGGGGGAAAAAAATGTTTTCTCAAATATATTGGAATATTTTATCTTCAACCTTTTCCGTTTCGCCTCGGCTGCATGTTCTCATGAACGCCCTGGGAAGGAGGTTGGGAACGAGATCTTCTGTTGGCCACAACTTAACATGTTGATGCAGCCAGGGGGACACGCCATCATGCACCATCACTACCACCACACGTTCGTCAAGCTCAATTACTCAGAAAATATTTCTGAGCCCCAGACAGGGTTCGAACCTGCAGCCTTCTAATGACCGGTTAGATGCTCTAACCATTGAGCCACTGAGGCTCAGATGGAGAGCTAAGGTTGCAAATTCATAGTCATATGTGCTCCTAAGTGATAGCGTTTGCATATGAGATGTAGTTTAAGTGATGATAAGTTGATACATGTAGTGCATGCATGCATGCATGCATGCATGCATCTGGTACGTTTACTTAAGTTTATAGTCAACTCTGTCAAATGAGCTCTACAAGCCTTCATGACATTATAACAGTTGATTTGACACGTTTTACTAATATTGTTAAAAGAAACATTTTCAGAAAATTTAAACCATTCGGTCTGATTAAGCTTCATGTTGAGCATATATATTAAAGTAAAAAAACCCAAAAAAACCTAATTATTTTGATTGAAATTTAGGCTCTACTTATCCCGTAACTTCTGCCCATAAGAATCGCATGTTAATTTGTAACA
Organism: Paragorgia papillata; assembly: GCA_035771165.1. Lineage (NCBI taxonomy): Eukaryota > Metazoa > Cnidaria > Anthozoa > Scleralcyonacea > Coralliidae > Paragorgia > Paragorgia papillata. The sequence continues at coordinate 527,294 of JAWNZC010000393.1, read as the reverse complement.
TATTTGACATTTTAATTTTTCTATCATTTGGTGCATGACAAAACATTGTGTTGTCTCATTATTCCTGTTTTTATAAGATCATACATATTTTTAAGAATTATTCTGGTGTTTATACTATATAGGAAATATTTATTTTAATATTTTTGGTTTACTCTGTACTAAAGATATATACCTGTATATCTCTAATACTATTTTTTCTGTGTTGCCATTATCAAATGAGATTGACACAAAGCCCGCAGGGCTATTAGCAGGTATACGTCACTTTTGATGAGATATCGCTAAATATACTTTTAAAATGAGGACTTCAATCTGATGTTGAAAATACTAAACGTACTGAAACTACTTAAAGTTGTGACCGCTATATGAGTACATCTTATTAAAGCCCATTTAGATGACACAACTTTTGCCTACAACTGTCGCACGCAAGCTGCTTAAAACATGACTTAGGGGGCTTTCCATTTACACGGTTAGACCGGTCAGTTCGGTTAAATGGAACACGATTCGTTTGAGACTTAGGACGGTCAGACTGGAAAATTTGGTCCTAATCAAAAGCAAGTCCATTCTGGCCGGACTGACCGGTCTAACCTTGTCAATTGGAAAGCGACCATACATACCATTTACACGACGCAATTTGTGTTGTAGGTATGGCGCGGGCAGGTTGCGTGCGACAGTTGTAGGCAAAAGTTGCGCCGTCTAAATCGTCCTAAAGTTTTGTGGTCAAAAAAAATAAAAATATTTCAGTTCAACCACGGGATCATGGCCTTATAGTCATCCATGATTTCTACTCTACGGCATTGAACCTGTATATCTTTTCTTAAATACACTAAAACTAAATCCTTGGCTTTCTTTTTAATAATATGATATCATTTTTTGACAGCAACTTTCGAGTTTATTCTTAATTTCATAATTTTACTTTTAATAGCCGGACTTGAAATTTAGACATGCAGGCAAGCAATTAAGAGCAAAATCCATTAAGGTTCGAAACCTTCGAAAATGTTACCGCCACGGTACAGGGAAACTACAAAAGGTTCCGGCTTCGGACGATGTCAAAACAGCTGCCACATGTTTGATTGTTTTAAAAAAGGAACAATTAATATTGTGTTGTAGGAAGTATTACTTCAAGGGCAAGGTTAATATGAAAGAAATTGTAAAAATAGAATGAAAAAGGACCCGCGAAAAAAGGTTTTGCTCAAAGACAAAAGCAAAATAAGTAATTAATTTAGTCGGCACATCTAGAAAGGTTGTCAATTTGAATTGGTTTTTAAAAACTAATTTTATACAAAGCAATTTAGGATTATAAATTCCACAATATTTAATATTATGTAATTCCCCAACCGGGAATCGAGCCCAAGGGTCTTCGAATTAACGAATTGTCGCTATGACCACTGAGCTATTGAGCGCGGTCAGTATTTATATATATATATATATATATATATATATATATATATATATATATATATATATATATATATATATATATATATATATATATATATATATATATATATATATTATTAAGTGTTAAATTCTCTTTAAATTATTACAAATGTATACCTTTCTTGCTGCAAGGTTAAACATTTAATGTTTGTCTAATTTTAACAACACAGGAGAATAATGTATTTATATCAAAGAGAAAAAAGTCCATTAGCATGTGGTAGAATATGTACATATGAATCTTTTAGATCGAGAATAAAGCGCAAGATGGATTATCGTTGAGACGGAGCAATCAATACACTATCACAATGAAACTTATATAATGCATGGATGTGACTTAAACTCCGAGAAAACAGAAACCTAGAAGACTTGTAGAGCTGTTGATAAGCAAAAAAATCAGTATAATTTGTAGTATTAATATAGAGAATTTCCAAGCGTTAGAAACGTTATTATTGTTCCAGTAAATAAGTTGAGCTTTTAAAAGAATTTTATAGCTTTCAAAAGATGAGTGAAACTATACTTAGCCTGAAATGGAGAAATACCATGCTGTGATATGCAATGATACATGCAAATCGTTGAATGTTATTTAAAATAGCCGTGTTTTAGTAAACAAAATACAGAAATAAGAAAAAAATGTATGCATGACCTTTTGAAAAGTAAGAGTATATTTGAGTAAACTGCAAAACGGTCAAAAAAATTAAATGTTCGACGTCGAAACGATTATTTCCTAAGACCCCATCACACCGTATACATTTTCTATGCGACTCGAGTCGTGACTGGTACACGCGTAAAAACGCACAACTTGTTCACGGTTGTCAACAGGCGTGAACAATGTTGTGCTGCTCGCCGTGAACAATGTTGTGCTGCTCGCCGTGAACAAGTTGTCAACAAGTTGTTCACTTATGGTTCGAACAACTTGTTCACGGATAAATCAACAGTCATGAACAAGTTGTTCCAACAGCACATTTTTATAGCCAACAACGTTGTTCGCACATGATACAACATGTTGTAACAGCATGACGAAATAACAACGACGAACAACAATGTTGCAGCAATGGTGAACATGGTTGATGTATCAACACGTTCTTCGGTTGTTCCAACATGCGTGAACAACGGTTGTTGTTTCATCAAGCTGTAACAACTTGTTGAAACAATGATGAACAATGTTGTTCACATATGTCAACAAGTTGTTACAGCATTGTTCAGGCAACAATGCTGTAACAACTTGCGAGATTTTTACGCGTGTACTTGAGTACAGTACAAGGTACTTTGGTAACCAGGAGCCCTACCGATGAAGTCAATACCAGGTTCCTTTTCGTCAAAAAGTGTAAAAAGGTAGAAGAGCTGCAAAGGCAGTGTTTCATGGATGATATATAACAAAGCAAAACGGTGGTGAACTGCCGAGAGTTTTAACAAGGATTTACTCTGATGAAGCACCCAAAGTAGAACTTGAGTTTTTTGTTCTGTATACTGATTGCAGCACCTTATCCCAGCGTTGCACAGTATAACATCCCTTTGGGAACTATAGTGACTCCAAACGAAATATTGTAAATCAACTAGTTATATTCCGTTCAATAAACTGTACAGCTCCCTTCAGTTTATCAGCAAAATCAAAATCATTACAAGTGGAATGGATGTGTTACATAGCGTGACACCTCCAGTATTACAACTCGGTAATATTGCCTGAGGGCTTGTTTATATATGATCCCGGTTTACCGGGATGTCGGCTTGTATTTACTGTTATTTTCGCGGTTGCGTTTATATGGAGACCGGGACGTCCCGCCTGACCGGGATCTCGGTTGAAGCAGCCGGGATCCCGGTCAGGCGGGACAAATGTTTATATAAACGCAATATCCCGGTAGACTGGGATGAAGTTTACTGAACCGCAATGCTTGTAACTTTGAACATTACAATACGGTCAGAATTTCGTACAAACGGTCAGGTCTAGAGACAAAACACTGAATAAAAATGAAATAACTTCTAACATATAGAACCAGGGTGAGTTTTTGCTTTTTTGCTCCATTTCCTTAAATTACCGCGCTTTTTGATCCGGGATGAAATTCATCCCGGTCAACCGGGACGAGCAATTTGTTTACCCCATATATACATCCCGGTATATACCGAGATGATATAAACAGGCCCTAAAGTCATCATGGTGAAACAAGTTGAATAAAATGCATTTCACAGTGTAACATCTCAAGTCTTGTAGTTGCTATGCTGCACGAGTTATCATTGCGAGACAAGTTCATGAAATACGTTACAAAATGTGGTTTTACCCAGTCTGCAATACTGCATGAGTCATCGTCTCTCCCTCAGTCTTGTAACTGCAATGCTGCATGTACCATGAACTGCTTTAGGATAGATACTTATTCATAAGAAACCTTTTCAGACAATACTGATCGATTGCGAGTCTCCGGTATATCCATGCAGGCGAACGCTGAATGTTACAATATCTCTCTCTCTCTCTTTCACTCTCACTTCCCAATACATGTACCTGTTAGAGCCATCATCTTTTGTTAAATATTCCTAGTATATTCACGCCAGAAAGACCAAGATTGACACGCCTATATATAGTACAACATAATATTATCAGTTCATATCAAAGTGGTCAATAAAGTCTGATTCACGCTAGAGACATAAGCACAACGAAATACGCATGCAAACAAAGTGAAAAGGTAGTAAACTGCTGAACGAAACTTTTAGAACGAAATACTGACGTTTCAATAGACCTTATTCAAAAATGGCCGCCGAATTAGAATTATTTTATGTGCATATAAATTAGCCCTTATGACCTCGTTTTTTTGACCAAGGGCTAATTTATATGTATATAAAATAATTTTAATTCGGCGGCTGTTTTTGAATAAGGTCTATTAAGGAAAGCCCTTCATCAGAGTAAAATGTGATTTTAAAACTGAAAGGCTCCTCTCGAAATGTCAGTAATTCGTTCCTAAAAATTTCCGTAGTTCACCATCTTTTCGCTTTACTCTATTCAACACCACCTACAGAGCACGTTATTTTTTTTAATTTAATGACCGATTAGGCGCTCTAACCATTGAGCTATTACTGAGGTTTAGCTGTCCATCCGAGTCTCAGTAGCTCAATAGTTAAACCGTCTAATCGGTCATAGTCACAAGTATTTGCCCGAGGTTTTCGTGCAGTTTTCTGTGCCGAAAAACCGAAGCAAATACTTTCCCATACGGACAGAGCGAACAAGGTCAATAAGGACTTCATTATATGGCTTTTAGTTCCGTTTTTGTTTCAAATTTTCAACACTGTTTTCGTCTTCGGAATTTGACGTTACCTTACCTGTTAGCTTTTTCGTATCGCTTCTTGTTTTCACGAATTCGGCTTCATTTGTGTGATTTTATGTAAGAAAACCAGCAGTAGTGTTCCAGCACATTTAATTGCTCCAAATATTTGAAAAAAGACACCTAGTTCTCTTTTATTTGGATTCAAAATCAACTCAGAAATTTTCGCGCCAAAACTTACCAGTCCGAGAAAGAAGCCCGGGGTATCAATACCGTAGAATCACGACAGCACTCGGGTCGCCACTAAAAACGGATGACTCAAAAGGACCCTCTCTCCACGCCTTTTCCAAAATATGTCGTCAAATGCTTTCCAAAGTTAGCCGGTAAACCAGATTTCTGACAAAGGGTAGGGTTTTTGTTGTGGTTAGGTTATCCATAAGATTGCTAAAATCTTGAGACTCACTCAAGCTTGACGTAGTTGACGACAAATTCGGAAAAACAAATTTGACGACATATTTTGGAAAAGCCGCGGAAAGACTAGGAGTCCTTTTGAGTGATGCTTTTTAGTGATAACGCAGTACTCGCGTCACCAAGCCTCGTTTTGAAAATCTATATGTTCTTCCAACGTCAAAGCGAGGCTTGATGGTTAGATGGTAATTATACAAGAACTTGAGAGCCTTGTAAACTTGCAAAAAGCTTCACACATGAGAATGACGAGATATTTTACTCACCCAAGCATTCCGTGTTGTTTTGTTTTCACCATTAGAAGAAACAAAATGATACTGTGAAATAAATTATTTCTACCCTAGAACAGAAAATTACAAAGCAACGTCGATACATTGTTGAAATAAAGTTATAAATAAAGTTATCTAAAACTAAAACATTGAAAGTAGTCTTGTAGTTGGTCTGTCCTGAGGGTTTTTCTACGGTATTCTTTGATTTTTCTGCTACTTACTTTGCCAACATCAAACACCTCATCACCAACAATAACCTGAAAAGCAAATGATAGTGTTATTGTAAACAGACACTTTGTATCTAGCTGATAACGAACATGTTTATGTTAATAAACTTGCTTACTTTGAAGTGTGGTGGGTTTTGACGAAACCTGTGAATTGCTAGATCTCTTCTCTTACATTCTATATAAAACAATCATAGTTACAGTATTGTCTGCCTTTTCAACTCTGTGTGTGTGTGTGTGTGTGTGTGTGTGTGTGTGTGTGTGTGTGTGTCTGTCTGTCTGTCCATCTGTCTGTCTGTCTGTCTGTCTGTCCATCCATCTGTCTGTCTTTCTGCCTGTCTGTCTGCCTGTTTGTCTGTCTGCATGTCTCTTTACTTTTTAGCTGTTTTCCTTTTTTCAGTCTGTCTGTCTGTCCATCTATCCATCTTTCTGTCTGTCCCTCATTGTCCCTTTTTTCTGTCTGTCTGTCTGTCTGTCTGTCTGTCTGTTTGTTTGTCTGTCTGCATGTCTCTTTACTTTTTTAGCTGTTTTACTTTTTTCTGTCTGTCTGTCTGTCTGTCTGTCTGTCTGTCTGTCTGTCTGTCTGTCTGTCTGTCTGTCTGTCTGTCTGTCTGTCTGTCTGTCTGTCTGTCTGTCTGTCTGTCTGTCTGTCTGTCTGTCTGTCTGTCTGTCTGTGCCTCATTGTCTGTCTGTTTGTTTGTTTGTTTGTTTGTTTGTTTGTTTGTTTGTTTATTTGTTTTTTTGTCTGTCTCTTTGTCTGCTTGTTTGTTTGTCTGTGCCTCATTGTCTTAAATTAATTAAATTTAATGTTTCATTGCTTACCAAGTTTGTCAAGATTTTTCAGAAAATACAATCCAGTGAATGTTCTGCCATCTGGAAAGCGTGCATCAGTTGGCAGTCTGGAGTCCATGTAAGTACAAAACACATGCATGATAAGCTGAGCATCTGTTGGCAAATCTTGATCCCAATGACGGCCACGATAATCACTGCCAAGCTTCCAGCGATAAGCACCCATGCAACTGTCCCTGCCAAGCTCTGGGAATAGATGGACAATAAATGAATAAAATACTGAACTTGAGTAATGAAATGATGAAAATTGAAAGTGAAAAATTATTGAATAACTGACCTTTGATTCTCTTGACAAGATATTCTTGATTATTACTGAGTTCTAAGTAAGGTAAAACTGCAGCTAGTGTTGGAACATGTTCTGCTTTGCTTATGGACACTTGACGAAGGCTTCCAAGACTGATTGCTTGAAAGTAAGAGAAATAGGATAAGGTTCTTGGGTGACTTAGTACCTTGGTAAATGGTTGGATGAGCGAGTGGATGGGTGGGTGAGTGGGTGAATGGGAGAGTGAGTAAATGGGTGGGTACATGAATAGGTAGGTGAGTGGGTGGAGAGGAATGGATGGGTGGGTGGAAAGGGGTGGGAAAGTTGGTGGAGAGGGGTGGGGAAGAGCAGGTGGGGAAGAGTGGGAGAGTAGTTGGAGAGAGGTGGGTAGGAGAATGGGTGGGAACTGGAGAGGAGTAGGAAAGTGTCTGGAGAGAGGTAGATGAGTGGGTTGGGAGGGGTGGGTAATTAGTAGGGAGAGGTGGGGAGGGAGGGAGGGGTGGGTAAGAAGTGAGCGAGTAGAGAGGATCGGAGTGAGTGGGTAGAGGTGAGTGGGTAGAGGTGAGTGGGTTGGGTGAGTGGGGTAAGCAGTCGGAGGTGAGTGGGTGAAGAACTTACTTCCAATTTGTAGTTCTGATGACCCAATTCTTTGCAGACTTGCATTAATCTCGTCAATTTGTTTCACAAGCTTACACAGCACTGTCTGGCTTATCCACTAAAACAATTGACACAAACATTTAATTAAATAAAAGAGAAAAAGAGAAGTACAATGTATATATTTAATTCTGTGATACAGATAATGTAATGTCATAAAATTTAAATTATTGTATTTCTTTGGCTCTACAGTAGTACATAACAGACCTTACGAAGATTCTCTGTCCAAAAATCCAAATCTTGTCTTGATGTACCAAACTTTAACCAAAGCTTTATTTACCAGAATTAATAAAAAAAAAATTGTATTTAATTTTTAATTTAAAATGTTAGAAATATTCTAAGTTAGTACTGTTCTAATTAAACTTGTCCAACCTCTTCAGCTTGAGGGCTCATGTGTCCAAATTCATCTTCATCCTTACATGTAGAGGTCAATGGACTTCTAAAGTCAATTATTCAAAATAGTGTTCTCCACTTCATACATTTTTATTTAACCCATTCTAAAATAATTTCCAATTACTTGGTATTATTACCTAGTTCCAATTTTGTACACATTGAAAGGTGTGCTGTATTCAACATGAGAATTATACGGTGACCATTGGTATGAACCATGGCTGGTTGGAGTATTTATAAAACTACCAGAAGTACCACTGACTGTTGAAAAACCATCTAGAGCAAGAAAATCACATGGAGATCAATACACAGACAACATTATGTCCAACTCCCTGAATTATTAGAAGTGTTCCAAAGCTACAGTAATACATGGATTGTACAATTAGTAATTTACATGAAACAGAAAACTAAGTTTTAAAGTTTAGAATTATCTAAGTTTTAAAGTTTAGAATTATCGTATAATATGGTACAGCACTGTGACTTGGTTTTACCTCGATGTAGTAATTCACTTTTGTCTTCTTGTGTTTGTAAATAATTATTCAAGGCATTCACATTTTTAATACGATCGTCTGAAACTACAGTAAAAGGGAATGTTTTGGTTTTAGATATAAATCTTTTTTATGGTAAAAACTGACAACTACAGTAAAGTTGAATGTTCAGTGACAACTCACATGGCGAGCTATTTGGTGAAGGATATCTGGACACAACACTGTAAAATGATAATAAAAAACATAGTTACTGTGAAAACAGTGCAATGATTATTGAATACCCCTAAAACATGTTAAAAGCATAGTAGAACGTTTGATAATTACTTATAAGTAATTTTAACATGACTTGAGGGAAATTAGCGATTAAATTTCCCCACCACCGAGGGAAGATTTGTGAAAGAAAAAACTTTTACAAATCTTCCTGAGGCAAAGGGGAAATTTAATCGCTAATTTCCCGAAACATCATGTTATTAGTTTGTAATATTATGATCGCCGAGGAAAACTTTGAGAATCTTACCAACAGGAAATTTACACGGTTGATCAGAGAAGTTGCATCTAATTTTCCCATGCATGTTGATGAGGGAAAATATATGCAAGCGGGAAATTTAGAAGAAGACAAAGGATTTCTTTGTCTTCTAATTTTCCCTCATCAATGATGCATGGGAAAATTAGAAGACAAAGGATAAATTTCCCCCTTGCATGAGCGATGAGGGAAATACGAGGTTTACATTCCCTCGGAGAACAAAAGAATCCGAGGAGATCATGATATTATTAAAGATATGTAAGTATCTATTAGTAACTGTACCTGGCATCGGGTGACATTGTTATGTCATTGTACTGAACAGGAGAGAATTTTGTTGGTGAATATGGACTCTCTGGATTTCCTACCAACTAAATGTCAGAGAAATCATTTTCACTTTGCAACATGGCCCTCAAAATAATGGCAGGTCACCAGCCAAAATCACCAGCCTGGCTAAGATCTTGTCAAGCCAGTGCCAAAAATTGTGATGGCTGGTCATTTGACAGCCATTCTGAGCATTATTTTGAGCCTTGAGTAACATACCAATACTTTATTTGTTAGTTTTTTTTTCTTTATACAGTAATATTTTTGAACTAGCTTAACTATAATTACGCAGTTTTATCAATTTCTCACACCGGGTTGCCATAATTGCTCTGCCACCGCGGCAGTGCCTTTATTAAATATACTCAAATATATTACATCATCAACCTTAAATTAAACTATAATACATAACAAAATAACCCACTTGTTTGTCAACTGGGAGGGTGGGTGGGAACACTGCTCACTCAATGGTGGCAAAAACAAAAAGATGCTACCTTAGTAGCACGTGACCTAATATTGCCACCCATCCCTAGGCCCCCCAGTGTGAGAAACACGTTTCTCGCTTATTTCGTAAACTCAGACAGCGAGAAACTCCAATTCTTGGCTTATATGAAATGAATTTTGCTTTTAAAATTAAAATTGGAGTTTGCAGATAATATTAAGTAAGTTTGTCAAGTTTAAATGGTACTCTATAAGTGGTAAAAACCCAGAAACAATCACAACTTACCCTATTTCTTAATGACATATTCACTGAGGGGGGAGAATGATAAACTTGGCTTGTCTTTTCCTGGTAGCTTGGGCTGTAGCGGCTGCTAGATATACAGGTTGGTGTCATGTAGAAAGAATTCAATGATGACATTGCCATCATTGGAGACGAGCTGCCAGGACTGGGAACTCTCGATGGGGATGATATAGGGATAACAGGGGACAAACCAAAAGGCTTGGACATACAACCATTATCTGAGAATTGATCTTTATCTTGACAAGTTTTGTTTTGAAGTGGTGTAAATCTTTTATCTACATACAGTAACCATTGAAGCAAGAAAGAAAAAAAGCTACATCAGAAATATAGGAATAAAATAAAATAAAAAAATTCAAACCTCTACTACAATATTTTGTGGAATAGTAGATTATCTACTGACCAAAATTTTTTTAATAATGCTTTATTTTATTAGAGTGTTAACTGAGTATTAAGCCCTAATCAAACGAGAACGTAAGTCATCGCAAGTTGGCAGTCAGAATTTCTGTGGCGGTCGTTCAAACTCCCCAAATTAACAAAATAAAGGTTTCATGAGTGTTTTAAACAAGTTTTAACTTTGTCACAGTACATGAATATTCGGGAAACTATTCAGAGTGGCTGGCTGAGATAGCATGACTGCCAACTTGCATTCTCATTTGATTAGGGCTTTACAGTATGCTAGAGTAAAACAATAAATGGCTTGGGCTGGTTTGGGCCTGTGATAAGGCTGGGTTCAAAAATTTTTGGTCAGTATATGATTGAGAAGTTATCTATAACCCACCACGAGCACATGGTAGGCAATTTGTTCAGAACCACCACCCCACTGCACCCCCCCTCCACCTTTGGTGTCAAACATACCCCCTAAAATTTCCAAGTACCTTCTGTATGTGTGTGTGAGGGGAGGGGGGGGGGGTTATGGATATTTTTGGGAACTATCTCTACCTTTTGGATTAACAGCAAGCAGTTGATATTGCTTTGGTGTCAATATAACAGGATTTTCAACAAGCCACGAAAGAAAGAAAATTATTTCAGACAACAGTCGTAGAGAACACCAGACTGCTAAGACAAACTCTGTATAATAAAACAAAAATATGCTCTAGATGTACGAATAAAACCAAATACTGCACCGAAGCTGTATCTGACATCACTGCATGAACTTACCTACATACCAGATAACTGGGTAATTGATATGAAGGTCTTCAAAAACAGATCCGTACAGACTAATATAAAACAAAAAGTACACTAGTAATCTGATGGAGAATTGTAGAGATATCATATAAGGAAGATTGTATGTTTTGTGTGGCAAGAGTCAGGAGAAAATCTCTGGGATTTGTGTCATATTTGTTATGTGTTTGTGTGTATGTCATTACATGTATGTATTTTGGCTCGATTATAAAATTTAATACCCAGCCACTTTCATGATTTCATATGTTAAGATCAGGTTTTGAGATTGGGGAAAGTTCATCATAATTATACAACAGCCTCGTTCTTTAATTAAAATTCCCTGCTTAACTTCATGACAAATTTTTTAGGGAATCTTGGCTTATATTTAAGTCTCTAAAGACACATTCAAAAGTAGTGGGCTATTCTATAATCTCTGCTGTGTTTTTACGTGTCTATCTCAATATTAAAATTACTACTGTATACAGTACAATGATACTCGGCTAGACTTACATTTCTGAGATTGTGAAAACAACCACAATTAAATTCAACAAGCCCCAAAACACTCCATACCGAGCTCTTCTAGTAGATTCGTACTTCTTGAACGATGACTGCACTACAGGACTCTCTGTACGATCTATTTTTTGCTTTTCCATGGCTACAAAGTGAATAAAAATTGAACTTTTTCAAACAACTTCGTGACACACGAGGCCAACGATGCGCTTGCTTTCTTCTACACCAATTTCAAGGCAAAATTACCGCTGACAACTAACGTGAGCTCAGGTTTCGTTTCAAGCTGTATTACACGACGTTCAAACAAGTGAAAGGTGCACTGTCGTAATTTTTTCACATCCTCCCCCCCGTCAAGACACCTTGAAATTTTCATGAAGTGTATTTGGCTAGTGGATTCCAGGAAAAAACTGAAAGAGGCGTTTTTGAAGGATTGGAGCTCCAGTTGGGGTTTTTTTGAGGGTTGAGGGGGGGTTCACATTTAGTCTAAAAATAGGCTTTAGCCACACCAGAGACTGTGCCCCCCCTTAACTCAGACAGTGCATGGCATACTGGCAACTAGCCTACAAATACAGACCCCTCACCCCTCACATCAAACATTTTGTTTGATACAAGGTGCTAGGCCATATTCACATACTAGCAACAAGATTAATATTTTCTCTTTCGAGACCATCAACCACAACCAACCTAGACACTAGGCTTTTCCATGGCTGGGCAGTGGTCTGTCAGATGAAAATAGGTCTTCACAATAGCCATAGTAAGGTTTCTGATTTGTTTTGTTTAGATCAACTAACCCAGACAAAACCCCTGGCTATTCAATCAGTAACAAATTCATAACAATTAATGCAATTGGTTACTTATAACCAATCAGAAAACCATTCATATTAGGTACATCAAAGGAAAATAGAAGGCCCAGACTCTGGGCTGTTCCCAATCTCATTCCCAGAGCCCACGTTCCCCACCCGGGGAATGAGACTCTGGGATAATCCGTTTCACATCGATATTTCATTGGCTGATGAACACGATTACTCTTCTTCTGGATCACAAGAATCCTGTGATGGTGTGAACAGATTATCCCAGAGTCTCTCATTTCCTGGGTGGGAAACATGGGCTCTGGGAATGAGATTGGGCTGTCCCAACACCAAGTGAAAGACAGAGTGGTTTTGTGCAGTCTTGGGAAGGGGCTAAAAAGCTATGACAAATGCAAATTTGTAAGAATGAGTTAGAAGTCCCAAAGATGAATGCAATTTGATGACATGCATAATGCAGTGAGCAACCAGCAACTTGTTCATAGTTTATTTCAAAATGCTTTATACTAATACATATTGTACAATATACATTAATATCATCACATACTGTACACTTAGCATATAGTTGAGCATCAAAAGTTGTTTCAAAAATGACATAGGTAAATATCATTTGTACAAAGTCTGAGTTAATATCTTTCTATACTCAATACACAACAATATACAGTAGTCTTACAAGAAACAGTCAGTTATCCATAGTACAAGTTACTACAACAATTGCGAGTCATTAATGTTAATTATACAGTAGAACTTTCAAACAATTTCAACTTGTTACCTTGAACTTATCACATGCACTGCTGCCTTTTAGATTAGCCATACTTAATAAGATGATGCATATGAGCCTGGACAAAGCGTCATTTTTAATTTCAAGTGATTTATGCCATTAACAAGGGGGATTATGTATTTCAAAATGGTTTACTGTCGTGGCAAGAGAAGTGTTCCTAAAATATTGTTGCAATACATTGCTCAAGTTGAACAATTAATTTCATAAGATTCATTGGCAACTTCCTGTTTTGAATTATCATTTGAATTTGATTGGTGTTTGGCAAATAATCCTGTTTCTTATTGATTGTTTAAAAACCAGAAACCAATCAAATTCAAAACAGGAAGTTAGCAATAATTTTCATCAAATGTATTGATCAACTTGAGGAATACATTGCAACGATATTTTAGGAACGCTTCTATTGCCACAACAGTAAATAATGTGTACTTGAGTTAACTAAAGCAAAGGAAGCTTTAATCAAACAATTAGTCAGTTATCTGGTTTTGTTAATATCTTTTAAAAAGACTAAAAAGCTCCATGGCCTCCCTAAAACTTACCTGGAGAAGGACCTGTAAATAGTATGGGAAACTCTGACATCATGATGAAGCTGTACATATATTTTATTCACACAGTGACTTGGGCACCAGAAAAGTCAGATATAACCTGGAAGCATTATTGATTAGTTGCTATGTACAATGGATTTACATGATAACTACAAGGTTTAAAGCAAGAAGGTTAAAAATCCTTTGTACCAGAGTCAATAACATCATTCAAGTATAACCAGTTTATTTTGTTAGAGCAAGAAATGTAAATCCAGCCCCAACTGCACCAACTGCACCCATTGCTAGTACTCCAGTCCAAAAGGATTTAGGAGGCTTGTTCCCATTAAAATGACCCACAAAGCCATCCTATAAACATGTCAATAAAAGAAACAGATATGTTAGATGTGTATAAAACTGCTACTGTATATGACAATAGGCCATTTCAGATTAGCAGAAAGAAACTTCATGTTGCAGTTTATGAAGTTAACTTTCAACTTGTGGACTTTTGTACAAGAGGCACTTTTTAGAAGCATTGATACAGTATATATAAAAAGGTAAACACTCGTTTCATGACATCATACAAAATTGCATCATCATTGCTGAGCCTTGGTTTTCAACTTTATATTTCCAAATTTGGAAAGTTGATCAAACCCCAGTTTGATTTAAAGTTCAGCTTTGTGCTATTCATTACAGTCAGTTTCAGGTTGTTTTTGGTGGAAAGTTCATTCCGAGGTTCACAAGTTCATTATTATTGGACTAGGCATTTGATTGGCTGCTAGCAACCAAGTAGCCAATCAAATAACAAGGTCAAATGATCTGAACTTGCAAACTTTGGAATGAACTTCTAAACATTTCCATCAAAAGCAACCTGAAACTGACTGTAATTGGCTGTGTGAATTTAATCATTGGGAATCGCAGATTGATATTTTTTTTGAAGGAATTACACCAAGAGTAAGTCAGGACAGTTATATAAACATTCTATTTAGTAACTACAGCACAATTCAAAGTATCTTTCTTTTTCACCATATTCAAGTTCTATACAATAAATCTCTAATTCAAACAGAAATCTTCAACAAACAGAAAAAGAAAGCAAATAATCAAGTTCCGAACTGTGCGTACATGTTTTTCAGTTTACAACAGACCATTTGGTGTTGTATTTCACATGCCTTTTCTTTGCCGGCTTATCTCGCATTGACCAGACTTGCTCTTCGTTCAATTTTTTTCAAATAATTAAATTCATACAGCTAATATATGGTACGAAGCTGAACTAGTGAACTTCCGATCAAACTTTGTAAGCAACTTTCCAAATTTGGGAACACAACGTGAAACAAACTTTCAAACTGAGAATTCAACAGCAAGCTGAAAACGAGACGAGTTGAATACTGCCAGTCAACATCGTGAGAGGTGCTATATTTATCGACCAATCAGAAGTCAGAGGGGGCATCGGCTGATGAAGCTGGTGTGAACTGTGCCACCCACATATTTTCCACCCACAATCCCAAACATGGTTACCATCATAAGATTGACTTAGTTACAAAAATATGGCCATTCACCTGATAATCTAGTGTGTTGACAAGAAATTTGAAAATCCAAGAAACTTATGACGTTATACACGTTTTCAAATGCACTTTCATTACGGTACGAGTAGTACCTCGAGTAGTACCTCAGGCAAATCCCTATTAATCCTACTTAGAATTTGTATAAAACATGATATCGCTCATTTTCGTATTTCCAAGGAAAATTGTGATAACT
The DNA here is from genome assembly GCA_035771165.1 of Paragorgia papillata. Lineage (NCBI taxonomy): Eukaryota > Metazoa > Cnidaria > Anthozoa > Scleralcyonacea > Coralliidae > Paragorgia > Paragorgia papillata. Next base: position 511,897 of record JAWNZC010000393.1, on the reverse strand, counting down.
ATTTCTTTTGAAAGAATATTTAGACTATCTCAGGACGAAAATCAGAAAATATTTCACATACCCAGCCACCGTTTTCAATGATCCAAACGACCAAGTGGGCACGTATGAATTCACAGAGCCACTGAACAACCTCACACACCATATCTGGTCGTTCTTGTTCAACGAAATGATGAGCAACGACCCCGGCAAAGGTAATGAGCGAGACGACCCTTCCCCAATTCATGCCAGTTGAAAATATCTCCTTGGCGATGTTTCGGAAATTCTCCTCCGCTTGAAACTCCGACAGATCTACCTTCAAACAAATCTGTTGAAACAGTTCGTCGTGTTGACCTTCTAAGTTCATAGCTAGTGTTCGAAGATTAGTTGCTTTAGCACTTGGGTTACTAGGAGGAACTAGATATTCACGGGGAAGTCCTCGCAAACATGACTGCTTGAATTTCGATCTCAAACGAAAACCAACATAGTCGACGACTAACACACGGGTATCTTTCATGATTGACACCACGAAAGAATCAGGATAGAGCTCAGTTGGGCTTTCTTGGCCGTCGGATGACGAGCAATCGCTGTAGGATTCGAGTGACATGATTCAAACTGGTTGTAATAATGGCGTCTTTTGTTTAGTAACTTGTCTTTATATGTTCACCTGTGGTCTTGTATTCTTTCCCAAACAGAACATACAGCCAACAAAAGACGGTGCTTGGAAAGATCGGACGAAGTTGAAAGTTTCTTTAGAAAAGAAGCAAAGAAAATCGAGTTCTAGCACGTAGTCTGCGTACAAGATAGTACAAGCAACAGCGAACGTAAACACGCTAAAAACGAAACCAACCTTTTGGATTGCGAATACTTACGGTTTAATCTTCAATTTAAACTGCTAAGAAAGGTACTAAGCTTTACTTGTCGCTAGTACACTTTAAAAGATGAGAATGATTTAAGAAAGGACTAAAGATGAGAAGAAATATTGAAACGGTTTGTTGAGCTTCGACAAAGTAAACGCGAATGCAAAGAACCGCTGGTGGTCGTGATGATTGACATTCGCCATGAGTGCATTCGGTGTCCTAGAGGCAGCCAATCAGAAACAAGGAAAAACAAAATACTGCAATATGATTGGCTATTGAAAACATCTGGCTATTCATGCTTACCGTCTGTCTCGACAGATTCATGTTTACACTTTCCATTTCAAAAGATAAAAGTTAAAAAATAGTAAATTACAACCGATGGTTAAGTGTGGATATACATACTGGGGCTAGATGAACGGTTTCGTGACCCCCAGCCTTCAGTGTGTGAAAACGCAAGCGAATGAGTTGTAACTATTAAAGAAAAAACTTGTGAATGAAATTGAATCAAATATTAATAGCGAGTCATCATCTTCAAAGAAAACCCGACATTTCCTGTTTTCGTGCCATAATATTAAATAAAGAGAATATCTTAATTTTCTTTGTTGTCAGGGACTTATCGTTTAATATTGGCGAAACTTTATCTAAAATATTACGCAACTGTTTGAAATATTTTATAGACTAACATATTTGCCATATGAAATATCAACATTTATTGTAAAATACCAAATGAATATTCAACAATTGGTTAGATAACCATTCACCTTGGCCAACCGCCAAGCGCAGTAGTTAATACTAGTAGATAAACATCACATGATCACGCCATATATAAGCTCTTTGCGGTTTTCAAAAACATGATCGTTTTCAATGGCGAATACACAGACATATAAAAAGCCACATCTAAATATATGAAAAATAAGGGCTACATTATAAAAATGTGCGCATTTGATTGCAATGACGCAAAATTACGTAGGGGGTGTCTTTTTTGCGCAATATGAATGACAATGAATGACACGAGGTGACACTTCGGACAATTAAAGGAGACATCTGATTGGCTGAGAAAAACAATCGGAAGCCTGTTATCGGAAGCGTCGTTGGTCTTGCACGCACTTTACATTTTTCGCGCGAACTAAACTAGATCAAAACATTCACTCACGGCTCCAACACAAGAACATTAAAACGTCGTTGAATTTAGAGTCGTGCTCATCTAGTGATCTCTCGAGGTAAGGTTCAAGTCAATGTTCATACGTAGACTTCCTTTTGCTTTTATTTTCAAACGAAAAGAGATTAAAATGTGTTTAACATTACGTAGTAGCTGAAATCGACACTCTCAGTTCAGAAGTGGCTATTGTGAAACTTGGGAGGCAAGCGAAGGGTTTTCTTAAAATTTGTATAGTACGTTTGTGGGGTATTCAAGGCCGATCCCCTCAGTGAGATACCATTAGTGTTTTATTGGTGGCATTTTACAACCAGATCTTGTCTTAGGTGCGATTTGGCCGTACTATTCTACGTTTTACACCAAAGGTCAAACACACACACCGAAGCCGCCTTGGCCTTGACTGCTCACATTAATTTGACCTACAACCGTTTTAAAACCGCTTTTGATCTTTTGTTTAGCTCCGTGACAACTATCTGGAAACCGCTAAAAAGGACTGGCCCAAAACGTAGAAGAAAACTGTTAGTTGCCAGTGAGGATCGCTTGAGAATATTGTCGATTCAGCCGTTTCTTTCAATTTGAGTAGCAGTCGGTGACTGAAACGCTTGGGAAGACACTTCGGTGCCAAAAGGCCAAAATGAATTCGGATTTTAATCCAGGGAAGCCAAAATTTACAACATCGCAGCCTGTTAAGAAAAGTTTAACAAGCACCGATTTATCGAAAGACCAAAAGCAAGCATGCAAAGAAATCGGTCAAGTCCTTGCAAAAGTTGGAGACGACTTTGATCGTATTTTAAAGCACAGACGGCTTGTCGTCTTGTCGGTTGTCAGTACGATATAAGACAGCAAGAAGGTGGTCAGAAAAGAATGATTAAAATGCTTTCAAAAGATCCAAAGAACTCGACGACGAAGTGATGAACAATATAAATGTGTCCTGACATTCTTTTTTTGTACATATGCCAGAGGGGGACCTTTTAAAAAAGAAATTTATTACTGTAGATATGATGCATGTATAGTTCTAATGCTTAAAACTAGGATTCGGGGCGACAAGGAACCCACTTAATTTTGTATTAAAACTTTGTAAATATACTCCATAAACGTCGTATAATATATTCATAGGCCGGTCTCAGTCTATCGTATTACTTTATTCTGTAAATATAATCATCTCTGTAATATAAATAAAATAATTAAGAACTTTTAGGTCAACACGTTGGCATATAAATCGAGAATAATGGGTTTATAAAGTGTAGCGTAAATGGAGAAATTTGTATTTAACTGTTTGTTTAAATATTTTAAAAGGTGATAGTTTCCTAAGAATAATAAATTTGTTAACTGACTTGTTTTAAAAGTTTTTTCAAAGGTTTTGTGTTATCTATTTAACCTAAATCGTTTCCTTACTGGTTTGGGATAAAACGTCTTCTAGACATGGCAGACATACGTCAGACATTGCACAATTGTTTTAATTTTGTATCGAGAATTACTGAGACGAGACAAATTGCGGTGTTTGCTTGATAATTTCATGAACTAAACAGTTTGAACTCAACTGTGATTAAAAGAAAAGATAAGACGGCAGGAAACAATTATCTATTGATTGCGAAGTTTTTTTCAGCATGTCCAAACACGTCCCTTTGGTCAGACTAACTTCTTACGAAAGATTCCTGTTCACTGAAAAAGTAGAAAAAAGTAACTACTACGAAACAAATCGGTTTGCAAGCTTTTACAAAGGACTTTCATATCCAACTAGCTTAGCCTAATGGCACTGCCGGAGCAGATTATTCGGTAACAATATAACAGAAAAAGCTGTGACAAGAGGCCACTTGACTGACTGATGGCAAATGTCAATCAAAATGTTTCATTTCAAAAAAACGCATGGATAATTATAGATAACTGGTGTCTTACAGTCGTGTTTCAACACATTCCGGGTTGGTTTAATCACAGGTTTTTAGAATTATTAAGGCAATGGAAGAGAACATAGATAGGTGCTTTGAAAACTCGATGTTTGGAGTTCTTTATGAAACAAAATAATTAGATTACGTGCCATTAAATGCCAGCTGTTGCTAACTGTTGCTTCGTTCTAAAGTGTCTACTGAAAGAATTCGGAAGTGATTATTCCTTTGATACCGTGATTATTATTGAACAATTTGGGCTCGGTTCCAAAAAGTTCACGATGTCGAATAATAATAAGGCCTAAGTTGAGGACATTAAACATTCGAGTAAAGTCGAAAAACCATTTTTAACTAAACACAATTAATTATAAAAGAACATTTGGCCCAATTTAGAACTAAATATTTACAATGGCGTTAAATACATACAAGTGCGTTAAATTAATGGTGGTGGGGGTGGTGGGGTTTTTTCCCCAGAAAGACAAAGAGAAGGATTTTTATATACATAATAGTGGGCGACGTTCCAGCTTTAAAGATTCTCAGTCGTTTTCCGGCAAAACGGACAATAACCTTTTTGAAGAACCATGAGATCGTAATCCTCAGAATGAAACATCTGAAAGAACAAAAAATATGTATTTATATATGTGAATAAAGCCCCGTACAGACGACCAACTTTTCCTTTACAAGTTTTTCCTTAACAAATTTTATTTGTTCGTGTGCACGACACAAATTGACAAGTTTTTCCTTGACAAGGAGCCTTGTTCAAAAGCTGGTCATGCCAGCTTTTGAACAAGGAAATTTGTTCGTGTGTATAGTCGTCAAGGAAAACTTGACAAGATCATCTCCTAAGCTTATTACGCGATCATTGCCGTCAAGGAAAACTTGTCCAACCGTACACACGAGCAATTATAACTTGTCAAGGAAAATTGTTGGGGAAAAACGTGTTCATCGTACACACGAGCAAGGAAAGTTACCAAGGAACTTGTCAAGGAAAACTTGGTCGTCTGTGCGGGGCTTAAATATTTTTTAGAAAATTCCTTGAAAATTTCAAGAAAACCCCTAAAATCTTGGGGTAAATCTTAGAAAAAATCTTGGGTTTTTTTCAAATTCTAAGAATCTTGTACATTTTTTGTGAAGTGATGCGCCCCTCGGCCCAAATACTACAATTCGCATGAAAAAGGTAGCTTCCGAATTCAGATTCAGCCCCGAGAAACGGCATAGATAATGGAAGGAGAACTGAATAGAAAACTTAAAACGATGTTACGAAACCGGAAACGATGTTTGCACAACTTGCTATGGTAATTATACACGTATAAGCAGCTAATGTACCAAACGGGTGGTCCCACATGGCCAGGATCATCTATTGCTGAATTTAAACAATAGTGTAATATCACTTAAGTTCAGCAGTGTCCGGTTTTAGCCATGTGGGACCACCATTAGGTGCATTAATCGCTTATAAGTGTATAATTACAATAGCAAGTTGTGCAAACATCGTTTCCAGTTTCGTAACATTGTTTTAAGTTTCCTATTCAGTTCCCCTTCCATTATCTATGATGAAACAAACGCAAGGTTTGTTATAGTTAGCAAAGAACGTACCCTGTTGCAAGAAGAACAAAGCGTTATGGCGACGTCTGGCATTATTGATTTGTAATAGTTGTATTTCAATGGAGGAGGCCATTTCTTGATGAATACTTCATGTCGGTTCATCGATTGTAGTACGGAACGTCCCACGCGGACTGGAGTGAATTCAGTTCCTCCTTGCTGTAAAGATGTACAGGAATAATGATTGTGGTTGAAGGAGATAGTTAGGGTGACGATGGAATAACGGGGGAATAATGTAGGGTGACGATGTACGAGATTAATGTGTTGATGGCCATAGGCTTGTAAAATTTTGATTAAAAACACCAACACCACTACTACCACCACCACCACCACCATCACCACCACCACCAACAACAACAACAACAACAACAACAACAACAACAACAACAACAACAACAACAACAACAACGCCTCCACCCCACTACCACCAACACCGACAACAACGCCACCACCCCACTACCACCAACACCGACAACAACAACAACAACAACACCCCACTACCACCAACACCGACAACAACAGCAGCACCACCACCACCACCAACACCTAAACAGCAGCAACACCAACACCACCACCACCACCACCACCAACACCACCAGCAACAACAACAACAACAATTACCTCAAAGCTCATCAATTTCTCTGTAAATGGATCATCGTCGTCCATACCGTCTTGTTCGTCAGAAATTTGCAACGACTGCACGTCTGTTTAATTGGTTAAGAATTAAAGACAAAAACAGACAGACAGACAGACAGACAGACAGACAGACAGACAGACAGACAGACAGACAGACAGACAGACACTTGTAGCCATCAAGGATACTTCCTGTATCATTCCATTGTGATTTGTCTTTCTTTCTCTTTGTAGGAACGTCCGCTTCAATAAGTTTCACTGCTTCTTCGTCACTAAGGAATTAAAGATTGAAGTTAACAAAAAGATCATTCGTAAAAACAAATTACTTCTACACAATTGTAATCCGACCCATTAACGCAAAAAAATAAATTTAGAAAAAGTAAACATTTATTACTAAATTGACAAATAATAATCTAATTTTATTTACCTTAACCCATCTTCCAGAACGAACTCAACAAGAGGCAACACATCTATGAATAACAAACACCTAACTTAACTCTTAGTCCCTCATAACTCACAAAAATACGTAACTTCAACAACTTATGTCTTCCTTTTTTTAACCGTTCTCCCATTTTCCCTTTTCCAATTTTCACTGCTTCCCACTATACAACTTTTCCCGCATTCTTAATCTTTCAACCTCCTCCTTATTTCATCTTCTTTATCTATTGTAAACCTAATACAGTTGCTTATATTGCATCTCTCATATATATAAAGCAGGAATTAGGGGCGACATAAGAAAGCAGTCAAAGCACTGAAAGTTAAGAGAGGATATTCCAGTATATTCCATGTCTTATCACAACAGTATATTTCTCATACCAAAAGAGGAAAAAGAATAGACAAAAGGTTGTCTGCAGTTAATGCAATGGTTTCCTTTACTGTTCAGCAATGGATTAGTCGTCGAACAACGATAGCAGAGCGGAAGAACCTCCTGTAAGAAGCAATGACGTATGAGTGAACTATACTTAACTCTAGATAGTGCTATATTCTAAATAGTCACGCATTTAAACATACACCTCGCAGTATTAGTCAGTGACTCTTAAAATGGTGAGATGGAGGGGCAAAAAGTATGGGTCTATAGTTTACTACATGAAGACGGTGCCCCTTTAACTCGTTGCTGGATGTCTGCATGAGGGATCTCCTTTTTATGAGTAAAATCATCTGGTGTTAAAACATAATAAAACGATAAAGGGTTGTTTCTGGCTGGTTGCTGCCTAGAATGTCTGAGGGTTCGCCCTTTAACGAATAAAATAGTATGGCGTTAGACTGAGTAATTTTGGCGGACTCGGGCAGGAATTATCCTCGACTTTTACCTCATTATCAGAAAATGGCTTGGATCTGATCGTCACGCTTCCAATATCTATAAGTTCTTGAAACCGAGCAGGGATCTTTAGAGACTGGAAACAAAAATCATAATTAGGTAACATAATACGTTATTTAAAGTTTCTGTGAAAAGAGTAAATTACATTTTATTATTCAAAATACAAACCTGAAGTTTGTCGTAAGCGTAACGCGCCATTTTAAAAGCTCCAAGATGTTTGCCTTGTTTTGATAAAGCAAATAAAGTTGAACTGGTTAGAAGTAAAGGAAAGACAGTTTTAAGCACACAAAAAAGAATCAAACAAAAAAAGTGAGAGCTCGCAGAAAAAAGTCTTCACTGTAAATGACCCTTTAAAAAAACGTTAACTTAGGGGCGGACCATTAGAAAAGTGATGGGAGGGGGGGACTTTTTCAGCTTGCACGAATTGTTTTCTTTATCATTCGCTTGTGCAGGATTTTTTTTTTATTGTCTAATCCTTTGCATGAATTTTTTTATTACACATACCTAGTTTTCACCATGAGAAGGCTCTGCACGAATTTTTTTTCTCAAGCTTTCTTTGTGAATATTTTTTCCCCCCGAGCACATTGCCTTGCACGAATTTTTTTTGGTCCCCCCCCCAATTTCTAATGGTCCGCCCCTTAGAAGTGAACCACGCTGGCATTCTGTTCCTAAATGTGGGTTAAGTAAAATATTTTAAAAGGATACACTCTGGAGACGCCCAAAGGTGTTTCTTTTAATAATAAATGAAGAAGGTAACGGGCGATGTTAAATAACGCTTCGGGAAGATGATCTGTGAAAGGCTCGTCCTATAGAATAAGAGACATTAAGTAAGAATGATAAGGAAGATAAAAGAAAAATATGGTATTGAACACATATGCAAGAAATGAATCTGAAAAGTAGAAAGAAAGAAAAAGAGAAAAGGAAAAGAAAAAGAGTAAAAAAATAGAACTACGTTGGAGAGAAAATGCGGGAGTGTTTTTAAAAGAATTCTAAGAAGTATTAAACGTTAAGTGATACTTTATAAGTCAATTATTAACAGGTCCTATTACCGTGTATCGTTGAATAGAATGATAGAGATGATAAATTTCTGCTTTTGTTTGATACTGGTAAAATTTTCTCAGCATCTCTGCATCTGTCTTACCATCTGAGAGAAAAATTAAATAGGGCTTGCATGGTTGCCACTGAAATTGATCTGTGTGCGTGTGCGTGTGTGTGTGTGTGTGTGTGTGTGTGTGTGTGTGTGTGTGTGTGTGTGTGTGTCTGTTTGTTTGTCTGTCTGTCTGTCTGTCTGTCTGTCTGTCTGTCTGTCTGTCTGTCTGTCTGTCTGTCTGTCTGTCTGTCTGTCATACTACTTACCTTTGTCCAATACAACGTACAAACACTGCATGGATAATTTCCAGTAATAATAACCAGCATCATTAAATCTAAAATAAACACACAAGACAGTCTCAGAAAAGATAACAAGAAACAAACGGTTAAAATTTATAATAGTGCAAATCATTGCGCAATTCTACCTGTTTTCCACGACTGCATTATGTGTAAGCTGTTCTAAAACTTCCACTGCCTTATGTTGTTGACCAGCCTTGTGAAACGCTGAAAAGAAATGAATATTTTTTATCCTTAGGGAAACAGTTTGGTTTTCCCAACAGTCTCGATGTTTCCTCGGACAAAGTCAAGAAAAACGTCGAGACCCAAAGGAAAACTCGCTGGCAAAGTTGTAGCCTAAGCAAGCAAGAATTTTTGCACTTATTGACCGTGCGGGAAACAATTTGATTTGTCTAATGCCACGTGACTATAAATGAGCCAATCGCAGTCTTGAGTATCCAGCGAAACCTCAGTATATAATACCTTCTTGTGCTTCATCGAATCTATCGTTTTCTGCCAACCAGTTAGCGTATGGGATGTAGACATCGTCCTAGGAGCAAAAGAAAAGACACTATTCAGTTCCGCTGCCTTCAATGTCTCGCTGATGTTTCCGCCGCCCAAAAATAGTTTTAAAAAAACTTAAAAACCCACCTTCAAATCGGGTTGCTTTTCCAGAAGATGGAAGGCCTAGGAATGGAGACGATAGATATATAAAAAAATAGAGTGCTGTGTAGGCAGTGTTTTAGATAGAGCAAAGTGAATAAAAATCGTCTGGTGTTAGCCGGAATAAAATACTAAAGACTCGTCGTCAGGCTTCAAAGTGTTAAAGACATAGGTTTTAACACTTTGAGGCCTGGCGTAAGCCAGATAAAATACTAAAGACTCGTCGTCACGCTTCAAAGTGTTAAACCGCCAATCTCATACCCAGGCGCTTATTGTTGCTACGCGCGCGGGATTGCTGCAGCGCTGCACGCAAACCATGAGTACGAAGCTGTTTTATACACCGCAGTTCAGTTATATATATAGGTCAGTGGTCTCACCTCGTCCCAATGACGCGTGTCGACGTGTAGCTTGACCAAAGATTTAAGATCTCCCATCTTGACATACATCTCCGTCGCGAAATCATGCTACAGTTGAAATATTAGAAAATAGAGAAAAAATTAATAAAACTTTATGCCAGTTAGTGGCCATGGGGAAAGACATGGCTAGCTGGCTCTTGCGTTCCAGATACGGAGTTCACTAGAACCATGACATTGTTTCTCGTCTCACTCAGTATTCAGTCTTCAATCAATACCTGATCCATTTTTACAAAATAATAAGCACATTTTTGTAAAGCTTCGGTCTCAGCCTTGTTCAGGTTTCGTCCAACTTCCAAAAGTCTGTAAGAGAAACAGAACTTAGGACATTGAAATGAAAAGGCTGATGAAGGCAAAACATTCACATACGGCTACTTCTTGTCCCTAGTCTTTGTGGGTAGATGTCTGGATGGATGGATGTCTGTCTGTCTGTCTGTCTGTCTGTCTGTCTGTCTGTCTGTCTGTCTGTCTGTCTGTCTGTCTGTCTGTCTGTCTGTCTGTCTGTCTGTCTGTCTGTCTGTCTGTCTGTCTGTCTGTCTGTCTGTCTGTCTGTCTGTCTGTCTGTCTGTCTGTCTGTCTGTCTGTCTGTCTGTCTGTCTGTCCTCTACCAATCTGTCTATTGACCTATATTCTTAATAAATACTATACTTACTTGTCAGCCCATCCGTTTTCTCCTATTAGCTCAATAGCTTTCATATGTTCGCCAGCAGTCAAGTACATATCCCTGAAAATAAAAAAAAACAATTTTTAATCTCTGCAAACTTTGTCAACATTGTTTTCCACAAAAACCTAAAACAGAGATTCTCAACCAAGAAATAATTTAAAATATCTCGGAGACTATTTGGGTTATCTCTGGGATAAATCTGGATATCTGTTGACGTAGATAGAGTAAATATATAGAGCTCCCACATCACAAACAAACAAATCACGAGAAACAGACACCATTCTTACGCGGCGGCTCTTGGATCGTTGCTTGTCTTGGCCCATTCTGCTTGCTTTTTGATCAAGTGTTTCACATTTTTAGCATCACCAGATCCAATGAATTCCTAATATAAAGCAAAGAATAACACTAAAATAAACACCTGGCCGGTTGTACGAAGGCCGGATAGCGCTATCCACTGGATAGCGATTTTTTCAACCTTCGTAAAAATGGTCGAAGAGCTGTGATACTACGGATATGGAGCCCACAAAAAAACAAAAACTTAAAAACTTCAGTTTATAAATACCAAATCCTAATCTGAAGTCATAACAATCAACGGCCAATCTTACGAAGGTTGAAAAAATTGCCATCCAGTGGATAGCGCTATCCGGCCTTCGTACAACCGGCCCCAGGTTCTTAACCCTTAAACGCTTAAAATGTATTTCGTTTGTTCTTCGTCAACTTCTAGTTCCTTGAACGTACCTTGGCGTAGTCAAACTGACGTAAATCTGAAAACATGGTCAACGCCTGGAAATTCAAAACAAGAAATTAAAACAAGAAGGTTTTAAAATAAGATTAAGAAAAAGTTATGTTCTTTTTATTACCTTCTCCTCGTTACCAGTCTTTTTATATAGTTTCGCAGCTTCTTGAAATTTCCCCTGAAAAATAGATTACACTGTAAATTGAAATATTTTACAATGAAGACCAGAATTTGAATGTGGGTCACCTTAAAGCAAATTAAAACAGCGTAATAGCCTACCGTCCTACCTGGTAAGCGTATATATCGGCTAAAAATGCAAGCTTGTCCGTCTCTCCTCTTTTGCTTCGCTCCTGAAGATAAGAAGAACAACGTTATCGAAACACAACCAACAATATTCTTGTCTTTAACGTAACCTAAATCTTTCTAAGCGTATTACGTATTTTCTCGCCACGAAAACAATCCACCAACGAAAAAGTACATTTAGGGTTTCTCTACCTCAATAGTGTGAAGAAGTTCCAAGTATTTCAGATCACGAACTCTTGTAAACGCCTGTTAAGAGCAACAACAATAATATTACAACAACAGCAGAAAAAGCTACAGCAATGGCAACAGCAACTACAACAACAGCAACAACAACAACAACAACAGTCAGCAACAGCAGCAGCAACAACAACAGCATCAACAACAACAGCAACAACAATAACAATAACAACAACAGCAGCAGCACCAACAACAGCAGCAACAACAACAACAACAACAACAACAACAACAACAACAGCAGGATCAGCAGCAGCATCAGCAGCAACAACAGCAACAACAGCATCAGCAACAGCATCAGCAACAGCAGCAGCAACATCAGCAACAACAACAACAACAACAGCAGCAGCAACGATCAACAACAGCAGCAGCAGCAACAACAACAGCAACAGCAGCAACAGCAGCAACAGCAGCAACAGCAGCAACAACAACAACAACAACAACAACAACAACAACAACAACAACAACAACAACAACAGCAGCGACAGCAGCAACAAAAACAATAGATACAAAATAAACCATAAGGATTCTAGCCAAACATGTTGACATACCTTCTTGGCAATATCGAAATTTAAACCCTAGAATAACAAATAAAATAAAACAATATAATAATCTGTAAGGTAGCCAAACAAGATCAGTTACAGATAAAGATCTCTCAAAGTAAAGAATAAACTCATAACCTACCTCCATTGCGTCCATAGCAAGCGCTCTCCAGTCTCCGTCGGTTACTCCTAAACATGCCACCTTGTACGCTTCTTGGAACATTTTCGTCTCCAAATACTGATACATTGATGCAGACTAAGCCACAGAGAAAACAATACTGTATGTTAGAAAAAAATGTCTAGCTTTGTTGGGATAATCTCTTGATATCATTACCACTTGATATTAAAGTTCTTATGCAACGAAACTTCAGTTGGAAAGAAACGAAGATAAAGGATAAAGGACTGGGGGCTAATCATCCTTACTCGCAGCCAGTGGCTGAATTGCGAAGGACGCAGATCAACGTGTCGAGGCATATCAAAGGCGCTTCAGACAGCCGCCATACGACACAGTTCACAGCTACTGTAAGATGTTAGGTGTTGATTTTACGGAGGGAGGAAAACCGGAGAACCCGGCGAAAACCCCTCGAAGCACAGGAGAGATCAACTACAAACTCTACTCACACGAGTCCAAGCCCAACAACAGGGTCATTCCCAAGCGGTCACCCATCCAAGTACTAACCCCGTCTAACCGGGCTTAACTTTTTGGTGAGAGGCAGCGCGCTAACAGCACACGCCACCCGTGATAATACCGAGATAATAGGGACCTTAAGCAAGCTAGGACGACGACGGCAATTAAGTTACTGCATTTAAAAGAAACCATGGATCAGGACATCGTATATTATCTGCTTTATGTATTTTGTAAAACCTTTAAAAAGCAACCATAGCTGCGACAACGTGACGTATAATAAATTATTAAACGCCTAAGTAAACTAACAGCTTTTGCTGTTCCTTGCCACAACGTTGTCTTGAGAACGTGAAAACGCTGTTGTATGTGCAACGAGGATGGTGTTGGGATTACTCTTGGGACTGCAAATTATTCAAAACTTGGTTGAAAAATATTATTATACTTGGGTCGTCGTCGTGACGTTCACGTTGTGCTTGCTTAAGGTCCCTGATGTTTAACGGTCGAAATACGTTGTCGAGACATTATTTTAAATGTAATCCGACAAAGTTTTTCCTGTCGACTCACCTGAGGAACTTCGACAGCAGACATTGCATAAACATGAAGACAAAAGATTTTCGAGCCACTAAAACCAACAACGAAACCCTACAAAGTAAAATCATTTTATCAGCGTTGAGAAATCGTCCAGAAAATGCACCTTGAAGACGTTTTTCGTGGCAGAAACATTATTAATCTATTTTAAGATCTTTAATTAGAGGAAAACCCATATTCTATTTTTTTAATATCTTTTTTTCTAGGATACAATATACCTGTAATTTTTGTTGGTGAACAGGAAAGCTGCTTGCTTTGATATTCAGGATGCCATTTCCAGAGTAACACAACATGTCCTAGGAATAAAATAACATGACTATGGTCTGTAATAATTAACACACACTAACAGACGGACGGACGGACAGACAGACAGACGGACGGACGGACGGACGGACGGACGGACGGACGGACGGACGGACAGACGGACAGACGGACGGACAGACGGACGGACGGACGGACAGACAGACAGACAGACAGACAGACAGACAGACAGACAGACAGACAGACAGACAGACAGACAGACAGACAGACAGACAGACAGACAGACAGACAGACAGACAGACAGACAGACAGACAGACAGACAGACAGACAAATTGGTTACCTCATTGTGAGTATTCCAAGCTACGCTATTTGCACCAGGTTCCTAGAAAAATATTTTTAAAAAAGTACATGCTTAGTAGATCTTATTAATTCTTTTAATGTGCAAATGTCATCACCTTGGAATGCTACTTACCTGAAACAAAAGTTCTTTGTTTGTCAAGTTGTAAACAAGACACGTATTGTTCTCGTCCACCACAGCTAACTTGTTACGACTAAAAACAGATAATGTACCATACAGGTTTTGAATTTTAAGAAATTCTAGTTTTTAGTTACTTCATTTTGAAAGTATTAGTCAGTCATCGCAATTTTGATGATGATGGTGATGGTGATGATGAGGATGGTGATGATGGTGATGATGGTGCTGCTGGTGGTGATAGTAGAGGTGATGATGGTGATGATAATAGTGGTGAGGGTGGTACTGGTGAGAGTAGTAGCGATGAGGGTGAAGCTAATAACCATGGTGATGGTGATGATGATGGTAGCGGTGATGATGATGGTGGTAGCGATGATGACGGTGGTGATGATGATGGTAATGATCATAGTGATGGTGACGGTGATGATGATGATGGTAGCGGTGACGATGATGGTGGTAGTGATGATGGTGGTGATGATGAGGGTAATGACCATAGTGATGGTGATGGTGATGATGATGATGGTAGCGGTGATGATGATGGTGGTAGTGATGATGATGGTGGTGATGAGGAGGGTAGTGACCATAGTGATGGTGGTGATCATAGTGATGGTGGTGGTGGTGATGATGATGGTGATGATGATGGTGATGATGGTAGTGGTAATGATATCACACATACCTGCAACTCAAGTCTAAACAACGAACGCTTGTCTGCTGTTTAAGCAATGCTACAGGAAATGGATTGTTGCTGAAAATTTTCAAAATCTACGAAAAACTACAATGAATTAGAATATATAAATACATGGCGCATATTTTATATATTACATAAAAAATAAGTCGGACTTGATCAGAGATAAATTGACATAGGAGGCAGCCGATGCACTCCAGCGCAAAACGTTATGGAGCGATAAAATATACACTTTGTTAACCGTACCTGTCCATTTTTCAAGCCAACCAACAACCCTTCCTTTCCAGGTGGTCCACCGATGACCTTAATATATCGTATGAGAGATTCCATAATCCATTCGCTAGAATACAGAATACAAAATTGAGTTCTGAGCAAAATATTGAGAAAAAAAAAATGTGTTACTCCGAGAGACGAACCATACTGGACTAGCAGAGAAAACTCTACTTGGCCCGGCTGGGATTCGAACCCGCGACCTTCGATTTACTAGTCCGATGCTCTACCAACTGAGCTACAGGTCAAGTTGGGAGCTGAAGGTTGAATGATGGTACTTAGGCACAGTGTTGGAAAAAGTATTCAACCTTCCTCCGGATGGGTTTTTAAGTTTAGATAACCTTCCTCAAAATATATAGCGAGAATTTTGTGTTTTGCAACGTTCATAAATACTGCGTGACTTTTACAGTACCTTGGTTTTCTAGGTTTTCCTAGGTAAGCTTTGCATGGCATACTACAATAGCTACTAACTACCCTCGACTGCTGCGAAGATACAGATATCACAGCAGACATCAGCGTACATGTCTCACACATGTAACTGCTGCCACTGCCAGTGCTGCATAATTGTTGGTTAGCCAATGTTTTGCTGCAAATCAGATTTCTTCTCGACACCTTGCTTGATCAATTGTAACCTTCTCAGATTACCGAATGTGTTGTTTCACGTGTTTTCACTTTAAACCTTCCTCACTAAAGTAAACCTTCCTCCGAGTCCCGGTGGTACCCGCATACCCGCAGCTTTTTTCAAACTCTGCTTAGGCAAAATGTTTTTTAAACATGCACCGGCCCCCCAAAAGTAACGGTGCCAAAAAGTAACGCGTTACATTTAAGCAATATAACTTTTTATGTGAAACAGATACCCACAAGCAGTTATGCACTGACATGATTTCTATAGACACGTGCATGTATGTATGCATGTCACGCGTGCATAAAAGAAAGGAACGACTCAATGGTTAACACTTTTATTACAAACATGGTGCAAACTTTCCAAGATACTATCTAAATTCATGGAACTAACGTGCGAGTAGAAGAACTAAGAAAGATAGAAGTAACTTCTTAATCAAATGTTGTCTTTTGTCTACACGCGTAAAAATCTCGCAAGTTGTTACAGCATTGTTGCCTGAACAATGCTGTAACAACTTGTTGACATATGTGAACAACATTGATAAATGAACAACATTGTTCATCATTGTTTCAACAAGTTGTTACAGCTTGATGAAACAACAACCGTTGTTCACGCATGTTGGAACAACCGAAGAACGTGTTGATACATCAACCATGTTCACCATTGTTGTAACATTGTTGTTCATCATTGTTATTTCGTCATGCTGTTACAACATGTTGCATCATGTGCGGACAACGTTGTTGGCTATAAAAATGCGCTGTTGGAACAACTTGTTCATGACTGTTGATTTATCCTTGAACAAGTTGTTCGAACCATAAGTTAGCAACTTGTTGACAACTTGTTCACGGCGAGCAACACAACATTGTTCACGCCTGTTGACAACCGTGAACAAGTTGTGCGTTTTTACGCGTGTAGCTGTCTTACTACGGTTTTTTACGATTTTCGCCACCCGAAAATAACGGGGGCCCCGACAGTAGACGCTAGTAGGGCCCTAATGGGCGCTAATCACGAAAGAAACGGGGGTCGCAATTTTGGGAACTCTACGGTATCAAAGGTAATGATGTAAAACTGAGAAAATTAATAATCCCATCTACTCGTCAAATCAAGTCAAGTGAAATAGTTAAAAGAATGTTTCATTTGAGTTTCTGTTTGTTTATGAAGTCCACACTATCTTGGGTGTGTAGTTTAAATAAGAAAGATACGAGACCACAAAATAAAGAAATAAGTGAAAGATTGAGTTGTAAAGAATAGCCACGAGACACTAAGCCTGGTGTTCTTTTCTTTAAAAAACGAAGAAAATCTCGCAACTCTCTTCCCCTCGACACAAATGTAAACTCGCTATAATTTGCGCCATGCTCGCAACCGTGCTCTTCGGGCCTGGAAACGAGGGACGGGCGTGCGTTGTTTGCTGTAGCCGGTGAAGCATCACGGGAATCTTGGATTTCTCTCAATAAGCCTGGGCAGATATCGTTGACTCTTTCTTGAAACTTTTTCTCTCTGCGTTTGATCTGCTCTGCCATGAATAACGGAGTGAGCCAGAGAACAAGTACGAACAAGAAATAACAAATAAACTGCTCCAGATGTCTTGTGTGGTACTCGGCACCACTGAACGCCCGCGCCAGATCGTAACCGTACAGCGGTATTGCCAGAGCGATGATGTTATGCGCGAGGAACCACCAAGAGATTTGTTTCCAGGAGCGTTTCACTGGGCGCGCGTAGACCTGCTGGAAGAAATAGACCGCATCAACCATTGGTTCCTTCCAACAAAGATAGACGGCTTCGAGAGACTTTAAACGACTTGCAAAGCAGACGTAGAGAAGTGCCATTGTCCAGGCCAAGGCTAACCCAATACCAAGATCATAGACGATGGAAATTATTACAATGGCAAAAAAAACGTGATCCATTGTACCGTGGATTTTTGGTAAATCGGACGAGAACCGCTTTGCTCCTTGATCCAATCTGAACTGTTTGACTACACAAAGTGTACAGAGCATAACAGTGAATAGCAACATGGAAATAATTACGCCAGCGTTTAAAAACTTCATTCTTCGCTTCAGGGGTTTCCTTGTTTCGGCTTGTATTTGCGGCAAAACGTTTTTCTCGAGGTCTCTTGATCTGAAATAAACGTTGCCAAGGATATGACCTAGCCATATACCAACCTCGTGAACAAGGTACACAGCTTCAATACTAAGTGGCGTTGGTTTGTCCGCTGCCCGTACAATGTTGCGTATCAGTCCAGCGGATAATAACATAAGGTTAATAATAACTGGATAAATATAGCTCTCGCAGAAACCCGCTGTCCGCGGTCGCCACAGAGACAGCAGGCGCAAAGGAATTCGGATCAGTCGGAAGTCTTTGGCGGTGAAAGTTAGTGTGTTGGTGTCACGACAGTTGTTAACATCGTTAAGCTCTTGAAAACTACCAGATGTCCTCATTGTCCTAGGGTTCTCCTGTATCTTGGGGTTCTCCTGTATCTTGGGGTTCTCCTGTGTCCTGGAGTTCTCGTGTGTCTGCTGTGTCCTGGAGCTCTCGTGTGTCCTGCTGTATGCTTGAGCTCTCCTGTATCCTGCTGTGTCCTGGAGATCTCGTGTGTCCTGCTGTATGCTGGAGCTCTCCTGTATCCTGCTGTGTCCTGGAGTTCTCGTGTGTCCTGCTGTGTCCTGGAGTTCTCGTGTGTCCTGCTGTGTCCTGGATTTATCGTGTGTCCTGCTGTGTCCTGGAGTTCTTCTCCTGTGTCCTGGAGTTCTCCTGTATCTTGCTGTGTCCCGAAGTTCTCCTGTGTCCTCCTGTATCTTGCTGTGTCCCGAAGTTCCCCTGTGTCCTGCGGTTCTCGTGCAATCCTGTTGTTTCTTCTCAAATCAACCTTTCTAAATAAATGTATAATTTACGTTAGTCTATGTCTGACATTAATTAATATCTCGTGCAGTATAGCGCTTCGATCTTAACTGGATACTTTCTCTTTCCCTCGTAATTAATATGATACAAGTCTTTTGTTTAAAAATAAACAGCGACAGACAAAATTATGAAAGCGAAATGAATAATTATTCTCACAAAGAATAAAAAGAACATTCTAATACCACATGGCGGTTGCTTAACAAATAGAATTTTAAATAAGTTTATGAAAAAGGAAAAAGTCGGATAAATACACGTCATTTTAATAAGCCTCCCTTTACACAATATTTACTGCTTATTTGTGGCATACGTTTGAAAGTAATTGATTCTCTTTTCTATTTCTGTTTCTATTTTCATTTATAAACCACAAATTAAGCATACACAGACGTTTGGTGGAAGTTCGCCAAACTCAAATACTTCGCAAAACGTTTCTGAGCCCCAGACAGGGTTTCGAACCTGCAAGCTTCTAATGACCGGTTCGACGCTCTAACCATTGAGCCACTGAGGCTCAGATGGAGAGCTATAAGGTTGCAAATTCAGTCACGTGTGCTTCCTAAGAGCGTTTGGATACGCGGATGTAATTGAAGTGATATGATAAGTTGTACTTATACATGTAGTGCCTGTGGTACGTTTGCGAGCTTCGTGTAATCGGGAACAGACGTCTGGTGGACGTTCAAGCTCGACGTTCAAGCTCAACGTTCAAGCTCAACGTTCAAGCTCAACGTTCAAGCTCAACGTTCAAGCTCAACGTTCAAGCTCAACGTTCAAGCTCAACGTTCAAGCTCAACGTTCAAGCTCAACGTTCAAGCTCGACGTTCAAGACGTTCAAGCTCGACGTTCAAGCTCGACGTTCAAGCTCGACGTTCAAGCTCGACGTTCAAGCTCGACGTTCAAGCTCGACGTTCAAGCTCGACGTTCAAGCTCGACGTTCAAGCTCGACGTTCAAGCTCGACGTTCAAGCTCAACGTCCACCAAACGTCTGTTACTTTAGGTCAAGCTCGCAGACGTAACACATGTCCCTATAACAAGTAAACGTATTACTCATAATACCAAATTAGGCATTACGTTAGTTTGGTACAATTAGAATATATTCTTAAGAGGTGTATAATAAGTATTTATCAAATTCATTAATAATTCATAAGGAAAATTCAAAAGGTGTTAAATCAGGTGTTAAAACATTGATTAATAAAACATCAATGTTTTATCAAAGTTATTAGACACCAGCGGCTCAAATTTTCTGAGTTAAAATGATCTTATCTAACGTTTCCTACAACTCTTAAACAAAGTATTCATCATTAAAATACTAAAGACTCGTCGTCAGGCTTCAAAGTGTTAAACTGCTGCATCTTAACGCCAAAGGAATTTGTATGATTTCGCGGAAAATTAGCGATTTGTTGACACAGAAAGACTCATGACCAACTTACCGAGATAGACAGAGTATTAACTGAGACAGCCCCCTGATGTATATAAACGCTATTAAACCACGCACGCACAAGCGAGGTTTCCAGAAAGTGTTTTCGTCTGTAAGGCTGTCATTGGACAACGAATTACACAGCACATTATAATAGTCAAGTTGGAAGACCACTAGCCGACCACCGCGCCCCTTGGTTGATTTTGAGATTCAAATATTTTAAAGTTTAATCCAGGCACTTATGTTGACAGATACAATTGCTTACTTTCAAATACTTAAGGGAAACTTGTCAAGCAGTATATATATAATATATGAAAATGAAATTTGTCGAGGAAAATTGTCGAGAAAAGAACTTGTTTATCGGAGTTGATCGTGTACACACTGAGTAATTAAGGTTAATAGCTTGAAACTATGAAGAATTCGAGAAGAAATACTTAGTTAAGAGTTGTGGGTTCGTGTTGACCTGTTACTTCAAATCAAGCTTAAAACAGAATGAAACAATCGAACTATATAGTAAGGTTAAATATACTGCCGAAACAGAGAACGTAGGAATCTAACGTTTCGAGCGAAGGCCCTTCGTCAGAGAGTCCCTTCGTCAGAGAGTCTCTGACGAAGGGCCTTCGCTCGAAACGTTAGATTCCTACGTTCTCTTATTCGGCAGTATATCTAACCTTACTATATTTCGATTGTTGTTTCTACACTGCCTACGCAACACGCTACTTTTATTTCACTATTTGAAACAACCGAAGTCTGCTGGTGTTGTTGTTGGCACTCTCCTAAGGATAACTGCGGTATATATAGACAAGCATGGCTGACTATATACGTCTACAAATCTACGATTGTTTATATAATACGAGTTATAATTTGTGTACTCTTACCTTAAAAGAGCGGGAAAAAGAGGTTTTGTCCAAACCAATCACCGAGCTTTTCCCATTGTGGTAGTATTTCAGTTGCTTGTTCAATTAAAACATCGTCAATGTTGAACATAGTTCTGTTTCGACTCGAAGCGCCAGTTCATCAAGTCTTTATATATATATATATATATTGTTTACAAACGCCCCGCGACGAGTCACGGTTAATGCCACTAGAGTCATGAATCCTGGATTGTAATTGGCCAGCAGGAAGGAAGGAATTCAGTCGGTCAGTGACTCAAGTAATCAGAGCAAGATTAAGATCAAAAAGAAATTAAGTGGTTATCACTTTCTTTTTTAATCCGACTCCTCGGTGATTGGATACGCTATAATAATAACACTCCTTCTCCTGTATGATATACTACCATCACAAACTTATTAATAATTCACGAGGCGAAAACACAAAGGAAATCGGTACTGTGTCGGTTCTTTGAATAACGTACGGAAGACGAAAAAGCAAACTTTCACCTCGATTTTCCCTTAACCCGCGCTGAACCTTGAATTCACTAACGCCAGACGATTTTACTATACTGAGGCCCATTTCAAACGCCGTTCTTCTCATGCGCCGAACCTAATACAAATAGATTCGACGTTGGAGCGGCTCTGGAGCGGCCTCGATTCAAACGTCGAACTTAATTCGTCGAACCTAATTCCTCAAACTATTAAAAACAGGCAAAAACCTTCCACATGATCAGTGGCAGCGATAATAATTTATGCATTAGGTTCGGCACACGAGAAGTTCGACGTTTGAATCAGAGTCGCTCCAACGTCGCATAATGCGACAGGCCTTGCCGCTCCAAATACAATCTGTCGCTCCTAATACAATCTGCCGCTCCTAATACAATCTGCCACTCCTAATACAATCTGCCGCTCCAAATACAATCTGCTGCTCTTAATACAATCTGCCGCTCTTAATACAATCTGCCGCTCTTAATACAATCTGCCGCTCCTAATACAATCTGCCGCTCCAAATACAATCTGCCGCTCCTAATACAATCTGCCGCTCCAAATACAATCTGCCGCTCCTAATACAATCTGCCGCTCTTAATACAATCTGCTGCTCTTAATACAATCTGCCGCTCCAAATACAATCTGCCGCTCCTAACACAATCTGCCGCTCCTAACACAATCTGCCGCTCCAAATACAATCTGCCGCTCCAAATACAATCTGCCGCTCTTAATACAATCTGCCGCTCCTAATACAATCTGCCGCTCCAAATACAATCTGCCGCTCCTAATACAATCTGCCGCTCCTAATACAATCTGTCGCTCCTAATATAATCTGTCGCTCTTAATTGATTCAAACGTCGCTCTTCTGCCGCACTTAATGCTTGTATTAGGTTCGGTGCATGAGAAGAACGACGTTTGAAACGGGCCTAATATGAAGTATTGATTTGTTTGAGATGCTATATCAAACACTCGGAAGAGGTCGGAGCTTTTGAACAAACTTCCAGGTGTTTAGATATTCTGATGAAACCAGCCCATTCAACATTGCCGTCTGCGTGTTCTATCATGCAATAACTAGGACGCAATCGTATTAGCCTGTGGCACGGGTGCTCTTGTGAAATGAAAATGAGAGGAAGGAAACTATAGACAACTTTCATGATAGCGACTATTTGAATATTATTTTATGTACATCTTAACTCCTTCACTACCGAGGGCTCTCCACTTGACAAATAAAATTGTATGCCGTTAGACAATCAAATAGTCTGGGGTTAGTAAAGTCTCAGAGGTTTGGTGGACGTTCGTCAAGTTCATTACTTAGAAATCGTTTCTGAGTAATGAGCTTGACGAACGTCCACCAAACGTCTGTTCCATTACACCAAGCTCGCAAACGTACCACACGCGCACTACATGTATACGTACAACTTTAATATCACATACTGAAGTCTGCTTGGTTCGAAAACGAACGGTATAAGCAAAGAGTTTCAGTAAGCCTCTCTCGCCTCGTTTGTGTAAGAATCTTTGCTTCATAACGAGGCCAGGTTTACTGGGCTTTATGAAATGGCCTGTACAGACTACTCAATGATGTGTAAGTTATTGTAACGTTCGACAATGACAATGGATGCTTTGAAGGCACATCATCAAGACGTATTAAATTGCCGCTTAATTAATGGTTTTGCGCGAGACAAAAATTATATTTGTGTGCAAAGGAAAGGAATAATATTATTAAAACGTTAAAAAAGTAAGTCATTAGTGCATTTTCTTGCGGACTATTTAGTTCAAGTTTTGACGTGTGTGATATTCATCATAATTTTAATCATGTAAACTTGAATTTGTCCACGAAGTTTTTCAAGTTTGTGTCATGGTGACACTGTGCCTTTAACCAAAAATACTATCAAAAATCATATCTAATTCGGGCAACAAGAACCTGGAATATACTACCTAAATCTATAACATCAAAAAACAGAACTTTTACAGAATTTAAGAAATCACTATTTAACTACTATCTTTTAGCATTGCAAAATACTTTTAACGTAGAAGATCGACGCACTTCGAAAAGTGTGTGGAGTTAAATGTAATTCAGCCCGGAATCTTACGAACATCCTACCATCGTGTTGTTATTAGACTATGTGTACTGTGTCGCCTATTCTTTATTGTTTATTTTGTACATTGTTTTTGTTTAGATTTTGTGATTCGTAAAGTGTTTCTATCTGTTTCGGGGCCACAGTAATTGGCATTAGCTGTTGCGGTTGCCCAGCCTGTTGTCTCAATGTCTGTATTTATGTTAAAAGTTAATAAAATTTATGCAAAGTTAATAAATGAATAAATAAAAACATTATCAAATTCATTAATAATTCATGAAGAAAATTCAAAAGAAATGAATGTTTAATCAGCATCTTTAACTACGGATAAAACATTGATTAATAAAACATCAATGTTTTATCAAGTCCGATCTTTATGGGCATCTACAATGGCTCGCCTTTGGCTCGCCATTGTAAATGCCCATAAAGATCGGCCGCTCATATTTTAACTATCACTTAAATGTGCTCTACATATACGTACTGTACTCTCAGAAAATACGTGTTACTACATTTACATACATCAAACCTGAAGTTTAATTTATACAAGGAGAAAAAAGAAATGTATTTGATTTCACAAACCGTTCTTTCTCTCCACGAAAACTCAGACATTGTAACCGCTTTTCCTAAAGAGAAGAAACTAAGGAATAAGTCTACATAACTGGGAAACAAAACCTTAGAAAGAGTAGAGACAAGTGAAAAGAAAAAAAAACGAGAACGAAAAAAAATTTAAGAAAAGAAAAGAAACGGGAAGCAATAAATAAAAAATAATATCATGGAAAATTACCTGACATAGGATAATATTATTTGCACAAACCACAAGTAAATTGCAGTCAAATTTTTCCTCTATTTTCTCCTGAAGAGAAACAGTATATTCTCGTTACAGTCAATTGCAGCTCACGTTTCACCCAGGAAGTTCGTTTCGAAGTTTGCAAGTTCGTTGGGAAGTTCAAAGTTCGTTTTGAACTACGCATTTGATTGGCTGCTAGGAACCAAGCAACCAATCAAATCATAGTCAATCGAGATATGGTCTAGAAACTCAGCTAAAGTCTTTGGTCTATCTTTTTGTTCGCCTTTATGCATTTTTGTGCACGGTGCACGGTCACTGAACACATTGTATTTTAGTATAATGAACGAATTGTCCAATAGCATGCAACGTTTCAGTTCAATCACTCAACCGTGCTATTTAAATATTAATAAACCTAAAACAAAGGATGTGCACGGTCTAAGGTACGGTTCAACATAAAATCCCAGCTCATTATAGGCGCTTTGAAGTTTGCCGAGTTTCCAGACCATATCTCGATTGACTATGATCAAATGCGTAGTTTAAAAGGAATTTTCGAACGAACTTCCGAAGATTTGGGTGAAAAGTGAGTTGCAAATGACTGTAAATTAGTTATGAAACTAACGATGCATGTAGTAAATATGGTTTCTTGCAGAATTATTGGAAGATAAGAACGTTACGTCAGTGCGCATGCGTACTAACACGATAAGTAATACAGCCTCACCTTGACACGATAATGCATATCTGTGGAATCGTCACTAGCTAATTCGTAGATAATTATCTTATCAGGAAGTTGAACCTGGAAGAAAAAAAAACAACAATATAGATTAAAACAACTTTATTTAATTATACTTGCTGTTAGCGCGTTGCCTCTCACCAAAAAGTCAAGCCCGGTTAGACGGGGTTAGTACTTGGATGGGTGACCGCTTGGGAATGACCCCGTTGTCGAGCTTGGAACTCATGTGGGTAGAATTGTAGCTGATCTCTCCTGTGCTTCGAGGAGAGATGTTGTGCTGCTCGCCGTGAACAAGTTGTTCACTTATGGTTCGAACAACTTGTTCACGGATAAATCAACAGTCATGAACAAGTTGTTCCAACAGCACATTTTTATAGCCAACAACGCTGTTCGCACATGATACAACATGTTGTAACAGCATGACGAAATAACAACGATGAACAACAATGTTACAACAATGGTGAACATGGTTGATGTATCAACACGTTCTTCGGTTGTTACAACATGCGTGAACAACGGTTGTTGTTTCATCAAGCTGTAACAACTTGTTGAAACAATGATGAACAATGTTGTTCATTTATCAATGTTGTTCACATATGTCAACAAGTTGTTACAGCATTGTTCAGGCAACAATGCTGGAACAACTTGCGAGATTTTTACGCGTGTAAGAGATAATGTATCTCCTGCCTCAAAGCGACCTTTAAGTGTAGTTTCCTGTGGAATGTGAACAGGGTCAGATGCCAGATAAATAAGTGCGCAAAAACACATTGCAAAAAAAAAAGATAAAGCCCAACCCAAACCTTATCTAAAGATTCCCCCTTATCAAATCGTTCTGTAAAACAGCAGTTTAAGTTTTTGGGGTTTTTGAAGCTATATTCAAAACAGTACGTGTTTTATCAGATCTAAAACACTGCTGTTCATTTTTTAAACATGATTTAAACTGTTCTCTCCGCTAGACGTGCAATAAGAGTATATAAATAAAACAAGAATAATAAAATACTTACGGCTAATCGGCCACGATAAATTGCTATTTTTTTAACTAGATCCCGACACTTGATTCTCACTAAAATTTTAAAAATTAATAACTGCTTTCGCTTCGTCTTAATATGAATAATAGAATTATAAAGAAATAGCAATTTTCAAGCAGACGTAAAGTGTGTGTGGTTTTTTATTGCACCTTTGCTTTCCGTTATCAAATGTTGAATAATCACGTCCGTCATGTTATCACGGTAGGCATATCTATAAAGAGTATACAGCATAGATCAGAGCAAGCAAGGAACAAGAGAGGGAGAGGAAAGGAAGGAAGGAAGGAAGGAAGGAAGGAAGGAAGGAAGGAAGGAAGGAAGGAAGGAAGGAAGGAAGGAAGGAAGGAAGGAAGGAAGGAAGGAAGGAAGGAAGGAAGGAAGGAAGGAAGGAAGGAAGGAAGGAAGGAAGGACCAGTACAAGTTTATTTCAGTTAACCTGTCTTGAAAAAGGCCATGAACTGTGCTAAAAATTAACTGATAATACGCTATCGTTCCGTCTTGGCATCCGGTAACCTAAAACACAGTTTAAACAACAAGTTTAAATTCAATTAGTTGTTTACTTTGTACCCATCAAGTAAGTTTATATGTAAATTTATATTTTTAATCATATTTTTCGACTTACCACAAAGTTCTGTCCAGGTCTCACCCGACATGACCACACCCACCCCTGCTGTTCTCCTACACACCCCAATTTCACACCTTCCTTTGTATACAGTGCACACTAAAAAATGGTCAGCAAAAAATAGTGTTTACTATTTCTGCAAACATTACACTACATAAGATATAAAAATTCACCTCCAATAAACTCAGAGTTAAAAGTTTCTGAAGCTCGGACACAAACCGGTCATTGGCCGGTAAATTTTTCAGTTTGACCGGCAAATATCGTCGCTTGCCGGACATCTATGACCGGTAAACTTTTTTTAATACAAAATGCGTACAAGAGCGGGTAATTGTTTCTCAACAATTGCTTGTGTTTCGTTTGGGGAAAAGCGGAAGTCTCGCTTCTCAAAACACCGCAGGCATTGCACCCACAGCCTACTATTTTAATGCTTGCAACTCAAATTACACTCGTGCGCGATACCTCGTGGCACAGAGGCTGAGCAGCAGTCTGCTGACGCTATGGCAAACAATAAGTGTTCTGTTTGTCAGCGTCCAAATACCAAATACGTACTACGTAATACACAGATTTTAATCTTTTGACTGTTTTTCATCTTTTTCCCACCAAAGAAGTAAGGATTTTCTTGAGAATGATTAACTGTAAATTTACCTGCACAAGTACACTTAAAATAGGTGCAAATGAAAGAAACAAAAGATGACCGGTAAAAAATCTTCTGTGACCGGCAAATGTAATTTTTTACCGGTCATCGTACTTTCAAGAATTATTTCGAGGTCTGTGCTTGGTACATGTAACTTTCCAATGAGATGTCATACCTCTTTGTTAGAGCCACCAATAACCAAATACTCTCCTTGTGAAAAGAAGGCAAGACTACAAGGATCAAAACCAAGCTGACGATCTTTTCCAATCTAAAATTAAGATTGAGTTGGAGATGGACTAGGAAAATCATTAGCTTAGAAAAAAGTTTGTGCAAACCTGTTTTCCACTGAGCTGGTAAAAAGATAATGTTTGATTCCAATCTCCAATAGCCAGTACATCATATGGTTCATCCCTAAAAGTGGTGTATTGGAATTATAATATGGCATGTGATACAAGGAATAAATGAAACACTCTGTCAATTAAACAACTATGTCAACACCACCACCATCACAAACACACTACCAGCAGCAACAACACATTACCACCAACAGCAACACCATCAACAAATCACCACTACCACCATCAGCACTTAGCTACCACCCTCAGCACAGCTACCACTATAACCACCACTACCACTACCACCACCACTACCACCACCATCACCATCAGCACTACCACGACCACCATTACAACCACTACCACCACCACCATCATCACCATTATGACCACCATCACTTACTTTGATGGATTCCAAGCAATAGTCCATACTGGTTGATTAGAAGGTCGATCAATTTTCACTTTCTCATCCCCACCCTGAGAATTAAAGAAAAATAATTTTGTAGAACACCTTAGAAAATCTACATAATAATTTCGAAAAACTACATTAATACTGCCTGTCAGTCATTCTATTTACTGTCTGTCTGTCTGTCTGTCTGTCTGTAAGTGTCTGTTTGTGTGTGTCTGTCTGTCTGTCTGTCTGTCTGTCAGTGTCTGTTTGTCAGTCCACTCTGTCTGTCTGTCTGTCTGTCTGTCTGTTTGTCTGTCTGTCAGAAAAAGTAAATTAAATATATGAGAATTGTCTCACCTTATTCCTTATACTCACACTACCATTATACAGCCCTAATGCTAAATATTGACCATCATTTGTCCAACTAGAAGAAAATATGATTCTTTAGATTAAACATCAATTGCAAAGTTTTAAACTTCCTCAAATAATTCCCAATTACCTGCAGCAAGTAATTCTTGAGGACACCTTGTGTTTTGAGACAGACTTCTGTTCTGCTGACCATAAACCTAATGATTATTTATTTCAGCGTTAAGAATACTACTGTATTATGTAATATTTAAAACACGAGCAGGAGTGTTATATCAGATTTAAAACCACGAGGGCACAGCCGAGTGTTTTAGATCTGATAAAACATGTGATGCGAGTGTTTTGAATGGCTTCAAAAACTATTCATTATTGGATGTTATGTTCACTAGTCATGGTACTGATTTCCTTTGTGTTTTCCTCATGAATTATTAATGAGTTTTTGAAGTATTAGGTATATATGGGTTTATAACATAGATGTAATACAATGGTGTTTCTGATTGGCCACCATGCATGCTCCATAACTCGATGAAGCACGGCAATTTCAAATGTAATGAGAAACCCATTTTTAATCAGCAAAATAAATATTGTTTTCCATTGTTTTGTGTCTGATTCTCTGTTATAAAAGAAATGGTTCATGGTTTGCCGTGCTCCATTGAGTTATGGATGCACTTGGGAAGTTGGAGAGCTAAAAAATCTAGAGTTGTTCTCGGCTACGCCTCGACCAACTCTTACGCTTTTTTCATGCTTTCCGAACTTCCCGTGTGCATCCATAACTCGATGGAGCATGCCAAATCATGAACCATTTCTTAAATGTACTGCTCTTACTGTATAATTATGGTATGGTTGTCTGAGGTCTTATGGAATAATTACATTCTTTATGGTATATAAAGTGACAATTTATAGTTTATATAAATCGTATCATGGTTAATATAGCAATTTCACTTAGTTTGTTCTGTCCACAAAGTGATCATCACGTGCTTAGCTGACAGTCTGTAGATGACTATTGGCACGTAGACAAACAACTCATTGTTCCAAGAATACAAACTTTATCTATGCCACAACAAAGGCACCACACAATTAAACACTAATCCTAGGTATGGCATTAGTCATTTTGACCATTCGCCCATCTACTGTACTTCCCTGGAGTAAGTTCCTATTTCTTAAAGAGCCCTTACCCTCAGAACTGCACTTTCCATCACCCAAAATCTCGCTACAAAAATTGTGTATAATCATTAAGTACAGTATATACTTCAGTCTTGAATAAGGTACCATCTGAGACAGTAAACACATAAGGTACAGATTTTCACTGTTTAAGTCTGAAAAGGTGTCAATTTTCTAGTAGCTTACTGGTCTGGTATAGAAAATCACCTTTTTACATGTAGGTCTATGGTCAGCCTTTTGTACCTGCCCTAGGAATACATGCACACACATTAAATAATTTTACTTCATACCAAAATCATTGGCTGTGCAACTAGCAAGCTGATGTGAAACTGGATTGTATGCCAAACATTGAATGGCATCATTATGACTATAAATAAAAGAAAGAGAAAGGTCATTTGCAGGCCATATTTTGGACGTCCTAACATGGTGACACTGGAGCTAAACATTTGTTTACAAAGTGCAGAACTTATTTGACATTCCTAGGAATTACTTACGTGTATTTTAAAATCCCCTCCAATTTATTTGTCCAAATTATTACACTTTTATCAGCGCCACCAGATGCAAATCGTTTTCCTATTTTAAAATAACATGTTGGTAACTGCTTATTTCAGCAGTAAATTGTAGCATCATTTACTACTTTTTATGATAAAACATGTTCCTCAAGTGTCCTTTTGAAGCTCTATTCCCCCCCCCTCCCAAAAAAAAAAAATGCCCTTTTGAAGCTTGCATCAACTTGCCTCCTACACAACTGTTACCCAGTCATTTGCCGTTTATTGATGGCTATATCTGCAACTAAGTTTGACACTTGTGTAGCAAAAGATATATCTTACTCTGGCTAACACTGCGTGCTGCATGCTTTTATTAATTATTGCATTAATATGGAGGCATGTTAAATATTAAAGTTACATATTATTTCCACTTAAAAATATATTCCTTTTATATTCCAGTGTAATTCTTGGCCATTTTAAGCCACCCAATACTACACTTCTATTTATTTAAAAAATTACCCCATATTTTGCTAAAGAAAAGACATTTATTTGGCTATAAAATAACTGTCAGAGACAAAACCCAAATATATAATTTTTTCCCATTTGGTTGCCAACGTGACAGTAAACAATATATAGTCACAGCAATTCCATTCAGTCGACAAAAACATTAACAAAAGGTATTTCTATTAAGATTTTTAAAAAATAACAAGCAAATAGGGTTTATCTTAATGATTAATTTAATTCTAAATATGTGCATTTAGAGAGAAAATTTGATAAGACCCACCATCTTTGGAGTACGCGACACAGAACACACTATCTTTATGGCCTTTTAACGGTTGAATAAGAGTTCCATCGGCTGTGTCATAAACCTAGGATATTTCCAAGGCATTTATACATAAAATCACTCAAAACAATTCAAAAACCAAGCGTTATTTCTTCCTTAAAATGATGATTCTTACCAAGACATTGGTACTGGACGCCACGATAATTTGTGTGCCATCAGGTCGAAAAGCGATGTCAAACACACTGAAAAATCACCAAACAGACACAGAGATTGCTTTAGATGGTTTATAAATCATTGAGGAAGATGTTTTTGTGTTTTTAAAATCTTACCATTGGTCTGTTTTGTCTTTATCTTGGATTTTATCCACCCAAGTTGGTATGGATCTCATGTTTTGGCACGATTTCCGACAACAATACGACCATTTCCGATATTTTCCGATAAAAATGTTACAAAATTTCGACGCGCGCAATTAAATTTTTTTCTCTCGGATTTCAATGCGAAATACCTTCCAATTTTCTTTTCTTATAAAATTATTTTAATAGACTCACCATCATTTGCGTAATTTACGCAATACACAGTTGATTTATGTCCTTTTAGCATATCAACCATTGAACCACTGTGCGCGTCATAAATCTAAAAGTGTCGGGGAGAAAAGTAATGTGTTACCGATGCTGAGAAGGTAGAATATTTACGTCACTTGCATGATCGATCGTATTATTGTTGCATGACAATAATATTTACGGTGATCATTATAAACACGATACCACATAATGATGATGATGAAGATATTCATAATGATGATGATGATGATGAAAATGATGACGATGATGATAATGGTCAGATGAGGATGATGATTATAATTATGGTGATGATGCTGATAATGATATGATCAGATGATATATGATGATAATAATGAAGATGAGGATGATAATAATGATTGATGATGATGATGATCAAATGATGATAGTGAGGATGACGATAATGATGATGATAATGACGATGATGATCAAATGATGATGGTGGTGGTGATGATAATGATCATGATGGTGATGATAATAAAGAGAATGATGATGATGATGATAATGATCATGATGGTGATGATGATAATGATCATGATGGTGATGATGATAATGATCATGATGGTGATGATAATAAAGATGATGATGGTGATGATGATAATGATCATGATGGTGATGATGATGATCATGATGGTGATGATGATAATGATCATGATGGTGATGATAATAAAGAGAATGATGATGATGATGATGATAATGATCATGATGGTGATGATGATGATGATGATGGTGATGATAATAATGATCATGATGATGGTGATAATGATCATGATGGTGATGATGATAATGATCATGATGGTGATGATGATAATGATCATGATGGTGATGATGATAATGATGATGATCAAATGATGATGGTGATGATGATAATGATCATGATGGTGATGATGATAATGATGATAATGATGATGATGATAATGATGATGATGATAATGATGGTGATAATGATCATGATGGTGATGATAATAAAGAGAATGATGATAGTGTGAATAAACATAATTACGAAAATCCCATCACGAACACCATGATAAATAGTTATAACGACGATATGAATTAACGATGGATGGTGACCGTGTCATTATGATGTAATAATTCCCATGTACCACTCTCCTCCATCCCTGAAAAGGACTCCAGCCTCTCGTCAGATTTAGACCGGCACAGAGTTGCCTGTAGACTTGGGTCAAGTCTGTCTCTCGAGGGGACGTCGAGACACGTATAAAATCAGCCGTCTAAACTTCCCTCCAACGATTTAAGTATTAGTCCCTTTCCTTGACAAGATTAACGGGCACTGGTGAACAGCAAATGGAATATATGACCACATGCATATATGAAAGTTTGTGAATAGTTTGTTCATACCTGAATTCTGCCTCTAAATACAGTTCTAAGGGATAAGTCTTAACCGGCTTACCGCTTTAAGTCCAGCTGAATATAATATTCATGCTAAACTAGCAAAACTACGCTATTGAACACAAAGCCCAAGGAGATACACCGTGTAGCATTGTTCACAGTTAAAGACGCGCCGTAGAGAATCCTTCACTACTAAAACCACAAGAGTAAATAATGTGTATCTGTCCAGAGTGTGTGCTTTCATTGAAATACGAGACATCATTACCCCAATCACGTTTTACGCTCAGAGAGAGAAATATATACATCTAGTGTCTAAAAAAGTCCATCGAGTACAAAAAGTTTGTTTACATACCAGAACCATATTTCCCGCCGTTGCGACAACTTGTGATCCATCAGGGCTAACTGCAACCTCGTAAATACTATATATCAGAATTTAAGAAGGTTAGAGCGCAATTCGACACGTATTAAATACACCAAGGGACAGCCTAGACCATAATATGTACTAGACCATTAAGTTGTGAGACTTGCCATTGTGCGACGTGCAGACGGTCCAAAATACGGTCCGTCCAGACCGTCTCGATCCGGTTAAACGCCATGAGTCGACGGGACCGAACACGTTAATGGTACTATGAAGAGTAGGGGCAGATTACGGATCTCTGAGACACATGTCAACAGTATCACTATTCAAACTATTTCACTATCATTTCAAATGAAAGCTTTAAGCTCTGCTAATGAGAGAAATATTCGCCGAAAAACAAATATAGGTAAGGACACATGGTTTAATTTCCAAGGGAACGCGGAAGCTAAACATTGCATGAAAGTGTCAAGAAACGCAAAGGGAAGCTTCAAGGAAGAAAGACAAATAAGAACGCACGGATTCTGTAAAATAAAAACTACTTCAGA
The DNA here is from genome assembly GCA_035771165.1 of Paragorgia papillata. NCBI lineage: Eukaryota > Metazoa > Cnidaria > Anthozoa > Scleralcyonacea > Coralliidae > Paragorgia > Paragorgia papillata. The sequence goes on along the minus strand of JAWNZC010000393.1, from coordinate 478,138 downwards.
ATTTGCGCAATAAATTTAATGAATAATAAATTATTAACGTATATTTAATTGTTCCCATGGCAAATATTTTGGACATGATTTTGAATTATTTTACAATGTTTGTGAATTGTTGTGAAGCTTGTGTTAAAGTGTTTGTTGATCTTAGTTTGTTTAACTTTGTATAACATAAATCCAAGTGTAATCTACAGCGATTAAAGAAAATTCCATGAAAAACATCGTTATTGTAAGTGAAATGTGTAATTTTAAATATTAAAACGACCCTAAGTGTAATTAGAAAGACGATGAGGCGATTAAATCAAAAAGCAAGATCAGTTTTCAAGCAAAGCCGATTGTTTTTCGGTTTTACCAAACTATAAATAACGCTAATATAAACTCTTATTATACTTCACATAAAACAGCTTGAAAATAAGCCGCTGCGATTGTAGACGACGAAATGTTGACGAAGAATTGGTCTACCCTTGTTCCAGAGAATTTTCAGAGAGAAGCTACGAAGGAAAAACCGGGAAAAAATTGAAAAGCTTTAGTCTAGTTGAAAGTGGCTGTTGGTTGATCACGCCAATGGACTTAAACTATAGGGTCAGAATCCGACTCTGTCTTCTCATTGGAGGAATACTAATAATAACGTCCTTTGATTGGCTACTAAAATATAATTACGTGTAAAGTACGATGTGATTGGTTTATTTGAAAAGACTATCTCTGCACATGAAAGCGAGGTTCGTACCAGTTCCAACCGGACCTTATTTCTTTTCTCCTTCTGCTCCTCTCTGAAAAAGCTCTGAATATCTGACAATTGCCCTTTGGGCTACCTTTGTACACTGCACAATGACCGTATGCCATCAGTACTGCATGCTCGTTGTTTGTGTTTGAGAGGAAATGGTGTCACGTTTTAAAAACAGTTTTTTGAATGGTGTCCTTCAAGAGCCACAGAAAGCAGGCATTTAATGCCAAACTACACACTAAAATTACCCTCAGTACACTACAACGGTGATAAGATATCTTCGTTCTGCTGTCATTTCTCTGACATTGTATCTCGTTTTCACTCTCTTTGCTTTTCTTTCTGTTTTTCTAAAAAAAACAAAGAATAGACGCAGAAACGTTTAGGAAATAAAATATTCGTATTAAAAATTGTCAAGTGTTTGTATTGTGTTTTTTTCCAGCGTAATGTAGCGTACTTGAACAAAATAAAGCAATCATTCTCTTTTTCTTCTTTCTTTCTTTCTTTTCTTTTTAGTCCATTTGATCAAACAGTTCTGCTTAATTAACAAAAATAAGGCGATAGGGCCCTAAAGGTAGCCTATCAACCACTTAAACAATCTAACTTAAAATTATTTACAAAATAGTTGTTACTTTTTAATTTTTTTTTGTCATTTTGAGTCAAAGATAAAAGATAAAAAAGGAAAGTTAAAAGTACTATACAACATTCCAACTAGGCAGTGGAGGTGACGGTGGATTTGAATAGGTTCTTTATCCGGATTGAACCAAACAATACAGCTCTTTGCATAATTTTCAGTGCTTTTGTTGCATCAGACTTTCCAAGGTAGCGCACGAGAGTTGATTGCAATTCTTCTGAATACCCTCCAAGGGCATCAACAATGACATTGATTTGCTCAACTTTGTATCCACCATATCGTTCTTTCAATTCCTTGCGAACTTCTTGATATTTTCCTTGCTTCTCAGTAACCTTTATTTGTCTATTGGTGATCCAGGGGCAGCTGAATTCAACGACAGTTATTTCTTTCTTCACGTGATCGTAGACTACTGTATCTGGCCGATTTCCCTGTTCCTCAGTGTATAACATTTGTCCTCCCGCAGAATAGATGGGTATATCCCAGTGGATTGTTACTTCGGCGTTTTCTACCGCTGGCTTTGGAGTTATTTTGGTATTCCATGGTGGGACTTTAGTGATCAGATTGTATTTTCTTAGAATAAAAAAATATAGACATTTCATCCCATTGTTGTGCCGGTACAAATACTCAGATTGTGACAACATTGCACATCCAGTAAGTACGTGGGCGACTGTCTCCTGTTTGACCTTACATAGCCTGCACTGATTAGTTGGTATTTCTTGCCCGAGTTTCTGCTGATAGTAGACTCGCGTCGGTAGCAGCTGTTGGTACAACTCCTCGATGTCGGCAACGACATCTGTTGGGCACTCCTGCCAAAGGTTAAGCCATAGAAAACAGGATACTCTACTAGACTTTCTTTCTTTCTTTCTTTCTTTCTTTCTTTCTTTCTTTCTTTCCTTCTTTCCTTCTTTCCTTCTTTCTTTCTTTCTTTCTTTCTTTCCTTCTTTCCTTCCTTCCTTCCTTCCTTCCTTCCTTCCTTCCTTCCTTCCTTCCTTCCTTCCTTCCTTCCTTCCTTCCTTCCTTCCTTCCTTCCTTCCTTCCTTCCTTCCTTCCTTCCTTCCTTCCTTCCTTCCTTCCTCTAAATTAGATTTACCTTCTCAGATTGAGACAAGCAACAGAATTCATCATTTGAGAAATCTATAAACAAAACCAATTAAAAAATCTTTGATCGAGATTAAACTTCACTGAAGGTTAAAGTCAATATCTAAATTAAGTCGTTTGGAAATTGACGAACCTTGAAATACGCTTCCGGTTTTTGCTTCAGATATTCCATTTTCTTTACTTCTTGAGTGAAGAGCTAAACCGTTTATGTGAAATCTTGCTGGCCAGATCAACATGTTATTAGCAGCAGTAGATGAATGAGTGTTGGTGACAACGCCAGCTGCTTCTTTGAAGCTCGGATATAACTTACTGCCAAACCACGTGCCTGGAAAAAAACAAATGTACATAAATTTCTACGACATTTGAGCTGTGAAAACCAACAAGAAAATTTACCACCTTCCCAGGTCTGCTTCTGTAGTTTGTTGTGTATTACTGTATTTCTGTAGCCGCTACAATCTCGTTCCCAGAGCCAACGTTCCCCACCCGGGAAACGAGAGACTCTGGGATAATCCGTTTCAAATCACAGGATTCTTGTTATTCCGCTTGAGGCACGCATGCGTAAATATCCGAGCGGAATCTGGATAGTATGTTCTCCTTGTTTGACGTTTCCCCAAACAAGTCAATGGGGTTGCTGACGAAGCTCGAATTACAGCATCTATACACACATACGGCGAAGATATCGATCGCGGCAACGTCTTCACTGGAGTCTTGTCGTCCGACATCTTTGTTATTTTGGTTTTATTAATTCTACTTCCGGTCACTTCAGACCAACTCATGCTCACTATTCAGCCAATAACGTAATGATTTGAAACGGATTATCCCGCAATTTCCCGGGTGGGGAACGTGGGCTCTGGGAACGAGATTGTAGCTGCTACAGAAACGTGACAAAAATCTAGCGATAAACGGTCGCTTATTCTTGATTTATATTTGTTTGTTGGTATCGATTTGGGACAAACATTCGTTATATTATGATTACATTTTATGAAAGCTAAATTATACTTTCTATTCACATTTTTCGACAAAAAAAATAGTATAATTTCATAAAAGACAGACACCATTTTTCTTCACTAGTAGCACCAACTCACCCGAACGTGGACTCTGTTTTCCATCTTCACCAAGCGGACCAAGAGACAAAGAACTAATATTTGCATCTAAGTTGTAGTTTTCTTCAGCAAACATAAGCTCTTCTGGTAACTACAATTCACATAAAACAAATTTAATATTAAATGAGACGCGAAAACACTTTTTTGAGGTAACAGTGCAATGAATAACTTTTATATATATTTCAAAACTCATAATTCATGAGGAAAATTCAAAAGAAATTAAAGTTTAATCAGTGTCTTTATATGTGATAAAGATACCTCCTGATTTACATAAACTTTAGCTTTGATTTTCTCGGCTTAGACAAGGTTATTTTTCAAACTTACTACGCCAATGAACTTACCAAGTGGTTCGTTTTTGAAGCCGTTCAATAAACTCGCAGTTCGTGTTTTATCAGATATAAAAACACTCGGCTTCGCCTCGTGTCTTTATATCTGATAAAACACTCCTGCTCGTTTATTAAACAGTACATTAAATACAAGCATGTATTGTAAAGTACAAATCCTTTAAAGGGCTTGTGAAAATAAGTTTTGGAGAGACTCCCTTATTTAAAATAATTTTTGAAGTTATGAAGATTGACGTTTGCAGCTCTTCCATATCCCACTCTGTCTTCAGATATTGAGATCTGTTTTATATGCAAATAACATCACTTAGACGTCACACTTGTTGGAAGATCTTGAATATCAATTTGAGAATATTTAACGAAATCACTTTTAACTGTGCACGTGCTTCTGTGTATCGCGGGACACTATACATGAAAAGTTTCAAGTGATTTACTTGAATTATTGCAAGAATAGACATGATTTTCCAACAAGTCATTATACAGTGTCACGTCTAAACGTGATGTTATTTGCATATCATGCAAGTCTTAAGAACGAAGTGAGAGATATGGAAGAGCTGCAAACGTCAATCTTTATAACTTCAAAAGTTCTTTTAAATAAGAGAGTTTTTCCTGAACTTATTCAGTTTCGCTGCTTAAGTCCTTTAACATACTTTCAATTTCTTCGTGATATAGTTTGGTGTTTTCTCATCTATTCCTTCCTCCTCATTTCTACATTCCTTCAGTTCAATTTCCAATGTTCTAAAAATCAATATGACAACCAATGAGCCAGTGCTTCAAAAGGACACATTCACGGTAATAGTCGAGGAGGAGAAGCGAGAAAACGTCGACCACGTAGCACCCCCACTACACAATACCTTTGACTCCAGATTATAATAGGCTGATACCCATAGAACATTGCTAGGTCAGTCGTACTCACAAATTGTGGGGTCAGTGGCCTGCTGCATAGAGGGGGGGGGGGGGGGGTGGTCCTTACATTGACAGACTTAAAGTGCACATGAAACGAAAATTAAGTTTGTCTTATTTGAAAGAACACTTAAAATGATAGAGTAACATCTTTTGCAGTTTTTCGTTTCCTTGCTTCGTTCTTGAGATATTTCAGTTTGTTTGAAATGTAAATTAAACAACTTGACGTCACACGTGCATAATGAGTTATCAGAGAAGGTTATATATCTTTGCTATTACCAAACATAATCACTTAAAAATTCTACATGTTTGGCGTTGTGAGAGAAACACACGCACATACTTCCTTCAAATTAAGTTTGGTTTCATAATAGCAAAGATATATAACTCATTATGCACATGTGACGTCAAGTTGTTTAATTTACATTTCAACAAACTGAAATATCTCAAGAACGAAGCAAGGAAACGAAATACTGCAAAAGATGTTACTCTATCATTTTAAGTGTTCTTTCAAATAAGACAAACTTAATTTTCGTTTCATGTGCACTTTAAGGGACCACCCACCCCCTCTATGTAGCAGGCCACTGACCCCACAATTTGTGAGTACGACTGACCTAGCAATGTTCTATGGGTATCAGCCTATTATAAATTATAATCTGGAGTCAAAACTATTGTGTAGTGGGGGTGCTACGTGGTCGACGTTTTCTCGCTTCTCCTCCTCGACTATAAAGACGTACATGTACACGGAAATATGGAGAACTCCGTGATATATGAGAGATGACATTTTACCCTGATGAAAAGCTTATTTCGTTTACCACCTTTTCACTTTGCTCTATCTAAAACACTGCCTATGCCGCCTATGCGGCAGCATTCTAGTTTTTTACACTAATTCCAATTAGAGTTAGGGTTAAAGTTATGTTAATCACACAAACTATTTTTACAGATAAAGATATTAATTATCGTTTTAATGTTAGTTTTACTTTTTTCTCGTCTTTGTAGCGCGACCAAACATCCTATGAGCCACAGAAAACATCATTAACAGATACAAGGAAATACCACAAGCAAAACCAGACAGAAAAACATCAGCCAGCATAAAAAATGGTCGAGATCTTTGTTGAGACGTTATCAGAAGAGTAAACGACAGCAAACAACTAACAGATGTTTCAGCTAACCTGAAATAATGTACAAAAATGTAATATTATACTTGGAGACAATATATAGATGTATGATTAAATTTATGATTTTATTATAGCCGAGGTATCATCCTCGTTAGTCAGGAAGTCTTCAGAGCTAAACTAAAATAATACATAATAGAAGCTATACAGTAGAAAAATCTTTAAACAATACATTTTCTCCCTCCTTCTACCTTCTTATATTTCTCCTCATTGTCCTTCATTCCACCAACCCATTCATTCATTCCTCTTTCCCTCCCTCCCTCCTTTCACTCCTTCCTTTCCTTCCTTCCTTCCTTCCTTCCATCCTTCCTTCCCTCTTTCCCTCCCTCCTTCCTTCCCTCCTTCCTTCCTAATTCCTTCCCTCCCTCCTTCCTTCCTTCCTTCCTTCTTTCATTAATTCAATGACAACAACTTCCTAGTATGGTGTTTCACGGTACCATCACCAAATTCACCACGCCTATACCTTACCATTTTTGTTTAACCAGAAAAGCCACCAGACCTTGACAGAAAAAGGAGAAAACCAGACATGACACATATTGTAAAGAACACCACTCTAAACAAGAAATTCAATTAAAGATCATTATGAAAAGATTGACCAATTCCTACTTAAGCTGACCAAAAAGCAACCTCTTATTAGAGTACCTTTACTCGGGAGAACCCTCAGACATCCTAGAGAGCAATGGGTTAGCAAGTGATTATCTCATTTGCCTGAGCCATTCAAAAATAGCCCCTTTATTGACAGTTTTATTCTGTCTAATGCTAGAATATTTTACTGGTCAAAGGGAGAACCCTCAGACAGCAATGGGTTAAGAAGTCGATCACAAAAATAATCCATGATCCTTTTTAGAAATATTGTTTACCTGTCAGAGCTGTTATTTGTAGAAAGACATTCTTCATAAACCAAGTCAGAAATCTTGTTTTTCTGAAGATTTTCTCATCAACTTTACTTTCAACTCCATCGAAACATTGAAGCCACTCTAACACACTTGGTATGTTTGTTTTTCCAACTTTACAAGAAAACACAGACACCATGCTAGAACTATATAGTTAGTTATAATAATAATAATAATAACAATAATAATAATAATAATAATAATAATAATAATAATAATAATAACAATAATAATAATAATAGTAATAATAATAATAATAGTAATATTACAGTCATTTGCAACTCAAAAGCATAGTTCAAAACAAACTTTGAACTTCCAGCGAACTTGTGAACTTTGGAACAAACTTCTGAAGATTTGGGTGAAAATGTGTTGCAAATGACGGTAATAATAACTTTATTCAATTAATGTATTTAGCTAGTTAACAACTAATTGAGGACATTATCTATGATATTATATAATACTATATATTACATAAAATAATTATATAAAGTAAATAGGCAAATTATAACTAAATTATATTAGTGAGATTGAGTATACAGTTTAAATCAGAGTTGTATTAAACTTTCTGCTACACAGCATGTGGAAAACAGTTTTCATGTAAAATTTCCCAGCTTTGTGTAAATACTTACAGAACTCTTGTAGGCTTTTAGCCCATATAAAGCAGCTTGTCACAGCAACAGTTAATTGTAGAAGAAATATTATCATTGACATTGCAAAGAGGACACCCTGAGAAATATATTTTGTTAAAAAAGATAAATTTTGTTAAAACATGTTTCGTGTGTACACTTGGGCTACATTTACAAGGTACTGTACGAATTTGAGACTGGTCTCAAATTTGTCCTATTTCACCGTGCAAACCAATCTCGTTCCCAGAGCCCACGTTCCCCACCCAGGAAACGAGAGACTCTGGGATAATCCATTCATGCCATCACAGGATTCTTGTTATCCGGAAGAAGAGTTATATAGAGTTCACTGAAATATCAGCCAATGAAATATCGATGTGAAATGGATTATCCCAGAGTCTCTCATTTCCTGGGTGGGGAACGTGGGCTCTGGGAATGAGATTGCGTGTAAACAGGTGGAACCGGACTAATTTGAGACCAGTTCCAAATTTTGCTTCTGTGTAAACAGGTGGAACAGGATGAATTCAAGACCAGTCTCGAATTCATCCAGTACCATGTAAACGGGGTCTTACTTTTCTGTTAAAAAATTTAGTTGGCAATCATTTTTCAGTTGCCATACCAACCAAAATGGTCGTAGCTCGGAGCACTGGGTTAGACTTACTGTATAACAGATATTTGGTCAAATTTACAGACCCATGACAGAGATTGCACCTGCCCAGATTGTAAAGTTTGTCGTTCACGGGGAAGATCTTACCGCGCATTTTTTTAAAATTTGAACTGCATCTGCACAAAATGGGTTAAATATATCCGCATCTGTGCAAAATGGGTTAAATATCCACATCCACACAAAATTTACAAATATATCTTGAGTAATTTGTGTATTTCACGACAACCCGCATCGTATCCGTGCAGTTTTTACCCACCATCCACACAGTTTTTACCTGCAAGCCTGCCCATCCGCGCATTTTCCAATCCTTTGATCCATCTTACCTGCACACTTAGCAAACTTTACAATCTGGGCACCTGCAACCTTTTAATTGACCAGTTAGTTGCTCTATCCATTGAGCTCTCAAGGCTCACTCATATGTGCTTCCTATAAGCAGTCGTGTTTACATACGAGATCTAGTTATAGTGGTATTTAAAATAGATGGTATATTTTGTCTGTTTATGAGCTTGGTGTAAGCTATACCTCTTAAACGTCTGTTTAATACATATTTTATTATTTATTACACCAAGCTGGCAAATGTACGCACCACATGCTCATAAAGGTATCACAGATAGTGTGTCAAATGTTTATCAAAACACAAGGTGTATTTAACTTATAATTTTTAATATAATTATATGATTTATATCACCTTATTATTATGACTTCCATTTCGCTTCATTTCTAATATTTCATCCTTTTATAGACCTTTATACTTTATATTAAAAACTCTTGAACTCTTCTGACATTTGTTGTAGTATTTCTCAACAAATATTTTCCTGTTCATAATTTCTGAATTTCATCATTTTCTCCCCAGTAGAACACTGACTGAATATTCCTAAAAGTCTTCTTGCTCCCAACAGCTGATGATCGTAGAAAAATGAGTGAGCAACTGCCACTGATCTCAAATAATATACTCACACGTGCTTGGAAAACGTCCACCATTATGCGCCTTATGAATTCCGGTCAGCAGACTAATATATTTACTTTCTTATGTACTTGAAGTAGCCACAACATCAACGTTGTCTGTTTGTTTGTTTGTTTGTTTGTTTGTTTGTTTGTTTGTTTGTTTGTTTGTTTGTTTGTTTGTTTGTTTGCTTGTTTGTTTGTTTACTCACTCATTCATGCACTCATATGAATTTACCGTCCTTCAACTTTGCTCCTTCCATTTAGCCATTTTGAAAAAACCCAAAAGAACTCCCAAACCGGACAACCCTATTCTTAGCTCACTTCGCCCATTTGTAAATCTCTACCTACGGCAATCCCTAAAACTCACCGCAAGTTCGACTGTATATTCCACGCTTTCTCATGTTCTCTCAACTATTATTAAAGAGATAGGTTTTAACACTTTGAGGCCTGGACTTCTCCCTGTGCTGAATAAAATCGTCTGGCGTTAGCCAGAATAAAATACCAAAGACTCGTCGTCAGGCTTCAAAGTGTTAAAGAGATAGGTTTTAACACTTTGAGGCTTGGACCTCTCCCTGTGCTGAATAAAATCGTCTGACGTTAACCAGAATAAATTACTAAAGACTCGTCTTCAGGCTTCAAAGTGTTAAAGAGATAGGTTTTAACACTTTGAGGCCTGGACTTCTCCAGAATTAAACACTAAAGACTCGTCTTCAGGCTTCAAAGTTTATAGATTTTAACACTTTGAGGCCTGGACGTCTCCCTGTGCTGAATAAAATCGTCTGGCGCAGTGCCGGATTTAGGACAGGGCGGACTGGGCGGTCGCCCAGGGCCCCCCCACAAAATAATGTTTAAGGGGGTCCTCCACAAAAATGTCTTGAAAGTTGAAAAAATAGGTGTTGAAATGAAAAAAATCTTGAGAGCCCAAAATATGAGTCAAAAACAAGACAAAAGATATATGGATGATATGTAGGGTCACTTCTAAAAGTGTATACTATGACGATTATGACAGATTGATGGATGGAGTTGACAAGTTGTTATTGTAAACCTGAAGCTGTATTGTACCGACACTGTAATAGCCAATAGCTAAATCTGGCGCTAGTCTGGCGCTGGCGTTGGCCAGAGTAAACCTTAAAGACTCGTCTTCAGGCTTCAACGTGTTAACAGCGCAGCATAACGACAACATCAGACATCTTTTGTTAAATCAAATCTACATTTCTCAATATCTCTTTTGCGTAAGTTAAATTATTTTACAATGACTAAACACAGTGGTTGAAAACTTTAAAAATAAACGGGCGTTTGTTTGTTTTTTTAAATAGTTTAAGAAATCACAAATTACATTAAATTGAACAATAAATAAAAGGCCTTTCATCGATATAAATTGCGGAATCTTTCAGTTTCTCCGCCCAGCTTCTCGGCAATAACTCTTTAATTACTACAAAACGAAATAAAAGTACATCAAAACACATCACAATGCAGCACTTTTATATACTGCTTTGAACTGATCACGTTCTAGACAGTGATGTTTTCCAAATTTTAGAAGTGGGGGAACGCTCACTAAACTCAAATGGGCGTGGTCATTGGTCGTAAAATTAAATGGGCGTGGCTCCTGGCGTGAAAGTTAATGGGTGTGTGAAAAGACTACTAAAAGCCGACGAGTACACTCATTGACTCAAAGCAAAAATAGTGCGGTGTTGAACGGTGTTGCACTACGTTTAATTTTTGTCAGGGGGAACGGCGTTCCCCCGACAAAAATAGTTTTTTTAATTCCCCCTGCAAAGCATCACTGGTTCTAGAGAGATCTGGGGTCGAAATTAATGACTTACTTGTAAGGGGGACACCATTGATGGAGATATTTGAAGTTGTTCGCTTTCACCTTCTTCTTGGGGTTCAAGTTTGACTTGGACGTTAGATTGAGACAACTGGCTGCTAAAATATACAATAGAATTGTTGGTGGTGTTGGTGGTGGTGGTATTGCTGTTGTTGGTGGTGGAGGTAGTGGTATTGTTGTTGTAGTTGTTGCTGCTGTCGCTGTTGCTACTGTTGTTGTTGTTGCTACTGTTGCTGTTGTTGTCGTTGTTGTTGCTGTTGTTGTTGCTGCTGTTGTTGTTGTTGCTGTTGTTGTTGCTGCTGCTGTTGTTGTTGCTGTTGTTGTTGCTGTTGTTGCTGTTGTTGTTGTTGTTGCTGTTGTTGTTGCTGCTGTTGTTGTTGTTGTTGTTGCTGCTGTTGGTGTTGGTGGTGGTGATGTTGCTGCTGCTGCTGTTGTTGTTGTTGTTGTTGTTGTTGTTGTTGCTGTTGGTGTTGGTGGTGGTGATGTTGCTGCTGTTGTTGTTGCTGCTGTTGTTGTTGCTGCTGCTGTTGTTGTTGTTGTTGTTGTTGTTGTTGTTGCTCCAGCTGCTATTGTTGTTGTTCTTGTGTTGCTGCTTCTGCTGCTGCTGTTGTTGCTGCTGCTGTTGCTGCTGTTGTTGTTGTTGTTGCATTACGACACCAGACCATTCCACTTACTTAATATCCTTAGAACAAAATTCAACAAGTTTCGAAATGCCTGATGGGGCACTTCCACCTTCGCGGTACACTCGTTTCATCGGCGGTTCCTCGGAATCATCGTCGTCGTTATCTCGGCTTCCCGGGTTCTGTTCGGCAACTTGGATAACAGTTCTGGTGGCCACATCAAAAGTCGCCTGCGTTGGTAGTTCAGATATGCAGCTTTCACGGTATACTATAGTCTCACCGGCCTCTGGGCTATCTTGTTTCACTTGACTACTGGAAAAACTCAAGAAAACGATATCAAAGGAGTGTCACTTGATAGGAAGGGGCCAAACAGTGGCGAAACTTCTCAACCTCATTAATAACTTCATGAATTATTCATAAGTGAATAGTTGATCAGTATTCAGAAATCGGAGGAAGATTACGGTCAAATTTAGCAAACTTTTTGGTCGATTTGTTTGAGAAGCTATATCCAACACTCGTCAGTGTTGAGGGCATTCGCTCGAAACGTCAGACTAGTCTGTTTCGGCAACCTTACTATATTTCGATTGTTGTTTCAACACTGCCTACGCAGCACGCTACTTTTATTTACTCGCCAGTGTTCGTCTTTCGGTTGTAATTTCAGTTGTAATTAAGCTTTTGAACAAGGCCCCTTGTCAAGGAAAAACTTGTCAATTTGTGTCGTACACACGAACAAATAAAATTTGTCACGGAAAAACTTGTCAAGGAAAACTTGCTCGTCTGTGCGGGGCTTTAAACCTGCTTAGCTCCATTTAGAAATTAAAGGCCAAGAACACTGACTTGTGTTGGATGTGTTACGGTACTTCAGAGCTCCAACGTTCTCAAGTGGTTCGTATTAAGCATTGAATGTAAATTACCTCAGGACTTTCTGTGGTCGTCTTTTTCGATATTCATCTTCATCCACGGTCCATACTGCTCCTTTGACGTTCTCTTTACGTACGAAACATTTATGAAGCGATAAATTATGACGAACTGCATTCTGGAAAAAACAAGATGAAAAGGTGTCAACAAGCTTTGAAAATATACAGTCTTCTTTTGAAAACCACTAAACCAGTTTTTGTGATGACTGGCCTTTAAAGGGGATTGGCAACAAAAATTAAGTTTGTTTAATTTGAAAGAACTCATAAAATTGTAATAGAAGATCCTTTACAACTTTTTCGTATCTTTCTGTGTTTTCAAGATATTTCAATTTGTTTGATATGTAAATGAGATGGTCTCTGACGTCAGGAGTGGGGTAAAATATTTTCATACAGAGCAAAATCACTTACATATCTAACATGAAATGTTCAGCGTCGCAAGGAGTTTTTATGTGAAACGTTTCAAATGATTTCGTTGAACAAACTTAGAGATATAACTGGTTTTGCTACATGTGAAAATATTTTACCCCACACCTGGCGTCAGAGACCATCTCATTTACATATCAAACAAACTGAAATATCTTGAAAACGAAGAAAGATACGAAAAAGTTGTAAAGGATGTTCTATTACAATTTTATGAGTTCTTTCAAATTAGACAAACTTAATTTTTAATGCTATTGCCCTTTAAGATGAAGCAAATTACAACAAAATCATTGTTGCGTGACAATGTTTAAGGTGGGTGGTAATTTTTTTTTTAACAACTTTAATGATGTATAATAATATCCTAATATCCACATGGGAAGAGCGCGAACGAGACTTGAGAACCCATGCGAGGCGCTCCCGCGTAGAAATTAAAAATACAAAGGGGATATGACACGGTGGCGAGAAGATATGGATTTTATGTTCGAGTGGCAAGGACAATATCTCACGAGTGAGCGCAGCGAACGAGTGAGATATTGCTCTTGCCACGAGAACATAAAATCCATATCTTTGAGCAACCGTGTAATGTTCTATTTATTATATGGACGATGGAATTATGCGTGGAAGTGATGTTGATAAACTGAGTTTAATGCAAAACTACAACCGCTTGAATTAACGTTTACAAAATACAAGTGAAAAATACAACAGCTTATTTGAATACGTCATTTTACGTGAAAAACTGAATTAAGAGAAGTTACTGGCTCAAATTTATTTGATTCGAAACTTACAGCAAAAGGCGTAAATTTTGACTTGTCGATATGTCACTCGCGAGCATTACATACGAGAAATACGCCACTCCGTTCCCGGATGTAGTGAAATATGGATTCTACGAGTGTTTTAGTTGCTAGTAAAATACTCTTCTCCATATAATAAATAAATATATAAATACGGAACCGTACTAATTTCGAGACCGGTTCCGAATTCGTCCGGTACCGTGTAAACGAGGTCTTAGTATCGGGAATAAAACGTCCACGTGTTTTTTATTTGATTTACCTTCCACGTTGCGGTATTTCGTCTAAAATAAGCAAAATTCGTTGTGAACCAGTTGTAGATTTCGTTCAAAGTCAGTTGTTCATCTGGAGCGTCTAAAATAGCCTGGGAAAAAATAACGAATGTGGTGAATAAATAATAACTTAGGGCCTGTTCACATGAGGCGAGTTATCTCGGGGGGTAGGGTTATCCCTATCCCCCGAGATAACTCGGTGTTAGTTTATTTCCATGTTAAAAAAGTAAAGCGTTCACATGAGACCGAGATAACTCGGGGGATAGGGATAACTCGGTCGGAGCGATAGGGTAACCCTAGCCCCCGAGTTATCCCTACCTCCATGTGAACGCTTTCACCCGAGTTATCTCGGGGGGTAGGGTCAACTTAGGCATGCGTATTTACGCTGTTGCTCGGGATAACTCGGGGTGAAGCGTTCACACGAAGCTAGGATTATCTCGGGGGCCAGGGACAACTCGGTAGTTGCGTTTTATTATGTGAAATAGGGTCAACTTTGACCCTAGCCCCCAAGTTATCCCTACCCCCCGAGATAACCCGGTCTCGTGTGAACAGGCCCTTAGAGCAAAAGAGACGTTATAATACATCTCTCGTTTCGTTAAAACATTAAACTATAAGAATAAGAGGTATTTAATAAAAAGATACGAAAAAATTTTTAAAATTGCCAAAAACATAAGCATTAAAAAAAGTATGAATTATTAATATATTAAATAAATATATTTGCATTATGGCTGTGTGGAGTGTTGCAGTTTTTTTAGTGTTTCCGTGGACATTTCTGATGCAGTGAACTCGATGTAAGTTAAAATGTTATCACATTTTAACTTACGTCGAGTTGTTCTCATGTAATATGCCCAACCCTCGTACCCAGGGTCTTATATCTGCTACCCACTCCAAAGTAAGGTAGCGGAGATAAGACCCTCGGTAGAAGATACCCCAGTGTCATGGCCTTACCTGTCTTATAAGTGAAGCGTAAGTAAACGGTGGACGGACGTCAGCCTTTTGATAAAAATCTGCAGATTGTTGCATATCTAAAACAAATAAAAACGTTATTATTTCACTCTGACAAAATCGAGTGTCTTTTTCAGCAAAAAAGCTAGGAATAACACTGGAGAGCACGGGTGGCGTGTGCTGTTAGCGCGCTACATCTCACCAAAAAAGTTAAGCCCGGTTAGAGGGGGTTAGTACTTGGATGGGTGACCGCTTGGGAATGACCCCGTTGTCCAGCTTGGAACTCATGTGAGTAGAGTTGTAGTTGATCTCCCCTGTGCTTCGAGGGTTTTTCGCCGGGTTCTCCGGTTTTCCTCCCTCCATAAAATCAACACCTAACACCTTAGCTGTGATCCGTGGTCTAAACTGTGTCGTATGGCGGCTGCCTGGAGCGCTTTTGTTATGCCTCGACACGGCCACGTTGATCTGCGTCCTTCGCTATTTAGCCGCTGGCTGCAACGAACACTTTAATAAATTTTCCTCATGAATTATTAATGGTTGAAACAATGCTTTTTATTTTCTGACAAAATTATTCAGTTTCCCTTGTTCTTCATTCTTCATACTATTGTAGGAAAATATCTTTTTGCCTTTTATAATCATCATTATGCCTGAGAAACATTAAATACTATTAAAACTGATGTATATATTTTAAAATATTTATTCTATTTATATTGATAGACAGCGTTCTCTTTTTCAACGATTTCTTTTTTGTATTTATATTTCAACCCTGTTTAAGCGCCACACAGACGACCAAGTTTTCCTTGACAAGTTTTTCCTTGACAAGTTTTATTTGTTCGTGTGTACGACACAAATTGACAAGTTTTTCCTTGACAAGGAGCCTTGTTCAAAAGCTGGTCATGCGAGCTTTTGAACAAGGAAATTTGTTCGTGTGTATAGTCGTCAAGGAAAACTTGACAAGATCCTCTCCGAAGCTTATTACGCGACCATTGCCGTCAAGGAAAACTTGTCCAACCGTACACACGAGCAATTATAAATTGTCAAGGAAAATGTTTGGGGAAAAAATTGTTCATCGTACACACGAGCAAGGAAAGTTACCAAGGAAAGTTACTTGTCAAGGAAAACTTGGTCGTCTGTGCGGGGTTTTCGTTGAATAAAATCTTCTGGGTTTTTTTTTAATGCACTAATGTAAATTGTCATGGATACGTCTTGCATGTATTTAGGTTTATGTGTATTATAATAGAACGTACCTGCAGCTACAGACACAGGAGAAGCTTGTAAAGATCGTTTGTAAGACCGACTGGAACCAGCACTGTCTTTCTCGCTTCCTTCTCCACCATTCGAAATAGTTTCCTCGCTACTCGGTTCCATGATTCTCGTTTTCGAAGCTCGGTTTCTCCCCGCGGAGCCTGAGGACGAGATGACTGGTGTTTCCATGCAAACCACGACATTGGGAGGTCCTTGGGGAATTAGTTCTACAGTGGTCACTTCACTGGCCTTACTACTACTGGAAGAGGAAGGTTTGGAGACTGGGCAAGGGCGTGGAGGAGATTCTTGTCTGCTCGTATGTACAGTGGGCGGAGGAGGAGCAGTGCTCTATAAGTAGTGGTTAGATCTTAGTTGGAAATAAGACACACAACGAACGAACGAACGAACGAACGAACGAACGAACGAACGAACGAACGAACGAACGAACGAACGAACGAACAAACAAACAAACAAACTCACAAGAAAGAATGTAGGACCAACCTTAGCATTGTGTAAATGTTTCATCATTGCTGCCAATCGATCTCTTTCTCTGGCTACCTGTCAAAATTAGACATTTATTAGCAATTAGAAGAAGTTACGTACGTTACGCGCGCATTTAAATATTCTGGCGCGCTCCACAGGAAGCCAGCACCTGGCCAGCAGTGAGTGGTGGATAGAGGAAGATCATGGTTACCATGAATCAATACCCAGCTCTAAATAACCTAGATTTCTTGTACAGTAGTTGTTATTTAATTTTAGAAAGTCTACTTCTAACAGTGTTATTTTACTGATCTTTTCTCACTTGTCTGCCATAGCTAGTTTTACACAGAGCCCAGCAAAATAGCGCGTGCGCAACACCTCGCAACGCGTCAATTAACGCAAATAAGACGCAATTAGAAAGTAATTGACAGAGGCACTAATGGATAGATAATACTACCAACATTTGGCAAACTATTCTGGTAGTTGTAGTCACACAATCCTATCATGCAAATAGCATATTGATACCCAAGCCTCGCTGCACCTTAGCATTCAATTAGAACCAAATTAAACATTCTAATCGTTACCTGTGATTCTAAATGGGTTACCATCTGCATTTGAACTCGAGCCTGCGCAGTAGTTCGATCATCTAGTGTGTGTTCTGCATTAAGGTGACTGACAAAACAAAAACCAAGAACGGAATATGATTGAGTGACAAACTTTAGAGAATATGCAGCACCAATATTTACAGTATAAGTCCCCTGTCGGAGCAGAGTTAGTGAAAGTTCAGAGAGTCGCATTTAATCACGAATATCTCGAAATACCATGTTAATTAAGAAATGGTTCATGGTCTGACGTGCTCCAACGAGTTATGGATGCACGCGGGAAGTTCGGATAGCACGAAAAAAGCGTAAGAGTTGGTCGAGGCGTAGCCGAGAATAACTCTAGATTTTGAGTGCTCTCCAACTTCCCAAGTGCATCCATAACTCAATGGAGCACGCCAAACCATGAACCATTTCTTTTATAACAGAGAATCAGGCACAAAACAATGGAAAACACAACATTTATTTCGCTGATTAAAAATGAGTTTCTCATTACGTTTGAAATTGCCGTGCTCCATGGGGATATGGAGCACGCATGGTAGCCAATCAGAAACGCTGTTCTATTACATCTATGTTATAATGCTTTTTATTATATAAAATAGAGTGTTTTATTGATTTTTCCGCCACTAATAAAAGTGATAATCTCACATGTGCGATTATTTATGATAATCGCACATGTGACGATTATCGCTGAATCAGCATTATAGTTTAATGCAATTTTTGCAAGGCAATAGGACAATTTTTTGTATATTATATCCTGGTCAACACTCGAAATAAATTTCATATTTCCGCACATCCATGTATTATTCTCTATGTAATACTAAACGTATTGAGTGGTCTGGGACATGCTCAAAGAAGACACTCATGTCCCACAATTGTTGGAAGCTTAAATGACAATAAATAGAGGGTGAATGTAGATCAAAAACGTACTGTAAAAACAACTGAAAATTATCACAGAATACATTACAACCAGGCCATTGACATGAACCATGGACATATAATGGGTGCTGGTGTCCTACAAAAAATTTGGAAAAATAAATAAATGAGGTTCCAACATTTTCTTAACCTATCAGTAGCCTGAAGATGACATGAAAATCAAGGTTTCACAAGTTGTACTGTACGTATATACATGTTGTACACTTATTACAACACATTTGCAGTGGTGTAACGGAGGAAGGCAGGGCCCTTAGGCATAGGGCCTTTTTTAACATATAAGCTGGGGGGGGGGGGGCAAACCCCCCCCCCCACAAATCAATTTTTGCCCCCCTAGGAAAAGTCCCTTTTTCTTAAATATAATACAAACAAATAAGCAAGGAATAAAAAATAAACAAACGGAAAGTAAGTTTTAGCCCTTAATTAACAACTTAGATTTAATTAAATTATTATGTTGACCTAACATGAAGTGAATGAAGAGAAATTATTTTTAAATAAAATGGCAGACCACAAAGAAACAGTCAGAAATGTGTTGTATTTTAACTAGTTTTTATGACATTTTATGACCTTCAGTGTTCTTAAAAATCACCCCTCAGAATGCAGGAAATGGCATTTCCGAGACTCTAAATTTCTAAAATTTCCAGGGGGGCATGCCCCCGCACCCCCCTAGAACAGTCCCTTTTTAGGAACTGCCCCCCCCCATGGGAAAATCCTTAAAAAAGGCCCTGCTTAGGCATATTTGGTTGGTGTGGGGGCCCTTGTCATGATTTGACTGACATGGGGCGGGGCTGCATGTGGTGGTGGGCCCTTGGAGCCCCCAACTGTCGGGGGCCCAATAGTTCTCGCCCTAACCCTACCTAATGAGCATTACACCACTGTACATTTGCCAGCTTGGTGTAATGTAACAGACGGTTGACAGAATTTTGTTTTTCAAATAGCCAACTAAAAACGATTCTGACAGACACTAGACAGTTTCATACCATACATGGCATAACCAACACCATTTAAAACAGGAAGCTCCATCCTTGGACCATGTAATGACTGCCATTCCCGTGCAAGAAGAAGCTTAAAAACACCGTCAGAAAATCATTAGATAATTCTTAAAATAGCACGTGTATGGATATTAGCAAACACACTTGAAATACGCAATGGCAGTGCCCCAACCTCTTAGATCCACAAGTGATTTATAATTAATAAACAATTACTGATGAAATAATTATTATGGGACAGCAAATTCAGGTGCCGAGAATAATGATATTACGTGCCACTCCATCATTCAATACCCTGGGTACCAGAGGCTCTGAGTTTGTGTTTGGGAGAGGGAGAGCCTCTGGTCTCACGAGCTTCAAATCTCACTTTGGCGAGTTCAATATCTGAACTCGGTTTTTAATTGGCCTAAATTTCTGAAAGCGCTACTATTGGTTAATCAAAGCAAGTCACGTGTGACCGTGAGTAATTAAAAATATTTTAAACTTAAACCATACACCTCTGAGTCTCGGATTGCTGTTTGAGCTCACTGAAATACCAAAGCGAAAGTCTAGTTTTTGTGAACAGAGGAAGTCCGATAATTATTCTTTCCACAGTGAGTTGGAATTGTGATAAAATCCATAGTTTCCTTATCGAAAACGAAGTAACGAATGAGTGTGCCAGACAGCATGTTTTACTTCCTGTCGAGGACTTTGAACAATCGTAACATAGCAATGCGCATTTCAGATTTCACTCAACCATGAGAATAATCAACAGGAAGTAACTCACCAAAGTGAGATTTGAAGCTCGCGAGACCAGAGGCTCTCCCTCTCCCAAACACAAACTCAGAGCCTCAGTGGTACCCAGGGTAATCATGCAATGACCTTGCTCCTAACTTGACCATGTAGCTCAGTTGGTAGGGCATCAGATTAGTAAACTGAAGGTCATGGGTTCAAATCCCAGCAGCGGTCAAGTAGATTTTTTCTCAGTACTTATATACCTGCTATGGTTGATCATCACTCAGAGAGTAGCACCTTAATATCAATATTACTGATGCTTTAACTTCAAAGGTAGGCCACTAATTTTCAGCTTACCTGATGGTTCATTTGATCACCACCACCACCACCACCACCACCAGTACCACTTGCAGCTGGTCTTAGCAGCAATGGGGGTGGTTGTGAAGGCAGAGAGGATTGTGGTGAGTGACGAAAGTGATGATGAAAGGTGTCTACTCCTGAAGTGTGACAACAATGAGAATTATCTGAACAATGTTGGTCACCAGAAATGGACGGAGGTTCCCCAGTTTTCTGGCTGCAAGAATGCTTTGTACAACTGTGTGAAAATGGTCGGTGATCATCATGATGGCTATTTTCCCTGTGGTCTCTGTGCTCTCTACAGAAAATTGAATACAGTCAATGTAATGTTTTGTTCTTGAATTATGAACACAAATTAACAGTGCAGGGCATAATTACATACAGAGCCATAGTACCCAGAATGTTTTGTAGGGGGGTGTATGCTCAATTCTGCCAACTGCCACATAAACTGTGACAGACGTTGTAGGAATGTAATCAATGCAAGGTAAGCAATTGGATGTAACAATATAATTGCATATTAAAGTCAATAAGAGCTCTGCCTCAGGTGATAAAGGCTTCATGATTTTCTAGCAATATTGCAATATGGATTTATTTAGCAAATTTAAGCATATCAGTCACTTTCTCATCAAAAAGTGTGATAAAACTGATGAGTGATGTAATATAACAGTCTGGGCACTGGTGGGTGCCACCACCCCCCTAACCACCCCACCCACCCACCCACCACCCACCCCCTGTGCTGCCCAGCCTGGTGTTAGACAGTGTGAAACAATAGTGGCCAAATGTCAACAATTTACAAACCTGTCAGATAGATCTTTGTTATAATGTGGTGAATGACGATGACTTCTTCCACCGTCGCCATTACCACAACCACAATTGCTAGAAGATGATCGTCTTGGTCTTACAATTGCCAAAGAGTTTTCTTGGATGATGGGATCGACGGATACTTTATCAATGTGATAGCTGACATGGTGGTTGTCTGGTACTTCTCCACCACAATGATTGCACTCTGGCTTTGATGAATGAGAATAATCACAATCACCTGACGCTATAGCAACTATCATTGGCATGGGACTACGATTCGTCATGTTTCTTTCACTTGTAATCTGCAAAATGAAATAGAAGGCTCTTGGTTCTCGCATATAGTGAATTACTCTTCTGATGAAACACTGCCATTTCTTCCTTATAGAATTAACCTGCACTACACTAGACTGCACTGCACAGTATTGCACAGTACTGCACTGTACTGCACTGTACTGCACTGCACTGCACTGTACTGCACTGCAGCACTGCACTGTACTGCACTGCACTGTACTGCACTGTACTGCACTGTACTGCACTGTACTGCACTGCACTGTACTGTACTGTACTGCACAGCACTGCACTGCACTGTACTGCACTGCAGCACTGCACTGCACTGCACTGCACTGCACTGCACTGTACTGTACTGTACTGTACCATACTGTACTGTACCGTACTGCACTGTACTGTACTGTACTGCACTGTACTGTACTGCACTGCACTGTACTGCACTGCATTGTACTGTACTGTACTGTGCCAACCTTGATTAAATTTAGGTTTTCTGCCAAGCCTAATTTTAACTTCATCAAAGACTGTATCAATTGGCTTTGCATACAAATTAATTACCCATTCCTGTCAAGGCCAGCCTCAAATGGTCCCTTCCCTCTGCTGAATAAAATCATCTGGTGTTAACCAGAACAAAAAATCAAGGCCCTGCAAACACCAAAACAATTATTTGTTTCTTCCCTTTCTCTTAACCAAATACAACAATTTTTATTAAACTAAACTAATAGCTCCAGCCTTACTAAGGCTTTCAAACTGTGTAGTAAAAAAATGAATATGTTATTTGCCATTTTTAATTCACTCAGAAAAATAATTATTTGCCCTCAGCCTCACACACATTACTGTAAGCCTCAGGCAGTTTCTGAAACCTTGGGCAAATATTTGTCCAGTACAGACCTCCCAATTACAAAGTGGTAAATAACATATATAAAATCGTAAAAATAAATATTTATTATTTCATGATTTGTAAAACAGAATGTTCATAAATTCATGACAACACCCCCCTCTTGGCCCCCCCTGCCCTTGATTATACCCCTAACATAACATTTTGAAATATTGCACCAGGCTTTACCACTTCAAAGCCAAACAATGACCTTCTTTTAGAACAATGTGACAAGCACACACAATATAAAGCCCTTTAAGTTTTCAAATGACATAAAAATGTAAGAGTTTCTATAAAATATAGCTAGTCAATATTGTTTGCCAATAATTATTTATTAACCACTTCCTATATAAGGTTAATAATCAATAGTACTCCAGTCTACAACAACTATATCAAATCCCCTAACCTTTGAATTTTCACCAGATAAGAAAAAATATAACAATTCAGAAAGATATTATCTAGCATAATTAATATAATCAAAGTGGAAGTCATTAAAGTCAAAAAAATTCACACTGTGAAAAACTTGGCTCACTCTTATAAATGCTCAAGAGCACTAAAATGATCAGATTGTGTTAATTATAATCAATTTCAATACAGTAAACTTACATTTTGTTCTGGATTCAGTTCTGTTATAAAATATAGTCTTAATTTAGATTTTTATTACTTTTTGACTGGCCGCTGTACGTTATCTATAACTTGTATATCAAATCAATTCTTTGTACAGTTCTTTGTTTACTCTGTTCTTCAAAGAAATTGCAATAGGGTTTTTTGATATTTTTTAAGACCTCTTGGTGGATTCCCTTTATAAAACTAAGATCTATTTAAACTTACTGTTTTCTTAGCGTCTTTCATTCTTCACCATTGAGCATTTGGATTTTATAAACACCAAGGTTGGAAATTAGACTTTGCAAGTGCTTCCCTTTGCTTGTTCAGCAAGATTTAGTTTAAATTATTTTTAAATATTCCCTTCCAACCTATAGGATAAAGCCAGTAAGAAATATTAATTTATAAAGGGCAAGAAATACGACAATAATATGTATTATACTAACAGAGTTTTCCAAAAGAGTATATAAGGAGAGAGTCTTCAAACGTGACGTACAAAGGAAGACCTTCGGTTCTTTGTAAATAAAAGTGTATGCCCGTTTACACGTAAATCTATATCATATTTTATTGTTCAGAGATGTTTCTGCGATGTACAATATTACAATAATCATTGTAGATATCAAAAAGGCGTAAAATATGCCAAAGTTTGAGAAATATCGATAAAAGTTCAGCAGTAATTAATGTTTACAATGATGTAACATTGAAATACTTTGGGTTGTATTCAAACAAATTTCATCAATTACACAGAATATTATTGAATACCGTACGAATTAAGCATAGTTTTCCGGGCAAAATATGTCAGTGGAACACCTTTCCGTCGAATGTGATTTAAGTTAAGAAGCCGCTGGTTGACACGGTGCGATTCAGTTTCGAAATACCTTGCCTAGCAGCTGTAACTTTCACAAACAACAACAAATAAACAACGACGACAACAGAGCTTCGAAAGTTCGCGTTTAAAACTACGGCAAAAGAAACCCAAAGTGTCTTAGGGACACTCTTTAGTCTACCTTGAAGCTATTTGAAAGGAAAAGCGAGAAATCGGGAAGAAATGCGAGCGAGGATAAACTACTAAACAAGGCGATAAACAACTGACCTGACGGCTTCGAGAACCAATGATGCGACCTTCTAATTAGAATTCCTCTTGGGTTTTCCTCCAAATAAACCGATTCGTTTCGACACAAGGCTTTCAAATAAGAACACTAGATCTTCCCAGAAGCTTTTTCACAGCGATCGGTGATTTCTTATAACGTATATTTCCCTAGCCAAACGCGACAACATCGATCAACATATTTCAGGAAACTAATTCTTTTCAGGCAACCACCCACAGTTTATAATAATAATGATGGCCCTCGACTACAAGCCTTGACGTCATTGATTACTTTAGATTCACCACCGGTAAATAACAACAACAATAAACAATAGCTCACCACGCAAAATATAAAGCAATACCAACACCTCGGTGTACTTTCCCGGGCAACTAATCTGTCGAACATCATTCGTCCAGACAGAAACATAATTTCTCAGAAATTCAGAAACAAGTTTGGTGATACATTTTTTTTTTCAAGTGGCATCGCACAATTAATTGTTTAGTTCGGTTGCCGTTGACAAGGGTTCTGCCACACGTTGGAAAGGAATGGAATAATTAACTGCAAAGAATTAAACATTGTTTTGTTTAGAGTCTATGTCAACAAATCCACATGGTTTTTGTCTGACTGCCTTGTAAACAGCCTGACAGAAGCTACGAGGAAAATTTATTTCGTAAGATTAAGATCGACTTTCCAACCGGTCTTTTGCTATCGGAGAATTACCAATCTAACGTTTGGCCACTAGATTGATGATCTTACGCCAATAGTTTCGGAAATTAGGGAGAAAAAACCTGATTTTTTCCGTGACCGGATATTAAAACAGTTCAAAATGTTCTTTGTTGATTTTCAGTGTGCGTCAGAGAATGTTGCAATCGAGAAGTCGAGCAATCTCCCGTTGCTAGGGGCGGAATGGCATATCCTTTAAACGACATTCAGGCTTCCTTTTTGTATCTTTATTTAAATAAAAGTAAACTGTTGTGTATCCAGGTGAAATATCCAACTTTCTCAAGTATTTCTCTAAACAAGAATGCTTCAAAAGTCAGTGTTAGCTGCCTAGATACATGGCGTATCTTATGTCATCATACTGAGTATCCAACTGTTTATCGAACACATTGTGGGTTCACCTTAGTTTAGAACAACAAGTATAATTAGATTTGGTTTTGTTTTGTCAGGAGTCATCTGCAGAAGTTGTGTAAACATATAGTTCGTAGCCATAATGACATTTTTCCGTCTTGTCGATGTTGTAACCAGAAAATCACGTTCCGGTCCGAAGTTCAACCCATTCTTCGTCGTGCAGTATTCAGAAAAATAGTATTTAATTCCTCCCCTTCCAAAGCGGGTCCTCTTTTTCAAAGGATCTTTTCTGGTATTTAATTCCGATCAAGTTCAGTGTGAATTGTTTAATTTATTCTAATTTCTGGGGCTACTCCGTTCTGGCCCTGGACTTCGACCTTGGACCTGATGCTGGTGGTGGTGCTGGTGGTGCTGGCAGTAGTGGTGCTGTTGTTATTGTTGTTGGTGGTGATGGTGTTGCTGGTGGTGGTGGTGTTGCTGCCGTTGTTGTTGTTGTTGTTGTTGGTGGTGGTGGTGCTGGTGCTGGTGGTGCTGGCAGTAGTGGTGCTATTGTTGTTGTTGGTGGTGGTGTTGCTGGTGGTGGTGGTGGTGTTGCTGCCGTTGTTGTTGTTGTTGGTGGTGGTGGTAGTGGTGCTGTTGTTATTGTTATTGTTGTTTGTGGTGATGGTGTTGCTGGTGGTGGTGGTGGTGGTATTGCTGCCGTTGTTGTTGTTGTTGTTGTTGGTGGTGGTGGTGGTGGTAATAGTGCGGGTGTTATTGTTGCTATTCAGTATTATTAGTGGTGCATGGTGATGGTGTTGGTGGTGGTGGTCGTGTTGCTATTGCTGCTGCTGCTGTTGTTGTTGTGTTGTTGTTGTTGTTGTTGTTGTTGTTATTGTTAATGTTGTTGAATACAGTGACAATTTGCGATAAAAACAATTAAGTTGTCAGTGACAGAAACTGAGTGTCCTGTGAACATATCTTTGTAATTATTCGTACTCAATTAACCACAGAATTTTGTATATTGTACACGTTTCAAAAATAAACGTCAGAGTGTCAGTCGGAATAAATATGTCTACGAGGTATGGTATACGAACGAAGTGCTTTTGTATGTAAAAAAGATTCTTTCGGCAACGTTTAAGAATCTTGACCTTAGTATTTCATAGGATTACTCCACTTCACCGGATACCACACGGCAGCCTCGACCGCAGCAACTTAATTGCGACATTCCCACTTGTAATAATTTCAGTATTCCTCATCACTGGCTTTAGTTCCGCATATATAGGCGTCAACAAAGAACACGGTGAAAGGAAAATAGCTTTTCAGCATATCGAAGAAGCTAACAGGAGGACCAAATTTTAAACCGTGTTCCTAATATTGCTGGCGTCAGGCATTTCAGAATTTAAACTGGGAATTGAGGAGGGACGGTGACATTACTCGTGGATGGGAACAATGTGAGGGAGGGGAAGGCAAAGGGTATGCATGGACACAACTAACCACAAAAAGTGTTTGCTAAAACTTCCAACAGTTTTTAATCAGTGAATATAGTTAGAGACATTTATTTACCAATTATTATGGGACAGTGAACTCGGGTGAAGAATAATGATATTCGGTGTTGCTCCGAGTGACGAAGCATACCAGACAAGCATAGAAAACTCTACTTGGCCCGGCTGGGATTCGAACCAGCGACCTTCGGTTTACTAGTCCGATGCTCTACCAACTGAGCTACAGGTCAAGTTGGGAGCTGGTGGTCGAATGATGGTACTTGGGTTATTTGGAGTAACACCTAATATCATTATTTATTTACGAAATTTGGTGTTTCCTTAAAACAAGAAAGAAACAGCCTGAACCTTTTCCGGAGAGTTTAGACAGAAACACAAGGGGAAGTTTAGGCAGAAACACAAGGGCAAGTTTGGGAAAAGGAAAACCCTATTTCGAATTATTTCAAACTTCCACTTCAAGGTGTTTCTCTAACTGTATGCATGGGGAAACAGGGGAAAATACTTTCTATTTCTTTTATAAAATAACTTTTTTTAACATTTATCAATTATGGCAAATGAATGCAGAGCGTATCATGGCGTATTGGATGGCGTCTAATACATGGCGTAAAAATCAGTACATATTTCTACAGCTATAATGGTTTATGATGACGTAGTAGATGGCGTGAACAGAACAGAACAGCTTCATTGTACTTCAACTACATTATATGATTTACATGAGCTATTAGAAAAATAAAATGATCATTGACAAGTATACATGTCACCTGTAATAACTATGGATCAGGGCTAGCCTAGACAGGAGACAATGAAGCTATACGCCATAATATTTAAAGTCAGTGAATGTGTCAGAATGTGGACCAGGGGGGTTAAATTAGAAATTGTGGGTGGTACGTGCCGCGCCTCTGGGTTGTTTCCTATAATTGTTAACTCTTTTTTTTGTCCGCATACTTCGCAATCTCCTGGCTAGCGCCAAATAATTTTATGACGTCAGGAGGAAAGTCCTGGACAGCTTCAACGAATCAATACGGACAATCTTAAGAGCACTTCACTTAGTATACTCCAGTCCTCTCAATATATCTGCTTTTCCAGTGGCATTACTACTCAACTGATATATAAGTGGTATACCAGACTAATATTGAGTATCATAAAAATCCTTCCATATATCTCCTGAACGAACGAACGAACGAACGAACGAACGAACGAACGAACGAACGAACGAACGAACGAACGAACGAACGAACGAACGAACGAACGAACGAACCGAACCGAACCGAACAGAACCGAACCGAACCGAACGGGAAGAATATACGGCTGCCTGAGAGCTAACTGCGCTGCTCAGCCAACTCGTCAGGGCACTGCAATGTTCTTCGAGCTATTTCACTCAAATAAACAGTTTCTGTGTTCCATGCAAAAGAGACTCGAACCCACAACCTTCTGATCACCAGTGAGACGCTCTAACCATTGAGCTACTGGGACTCAGATGATTTGAACGTAGATTGAATATGTGTACAACCCACAACCTTCTGATCACCAGTGAGACGCTCTAACCATTGAGCTACTGGGACTCAGATGATTTGAACGTAGGTTGAATATGTGTACAACCCACAACCTTCTGATCACCAGTGAGACGCTCTAACCATTGAGCTACTGGGACTCAGATGATTTGAACGTAGGTTGAATATGTGTACAACCCACAACCTTCTGATCACCAGTGAGATGCTCTAACGATTGAACTACTGAGACTCAGATGATTTGAACGTAGGTTGAATATGTGTACAACTCACAACCTTCTGATCGCCAGTGAGATGCTCTAACCATTGAGCTACTGAGACTCAGATGATTTGAACGTAGGTTGAATATGTGTACAACCCACAACCTTCTGATCACCAATGAGATGCTCTAACCATTGAGCTACTGAGACTCAGATGATCTGAACGTAGGTTGAATATGTGTACAACCCACAACCTTCTGATCGCCAGTGAGACGCTCTAACGATTGAACTACTGAGACTCAGATGATTTGAACGTAGGTTGAATATGTGTACAACCCACAACCTTCTGATCACCAGTGAGACGCTCTAACTATTGAGCTACTGAGACTCAGATGATCTGAACGTAGGTTGAATATGTGTACAACCCACAACCTTCTGATCGCCAGTGAGATGCTCTAATCATTGAGCTACTGAGACTCAGATGATTTGATCGTAGGTTGAATATGTGTACAACCCTCAACCTTCTGATCGCCAGTGAGATGCTCTAGCCATTGAGCTACTGGAACTCAGATGATTTTAAACGTTAGATTGAGTTCGATGTATCACATTAGTGCAAGTATGATTAGATAAGAGAATAATTGTATACTTGTAGAGTGTTCATTAGCGACTGCGTAGTCGTCTTATAATAAAAAACGTTCAATTGAAGATATTAAATTATCTTCATAATACTGACACGTTTGAAACAATTATTACTTAATGACATCCTTACAGTATGATGTCAACGGAAATGCATGTCTCCTCCCCTGCCGGAACTTAACCCCTAAAGCTCTCGGAAATCTGAAAGCCCTGTAAACTGACGTGTTCGCATGGCACATACTCCATCCTAGCATCTTAAGGTCCCTAATGAACTTCTCCCACGGGACTGCCATTACTCAAAATGATTTTGTATACTAAACTAATTTAGTTATTACACCCAGTAATTCTGGCTGCTGTTCCAATTTCAAAAAGGCCCTGGGAACGAGGATGCAAATTCACTTCAATGCCCACGAACTCCAAGTCGAGGTTTGCAATGAGATCGTAATGCATTTACTGACTTATTATGCTTCATACCTAGGCTCAATCTGACCCAGGCTTAACTTCAAGCCGTTCTTCGTGCTTACTGAAGCAAATTCAGGAAGTATTTATTCTTCTACAAAACGTACTTCATTGACTTTTCCACGCCAAACTCGAAGAGGGAGAGAGGGAGGGAGAGAGGGCGAGAGAGAGAGAGAGAGGGAGAGAGAGAGAGAGAGAGAGAGAGAGAGAGAGAGAGAGAGAGAGAGAGAGAGAGAGAGAGAGAGAGAGAGAGAGAGAGAGAGAGAGAGAGAGAGAGAGAGAGAGAGAAATATTTATTTGAATTCGGAGATTCATCAGTTAAAAAACTGCTTTACAAGAAAGCCGAATATATACAGTATACAAGTCTATATTTACAATAAATTAGTCCAATTGAAGAAGCGATGATTGCAGATATCGTTTAAAGCTATTTAGGTTACTATTACATCAGTCTAGCATTCTCTGGCATATCATTCCAAACTTTCGCTCCTGTATATGCTAAACTCTTTTTTAGAAATCCAGTCCGTGGCTTAGGAAGAACGAGAGTCATTTCTCGTTCTCTTAGTAAATAGGTATCATTTAATTCAGAGATTTCAAAATGGTCTTGCAGATATGAAGGGGCCATATTATTTAATACTTTGTGCATCATTATTAACATATGATCAGCTCGATATTCTGAAAGAGTTTTCCAGTTTAATAAGAGAGAGAGAGAGAGAGAGAGCGAGAGAGAGAGAGGTGGGGGGGGGGGGGGGGAGAAGGGGGGAAGGAGAGTGTTACAGTGCAATATAGTTACACTGCAGAGTTTCACTCCGGCGTTAGTAAACTGAGTTATTGACTGAGGCCTAGCCTACTGAGGCCATGTTGGTCCACTTTGGCCGCTTTTGTTTCAACCTGTCTGTCATCTTTGTTTGCCGACTTCTTTGTCAATTGTATCTTAATTTAAAAACAACTCGACTGGAACATCTTTAAAATCAGTGCATGGCAAAAATACTGACTGTATTGTAACATACGTACCACATGCACAACGTGTATATACGTGTTTTAGACCCCGTTTACACCAGAGCAAAGGTATCCGGATTCACATTGTTTTTTCTTCCCATGAGGATGAAAAATAAGGTGAATCCGGATACTTTGGCTCTAGTGTAAACAGTGCTTTTTATTAGTCTTTTAGCAAGAATACATAAAACTGAACATATACAAAGATTAAACTGATAATTTCTTATTAAAATATCTATAATATAAAAAAATAAGGTGAAATCAAACATCCACCTGAAAACGATTTTTCCAAGACAGATTTGACTATGAATATAACACGATCGAATGGAGTCAAGTGTTCGGTTTGTTTCTTCTATAGCTAGCTCCGCTTGCGCCATTGGTGCAGTGCTAGTCTGTTTTCTGCCTGCCTGCAGCCTCTCGCTGATCGTATCAGAGAATAATTTAGTTAGATCTAATAACCGAAATACAACAAAGAGCAATGGGAAATTCAATTAAAATTACGAGAAAACAACGTTAATACTGTAGAGTCACAAATCACATATCTGCATGCATGCTAAGCCCAGCATTAATGTTATTAAACTTGACTACATGCACGATAAGGCTCCGCCGCGAACAATATTTTCAACGATTCGTGTTTATACGAGAAAAAGAATAAGAATTCGCGGTTATTTCAAAGCCTAGCGTTTTTGTTCCACATGTTTTCCATGGCCAGCAGGAGTTACAAGTATATTACTATTACGTTTACCGACGGGCATACGACATGGCTCAGTAAGAGATTCGCCAAGTGTATAATTAAAGTATTCATTGAACATGCATTGTAAAATGACATTCAGTCAAGTTTATCGTAATTATATGCACCTAACAATGGCTTTGTGTAAAAGTTTTTAATATCAATATAATTGAACTAAAGTTGGGCCACAAACAATGTTTGTGGTAAGCCAGAAACTGCAACTAGAGTGGACATATTGGTCACTTGGCGAAAACGAAAACTTTTTTGTATGAATATAAAATGCGTATTGTCTTTTCAACTCAATCTGACGGACTTGTTTCGTTTTGACGATGTTTTCGACTAGGTTTTTAAACTTATTTCTTCATGGTTGATTGTTTTAAATGTATTTAAAAGATTTATATCAAAGTTCGTAATATTTTGTCAACTGCTTTGCATGGACAACAATGTTGCGGTTGCTTTTGTGCGAGTCATATAAGTTGATGTTTTAAAACGATTAATCATTAATATGTTTTAAATATAGACGAACAAAATGCAACCAAAATGAAACTAAAGCTTCTCCTTTTCTATAAGTCCGACCTGTTCTAGTATTTCTTAAATAGTATATCATTTGTAGCAAAGAATACATACGAGATATTTCCACTGACAGATATAATGCGCATGCATGCATTGGATCATTGATATTAAACCACAAAATAATATTTATATGACATCAGAAAGTTGTTTTGATTTTTGAATAGAAAAAAGGCACAACACACAAACATGGCGATTATATTTATATATAATAAGGTCTGAATTTGCTGTATACTTATAATTTCGCGCAGATTTTTCTCGTGTTTTCCTCATGACTTTGTTTTAAGAAAGTTAATTATCAATGATTATCGTAACACAGCAGTCGTGTATATATGTTCACAATCTCACAATGTCACCGTCAGTATCAAATTGTTTCGCTGATAAGGACTTTAAAGTCGTAAATCCAGTTTGCTTTGTGCAATTCTGATATAAATTTTCTAACAGTTCCTGAAAAATATGAAGTTATTGATCAACAGATGATTGCTTCACTCTAGAGTGCGAAGCAACTTACATGCAGTATATATAATTATAAACCACAGAATCCTTGTGGCGTCAAAGACGCGCGAACAAAATTTCGTGCCAATTTTCTATGATAACTGTGCGTCTTAAACAGAGCGCATTTTGTTTAAGTTGCGACCTATTTTCATAAGTCGTTCACATACAAATCCTATTTTGTCGGCTCAACAACGCATTTCAACTCTTTTCTTCGCTTTACGACAATGCTGCACAGTTTAAACAAATAGCATCTGGCATGATTTTCGTTGCCATTTTATTGCCAATATTGCCTATATTATTAACGTATAGATTTTGGCTGCTTGTTCAAGCCTTGGATTATAACATGGCCTTCTCGTTTACAATTTTTCCTTTATGCATTGATGATGCCTGCTCGATTGTCAGAAATCTCTTATGGGCATGCAGTGAACTTGTGAAAATAAATATTGTACAAAGTATACGAGTATATATAGGGAATTTTTTCGTAAAATTGTTGACAATCATATGTGAAAGAGAGAATAAAACCATTATTTATACGATAAAACGGCATTGAAATCACACAAGACTAGCGTATAGTTTTTAAGCGTTTCTTGAACCTCCTGACACCTAAATTTCACACTGGCTAAATGAGTACCTCAATAATTTGTTTGCCCTCATTATAAAATGCGAAGGTGGAATTCAACCGGGGCAGGTGATCTCTGATAGCACCAGTTGTCAACCAGTTGGCCGTGAACCATAAAAAGCTATGCTTTCCCTAGTGTTTACGTCGTCACGCCTCGTGATTGGTCAATTGCACTGTTGTTTGATAACTGTTCGTAGTCTTGTGGTATTGTGAAATTGACCTAAATACCTCTTATGCCGATCTGGCGGGTCTATACACAATTAGCAAGCCAAGAAGGCAACGGCACAGTAGACTCATCGACGCAGCCAGTGTCCTTCCGTATATCCGTCCATCCCTTCCTAACGTCTCGGCAGAAACTCCTCCGTTAGTTTCTCTGCTTCTGTGCGCTCTTTTTGGAAATTCTAGTTCGTGGAAAGATTTTATTTGAATCAAAATGCCAAGGTCGTTTTTATTAAGACGGAGTGTTTATAGTCAAGAAGAAGGAAAGACAAACAGCAAGATCCAAAAAGGTTAGTTCACCTCTTCCTAACTCTCCCTAGCTGTCTTCTTCTCTCTGTCCTCTTTCCTTCTCTCTCTCTCGGCTCACTATAGCTTTGTCTCTCACTAACTCTCTGTCTTTCTCTCTCATTCTCACTCACTCTATGTCTCTTTCTCCTTGTGAAATACTAATATAATTATATAGTTCATTGAATCATTGATGCAATGTTCCTTCTTCGATTCAATTGTTTTGTTCATAACTTTTTTAAATCGTATTACATATATCTGTGTTCTAAACTACATACTGTTCAATTCTTAGGTCGTAACAGTGGCTTCCTAACAGAACCAGTAAATCAAAAATATGCTTCTTTTGAAGCGAAACGTGTTCCAAAAAAAGACAAGTTTCTTTGGACTGGCAAGCCAAGCGCAATGGACAGTCTTGGCTTGCCGGCTTACATGTATCAAAGTTACATTGATGGAGATACGACGGAAAATAAGAATGGTCATTCAGTAGAAAGCAAAGCCGGATACTTTGAAGCTTCAAATGGCCAAGAGCAGGTCGATAACATCGCGAGCAGTTCACAGCTGTTAGCACCAGTCAAAGAAGAATTGCCGCGAAAAGCAGTCGCTGGAAACGATGGAATGCCACAATCTCGCGCAGCCCCTGTAAGCAGTACAAAACCGGTGTACAGATGCGAGCAATGCGGAAAAACATTCAAAACAAAGTACACACTAACGATCCATTTAAAGATGCCAAATCATACTGGTGCTAGGCCGTTCGTCTGCAATATTTGCGGCAAAGGTTTTCGACTGTCCAGCACCTTGTGTCGACATAAGATTATTCACACAAGCGACAAGCCACATAAATGCCACATCTGCCAAAAAGCTTTCAATCGTTCCTCCACTCTCAAAACCCACATTCGAACGCACAGTGAAAAGAAAGAATTTGTTTGCGAGGTCTGTGGGAAAGGCTTCCATCAGAAAGGCAACCTTCGGAATCATTTTCTTATCCACACTGGCGAGAAACCGTACCGTTGTCGATTGTGTAACAAAGCTTTCAACAAGCTTTCGAATCTGAAGTTCCATTTGCATGTTCACACAGACAACACACCTTATCGCTGTCGATATTGCAAGACTGCCTTTTCAAGACGTTGCGATTTAAAACACCACATTCGTACCAGTCATAAACAACACAGCACAGACTACTTAGACTGTCCAGATGAACTTGACGAAAAATCTTTTGACCAACTAGAAGAACAGTAAAATGAACTTGCTCTTTTATCATTGATTTCGAATGTTAATACTTAAACACTATATCGTCCTCGTATGGTGCTTGTTATCATATATAAAATGGTCTAAACATTAATTTGTACTGCATGTATGCACGTTTCTTCATTGAACTGTTACGAAAGTATATAATATATATATATTAATTAATTTTAACACTTTGTTATTAATAATTAGGTTTTTTTTCAGTATTTAATATTTTAACTCAAGTTTTCGTGTTAGAAAACGGATATTTGTAAATTTGTTGTGCGTTTCAGTTTTATGTATATGCACATTTTATATTTATTATCTTTGAAATTAAATATTAACACTAGAAAAGCCAAAGAACCGGTTGCTTACAGAAAGAGCATCCCACGCGTAAATTGCACGTCTATTTCAAATTATATATTTAGGCATTTGTAGATCTAGTCTTTATTATAAACGAAAAACGTTGTTGTAAACTATATAGATCATGTATAGAAAACAAATTGTCTGAACAAAATTAAAAAGAAGTAAATGTTTATGTTGGAAGTTCAACGTGTTTAATACTAATTAAAATTAGAAAATAATTACTATCAACTTCGGCTAATACGTGTTTAGTCAACTTCCAACACGACTTGAAAGTTCATAATCTATTCCTGTCAACTTCAGAAACACTAAATTGATATATCTCACTAATGCTGAATGAACGACTCTTAAATTGTATATTCCTATATTTGCTTAGTTTAAATCAATGTGCATATTTTGAACAGATTAGCTGGTGTTTTGCTTTCCCCCTCTTATTTCACCTCTTATTTCACTGCAATGTTGCATATACTGTTCTATATACCGTTGATGAAGCAAAGCGAAGAAACCAAATAGCATTTCGTTTCGAATGGACAACAAATAGTTTGTTTTATATATTTATGAGCAAGGGCAGATGTGTGCATATGGTATTTTGGGTGTGTTTTATAACAGCAAGGCATAGCTATATATATACGCCTTCTGAAAGAATAAGTGGTTGATTAATTATTAAGCAGGAAAAACCAAACGCATTATTGCTGCTATAACACGAGTGTCAAAACGACTTGAATTATCAATATCATACAATAATTACCATGCCAGAAATGAACCGATATTTTAATATCACAATCTCAATCTTGAAAGCAACAGGTTAATTACTAACGCAATGTCCGTGGTTATTATGCTGTTTCAACACTAGATTGTTTTAACAACCTTCAGTTTGACTAAAACTATGCTAATAAACACTATAGTTCTTCGCGGGGAGTTATCCGAAAATACATGCACCCTGGGTGGCGATAGTTTAAAATTCAACCCAAACAAAAACTAATCATTTTATCGCTTTAATTTATCAGTTACTCTACTCTTTATTATTTACTCTTCGTTCGTAACGAAATCGTGATTTTTGTTTTGTTTTTCAATGCAGGTTGTTTATATTTTAACTGTTGTAAACACAACTCCAATCGCAATATAAGAAATGACAAGAAATATATATTTCTATATCTGAATATTTCAATACAAAAAATATAAAGAATATATGAAGAATGAAGGTGATAGATTGATGGATTATTTCTATATTAATATACTTATAAATACAGTTTGTTCATATATATTTTTCAAGTTAAAACTAATTATCATTTTATTAGTTTACTGATGCACAAGCTAAAATAAATATACACATAACTGATTAGAGAGTATATGGTTTGACCTACTCATTGTTCAGTTAGTTATTCACATATCTATACCTAATTCAACGTCCTGACCAATTTACTTAAACACTATATACGTTGGACTGAGTATATACAAAACCATATTTCTATCCAAATGCTGGGGAAGTGTATATAATTATTTGTTATATAAATAAGTGGGAAATTATTATTGCTTTCATAACGGCGTTGTTTTGAGTACTTCAAAACCAACAACCGACTCTTCAAACTAATGAATTTTAAAACTTCCAAAATAACAAAACAAAAAAGATGTGCTTTTGTGAGTATCTGTCCGCAACAGTTGATGTGGCTAAGGTTTTTTTGCGTCAGTGAACGAAATAAGTTGAGACTTGAGTGGCGCGTTTAGAGGGAGTGGACGAGACAAGAATGTTCTCAACTGAAACGCATGCAGTAAAAACTGATTGGTTGAAATAACCGATTCAATTGGTTGTCTCAGATTCATTTTCTATTTAACCAATATTTATTGATCAAAACAACTGAAATATTGGTTAAAATAATCCAGTTTTCCGTTGTTTCAACCCATAAAATAACAGTCAAACAAGTGAATCTGTGCAACTAAATTGGTTGTTTCAACCTCGTCGACCGTTTTGCTTTCATAGTATTGATTATCCTTCTGGCTTTCCAGGGAACTGGTTGACTCCAGCTGCACATGTTATCCTGGTGACTACAGTAAAAAGCCATTAACAACACGTGTAGGTTATATTCATTGCGTCGTTTGGGCAGAACACAATGGCTGAGTATTGTAGAACAATGGCTGTCCATTGTTCGGTTTGTTCCAAGGGAAAATTGCACAATCGCCAGTCGAAATCTCAGCAGGTTATAGTCAATTACTGAATGAACAACATTACAAAAACAGTAAATAATAATTTCTAAACTCTCGTCTAAAAATTTCTAAACTCTCGTCTAAAATTGTTTTATAGACACAATGTCAGCTTGCGGACCCCAGAAAACTCCAGAAAACTTGAGAATCCAGTGCAAAATAAAACAGTAAATTACAAAAACAGTAAATAATAATTTCTAAACTCTCGTCTAAAAAGTCAGGTGAGAGAGAGAGAGAGAGAGAGAAATTTATTTAAACTCGGAAGAGCTTCTAAAGAAGCAATAAAACAAGCTATTTCCCCTCACTGAAAACCAAGAGTTTTCTATAATTGTTTTATAGACACAATGTCAGCTTGCGGACCCCAGAAAACTCCAGAAAACTTGAGAATCCAGTGCAAAATAAAACAGTAAATTACAAAAACAGTAAATAATAATTTCTAAACTCTCGTCTAAAAAGTCAGGTGAAAATCAGAGAGAGAGAGAGGGAGAGAGAGAGAGAGAGAGAGAGAGAGAGAGAGAGAGAGAGAGAGAGAGAGAGAGAGAGAGAGAGAGAGAGAGAGAGAGAGAGAGAGAGAGAGAGAGAAAGAGGCGAAACTAAAGAAGCAATAAAACAAGCTATTTCCCCTTCTATAAACTCTCGTCTAAAAAGTCTCGTGAAAATCAGAGAGAGAAGGAGACTGAGAGAGAGAGAGAGAGAGAGAGAGAGAGAGAGAGAGAGAGAGAGAGAGAGAGAGAGAGAGAGAGAGAGAGAGAGAGAGAGAGAGAGAGAGAGAGAGAGAGAGAGAGAGAGAGAGAGAAATTTATTTAAACTCGGAAGAGCTTCTAAAGAAGCAATAAAACAAGCTATTTCCCCTCACTGAAAACCAAGAGTTTTCTATAATTGTTTTATAGACACAATGTCAGCTTGCGGACCCCAGAAAACTCCAGAAAACTTGAGAATCCAGTGCAAAATAAAAATCACGACAAATTCAGGACACTATGTATGCTTGTTTGATTGTTTATAATATCGGTGATGTAAGTTATGTTATATAATTGTTTGACTCTCTTATACAGATGAAATCAGAGCAAATGTCAACAAAGCTGCTTGTCAGAGAAATATCAAAGTTAATTCAATACTGTTTGCTTAACTAATTGCTTTGATAATTTTTGACATTGTTCTCAAATTTAAATGATACAGAAAGAACCCAACGAGCCATATGTGCTGAAGTTTTATACTATATATCTTAAAAATATATGCGTTATTCGGTGCCCTTCTGCTTTTTCTAGCCGTGTTTAGTGATTAAAATGTGGAAAAAAAACATTCCTTTGTTCCTTTGGATGAAAAATAACGCCCCTTGGGAAACTTTATTACTCAGTCGATCGACATTCAAACTATTTGAGTAAAAACGGTCATCAAAAACACAACATTTCGAAAACGGTCCCCAAAGTGGAACTTTTTGAAAACGCCGTTGTCCTGTGTGGAGGCGAATTTTTTTAAAAAACGGAGAATTTTTTTTTGCGTTTTAAGATATGGATGCAAGGTGGCTAAACACCCCCCCCCCCCCCCCCCCCTCAATAATATATTAGCCGGAGGTGTAAGATTAGTAGTTGAAGTACTACACTGCATAGTGTTCGATTTCTTTCAATTGCAACTTGTCTTGCAATAATTTGCACAATTAATCAATAAAAACACATCTTGTATATACCATTCATATACCTTGATTGCCTTCTTCACATTTTGCCTTCTTCACATTTACTGTTAAAGGGCTTTGCTTGAAACGTCAGTATTTCGTTGTCAAAACTATTCTTAGCAGTTTACCACCTTTTCACTTTGCTTTATCTAAAACACTGCCTATACAACACTCTACCATTTTACTCTGATAAAGGGATTAAAGGGCTTTGCTTGAAACGTCATTATTTCGTTGTTAAAACTATTCTTAGCAGTTTACCAACTTTTCACTCGGCTATATCCAATAAAATACTCGGCGTAAGCAGCACTTTTTGACATGTTTTCTTTGGTCATCTATACGAGACAAACTGTAATAAGAAACATTGCAAAATCTATTAGATCACCGAAAGACTTGTTCTCGTGTTCTTCAATTTAATTTCAATCTTCGTTTAAGTAGGAATTAAGAATGTAAAGTTAATTAGTTGGAGGATGTATTTCCTCTTTAAATTTATAGAACTTCAGAACGTGAACCACATTAATTCCAGATGTCGGCGAATGTTCTTCTGACATTATAGATCTCAAATTTGATTAAAACTTATCTCTTTAACACTTTGAAGCCTGAAGACGAGTCTTTAGTAGTTTATTCTGGCTAACGCTAGACGATTTTATTCAGCATAGGGAGAGGTCCAGGCCTCAAAGTGTTAAATGGGAGCGCACAGCGTGAGAATTTTTGGACTTGATAAAACACGTGCTGCGAGTGATTTGTACATGCAGCTTCACTAGAACGTTCCGTTATTTGCCTTATTAGTGCTTTTGCTTTGATTCTCATTTCTTTTGTGTTTTCCTCATAAATTATTAATGATTTTTTAAAAATTTTACAATAGTCAGCCATTGTATTAATAGTCTACGGAATTTGCTCTAATAAGCCCCGTTATACACTAATAAAGCAAAAGTATCCGGATTCACATTGTTTTTCATCCTGTTTCATCAGATATAAAGCCCTAATCAAACGAGAACGCAAGTCATCGCAAGTTGGCAGTACACTATCTCAGCCAGCCGCTCTGAATAGTTTCCCGAAAATATCACGTGCCGTGACAAAGTTAAAACTTGTTTAAAACACTCATGAAACCTTTATTTTGTTAATTTGGGGAGTTCGACGACAGCCACAGAAATTCTGACTGCCAACTTACGATGACTTGCGTTCTCGTTTGATTAGGGCTTAAAAACACTTGGCTTCACCTCGTGTCTTTATATCTGATAAAACACTCCTGCCGTTTATTAAACAGTACATTAATAGATTATATAGTTATAACTGAATACATGTTTATGACACTAATATGATAAGAAGCGACCCATGCAGAATAACTTTAAGAAATTAATCGTCATGGGTGGCTGCTATAGAGTGAATTGACATTATTAAGCCTGCATGGCGCACACGCACGCTACGATATTAGTCGCCTGATTTTTATCTGCTGGTCAACCGATAAAGATCGGTGTCTACCACACAAGTGTGCCATTTACATCTAAAACCTCACATCTTTAGCAACTGGAGCCAGCATTTTTACGATCATCAAAGCAAATAACTTCAAGAAGAAGAATGACACACATGGCATGATGCCATATTTTGACCGATTTTAATTGGGCAATATCAAACCAGTTTGATATGGCAATATTGTCCGATAAAAATCGGCCGATAAAAATTGCTCAGTAATGACACCGCACACGTAACGATTTCAGTCAAAAGCCCCAAATTTAGTTGGCCGAGCAAAAGTATCCGGATTCACATTGCTTTTTATTCCCATGACGAACCCCTTGGTAAGTTCATTGGCGTAGTAAGTTTGAAAAATAACCTTGTGACCTTGTCTAAGCCGAGAAAATCAAAGCTAAAGTTTATGTAAATCAGGAGGTATCTTTATCACATATAAAGACACTGATTAAACTTTAATTTCTTTTGAATTTTCCTCATGAATTATTAATGATTTTTGAATTTATGGTAATAAAGGTGTTGTTGCTGTTGTGCTGTAGTGTATATGTTTCCATTGCATTTGTCTATTGTGAGTTGAGAATGTAATCTTGGTTTCTCAATGTCTTGTCTCTGTAGACTGTAATCTTATAGCTTAACACTTTGAAGCCTGTCTTTACTAGTAGACGAGTCTTTAGTATTTTATTCTGGCTATCTGGCTAACGCGAGACGAGAACTCTTAATTTGTAAATTGATATATATTTTATGCAGTTAGCATTTGTTAAAGATAAGAGGCTTTAATTAAGGCGTTATATATAACCCTTGTCTCTTGCCTCGCATATATACGAAAAAATGGATTTACTCAAATTTGTCACTGGGTACTAAAGGTATAGCAAATGTAATATTTATACTCAAATTCACTGTAGGGTAAACGCAATGAATACCGTTTTTGCTATACGGGCAACTTTGTTGCGTTGCAAGTTGAAAAGCGTTGTTGCACGTATATTAATACCACCCACCTTAAACATTGTCACGCAACAATGATTTTGTTGCAAGTTGAAACAATTTGTTGAAAAAAGTAGACTCCAGTTCTACTTGCTGCAACATGCTGATTCAACTTTCCACAAAATCATTGTTACGTCACAATGTTTAAGGTGGGTGGTAATACGTGCAACAACGCTATTCAACTTGCAACGCAGCATTAATGTTGCAGCATGGATAGTAAAATGAATATAGATAGTCTTAATATGGATAGTCTTTTTACATGGTTGCAGCAATTTGTTGCTCGTATTACTTCATCTTAAATACTGAGTAAAATATATATGGTATTCACCTCGTTTTTATACCCTGCAGTAAATTTGAGTAAACATTACATTTGCTACACATTTATAAATTACTCTTTAGCCTATTTTTTCGTGCTTTATCTTACGAAAACTAAATAAATCAGATCAGCCACGACTGTACACTAACAGCTCTTTCCTTTCAGAAGCGGTCTTTAGTATTTTATTCTAGCTAACGCCAGTCGCCAAACAATTTTATTCTGGCTAACGCTAGACGATAATATTCACCTCTGGGGAAGCTATCGGACATAAGTTTAAAAAAAATTGTGATCTGCGAAGATAAAGATCAGTATAAGAGCGCTCAATGTATATTATAAATGAAGATGCCATGCAGGTCCTTGTTTGGCTACCGTAGGACCTTAGTGGTGAAAGATTAAATTGTTTTGCAAACCTCAGACGCCAGGAGGACCCAAAGTGAAGGAGTGTAAATCTAATCATGCCTACCACAGCCTACTAGAGTTTTCGGTTTATTAAGCTTATTATAATATAGTGAGTGCTTGCGAAAAATGTATAATTATATTACAATGGAATGTCACAGCACAAGTCACATTGTCAATGCAGATAACCATTAACATTAACCACTTTCCCAGTCTCAAGGGTCATTTAAATAGTGGCATGGAAGTATTTTCCCACCAGCAAGAAGCGTCATAAATTTGAGTTTTATCCACTTGTTAATCCTTACATTCTGGCTACATGAAAGTATTTCCCCACAAGCATGCAAGAACTGCCAAGAAGCGTATAAATTTGAATCTTATTCCACTTATTATAATCCTTACATTCTGGCTACATGAAAGTATTTCCCCACAAGCTATAGACGCTCTCATTCCATGCACTTGTTAATCCGATGCCGCACGGTTCTGTTCGAACTGAATTTTTACAACATACATTTTTGCAGTTCATTAATCATATAATGAGAAAATGTCAAGTTTAGTAACAATGTTGATTGAAATCATGCAACAAGTCTCGCTTATCCGTAATAGTATATCGTAATTATATAACGGACAAGTTGAGAAGAATGTATGATGAGAAAACAGAAAGCGAATGCAGGAAGGACAGGAGATATAAACATTAAGACATATAGTCTCATACTGATGTTTGTTGGACGTTCGTCAAGCTCAATTATACAGAAAAGATTTCTGAGCCCCAGACAGGGTTCGAACCTGCAACCTTCTAATGACCAGTTAGACGCTCTAAACCATTGAGCCACTTGAGGCTCAGACTGGAGAGCTATGGTTACAAATTCATAGTCATATGTGCACCTAAGTGGTAGCGTTTCGAGCCTTGGTGTAATGTAACGGCTAAATAATGTACATATGTATACGTACAACTTATCATCGTGTCACTTTAACTACTGTACATCTCACATGCATGAAAACGCTGCCACTTAGGAGCACATATATGACTATGAATTTGCAACCTTAACTCTCCGGTCTGAGCCTCAGTGGCTTAAGGTTTAAACCCTGTCTGGGGCCTCAGAAATCTTTTCTGAGTATTTGAGCTTGACGAACGGCTACCAATTGCCAAACGTCTGTTAAGCTAAATTCGAATTTTTCTTTTCTCTTGTGAGTTTCCATGCATGAAGTAGAAAACTATTCAATTTGTACAATAGAAAAGTCGAGCGCGCGACATTTTACACTTGTCGAAATCCAGCTTTACACGCGGCAAAAGTTAACCATTTCCCACCACTATTCACCAACACAATACACCAAGGATGGTAAGTCACAACCAGGATCTAAATACCTGAGCCTTATGGTTTACTTAACGTACTATACATGCACGAGACTGCATGGAACTATATGTCAAATGTATTATTATACACCCTGTCACCCCCATACTCTACC
The DNA here is from genome assembly GCA_035771165.1 of Paragorgia papillata. Taxonomy (NCBI): domain Eukaryota; kingdom Metazoa; phylum Cnidaria; class Anthozoa; order Scleralcyonacea; family Coralliidae; genus Paragorgia; species Paragorgia papillata. Next base: position 434,941 of record JAWNZC010000393.1, on the reverse strand, counting down.
CTCTATACTGCAAAGTGTGCGTATTAAAAATATATACTTATAAATGTGGTTATGTAATAACCGAGCCTCCAGGCAGGTATGTGGACTTTGTTACCTGACGTCAAAGTCGCGCAATGAAACCGGAAAGTGTGAGCCTTCATTGACGCGCAAACTTCGCGCCGAACAAACGCTCGACGCGACACAACGTTCAGCAGAAAATTTCACCCATACCATCTCACCTTGCCAAATCAATATAAAGGGGATATTACACGGTGGCGAGAAGATATGGATTTTATGTTCGAGTGGCAAGGACAATACATTGCTCTTGCCACGAGAACATAAAATCCATATATTTGAGCAACCGTGTAATGTTCTATTTATTATATGGACAATGAAATTATACGTGGAAGTGATGTTGATATTGAATTAATGCAAAAACTACAACCGCTTGGCCTAAAACTTTTAGAAAATACAAATGAAAAATACAACAGCTTTTTCGAACACGTCATTTTAGGCGAAAAATTGAATTAAAGAGAAGTTACTGGCTCAAATTTACTTGATTCGAAACTTACGGGAAAAGGCGTAAATTTTGACTTGTCGATATGTCACTCGCGAGCGTTACATATGAGAAATACGCCACTCGGTTCCCAGATGTAGTGAAATATGGATTCTATGAGTGTTTTAGTTGCTAGTAAAATACTCTTCTCCATATAATAAATATATATATATATATATATATATATATATATATATATATTATATATATATATATATATATATACAGTATATAAGTGAGTTATGGTTCACGAAATGTTAGAGAGTGCTCAATACCATATATAGATAGAGCAAAATACAAAGTATAAAGTATAGTTTTACCTATAGGTAAAACTATACTTTATACTTTATATATATATATATATATATATATAGTTAAAGTTCAAAGACTCAACAGGTTTGATTAGACATTTTATTACTATTTAGTTTCGTGCCACAAATATTGTGTGGTACTCTTCAGATAAAATGGTCTATATATATAAAAGTCAACAACGAACAAACATATCTATTAATTCCATCAGTTCCTACAAACTGATGTTTGAAGGGTACAGCCCGACTGGTGATCGGATCAGAATCAACAGGCCCTGCAGTCAACGTGATCCTACTCAGTCGCCAAGGATCAGAGCACGCATGAGCCAGTCGGTCAGTCTACCTGTCACCCAACCATCCAAACTGAAACGGGTAAGTATAATATATGTGAAGTCTTATGGTTTAATGAGGCTATGGGCGACCAAACTGTACGTATGTTTCTCGTCAAACATCACTGAAATAAGCCACCTCTATATAAGCATGCAAGGAGTGATCGACAACATTTTTGACGATTTATCATTATTTGATCGTTAAAAACAAGACACACATGGCCTGTGTCGGTTATGAAAAAAACCCTCTTAGATTTAAACAGTACTTTTTTTAAAGTATAATTTTCTTTTGTACATGCACTGTTTGCGTGTTTTTTTATTTAAAAAGTCCGTCGCAGAATTCAATGCCTGTTAACATACGATCTTCTGTGCGTAAATCAGTACAAAATGAAAAGTATTGACAGGGTGGAATTCAGGTAAAAATCTAATAATCCTAACTATTATACCTATCGCTGAGATGAAAGAGAAATAACCAAGTGTTAATTTGTTGGCAATTTTCGGGAAAGCAATATATATAGTTCAATCTACACTGTCTGTAGAATCGTGTTTCGCTGTGAGTACGCACAATTTACAGCTCTATAGAGAGCATGAGGTGGTATAAGGTCAGAGTGCCACTGCCACAAGGGCAGTGAGCGTTGCATATATATATATATGCACTACAAGTTTACAACATGAGCGGCCGCCGGTGTTGTATCGGATCATACAAGCTCGAGCCGACGCGAATGTTGTAAAGTGCTTGTGATACGAATGGCCATAAACCTTCGTATTCGTCGAAAATCCTAGAGATAGGAATGATATTTGGTGAGAAAATTACCGAACTAAAAGTTTATGTAAATCAGCAGGATTTTGTATCAGATATACAACCTCCTCCACCGTCATGATTTCTTTTGTGTTTGGCTTCATAAATTACAAATAAAAATTACAAAAAATCATTATCACGTACCTCGTATTATGTATTTTGTCGACGTAACAAAGAATGGAATAACCCGAACTGACTAATGACATTCTAAGATTTTTATTCTCATGTAGCATCAGTTCAAATAGTCAGTGGTAAACTACCTGTAAAAGCGAGGTTTATCATTGTAATTATTATTATTATTATTATTATTATTATTATTATTATTATTATTATTATTATTATTATTATTATTATTATTATTATTATTATTATTATTATTATTATTATTATTATTATTATTATTATTATTATTATTATTATTATTATTATTATTATTATTATTTATTATTATTATTATTATTATTATTATTATTATTATATTATTATTATTATTATTATTATTATTATTATTATTATTATTATTATTATTATTATTATTATTATTATTATTATTATTATTATTATTATTATTATTATTATTATTATTATTATTATTATTATTATTATTATTATTATTATTATTATTATTATTATTATTATTATTATTATTATTATTATTATTATTATTATTATTATTATTATTATTATTATTATTATTATTATTATTATTATTATTATTATTATTATTATTATTATTATTATTATTATTATTATTATTATTATTATTATTATTATTATTATTATTATTATTATTATTATTATTATTATTATTATTATTATTATTATTATTATTATTATTATTATTATTATTATTATTATTATTATTATTATTATTATTATTATTATTATTATTATTATTATTATTATTATTATTATTATTATTATTATTATTATTATTATTATTATTATTATTATTATTATTATTATTATTATTATTATTATTATTATTATTATTATTATTATTATTATTATTATTATTATTATTATTATTATTATTATTATTATTATTATTATTATTATTATTATTATTATTATTATTATTATTATTATTATTATTATTATTATTATTATTATTATTATTATTATTATTATTATTATTATTATTATTATTATTATTATTATTATTATTATTATTATTATTATTATTATTATTATTATTATTATTATTATTATTATTATTATTATTATTATTATTATTATTATTATTATTATTATTATTATTATTATTATTATTATTATTATTATTATTATTATTATTATTATTATTATTATTATTATTATTATTAAACTTTTTCTTATTTTTTACGTTTCGGGAAAACACCCCTTCTCTCAGACGAAATCGTATGCAGTCAATACTACTTTTTTTTGTTCTAGTTTTTGATGTGACAAAGTTTCAATTTGCAGCAAGTCTGGTGTTAATTCATTAATTGTGTTGAAAAGTTTATTAAGAGAAAGGGCAGTAATTAAAATGTCTTTCCTCTAATGTGAGTGACCGCGGCACCATTCTGTTTCAATAAACGCATGATCGACTGCCTGTCGACTCACAAATTGATATTGGTTTCACACAGTTTCACACTTCACAAACTCTACACTTCTTTTATTATATTCACAACTCTATCTCCCCGTCACAATGGTATTTTTTCCCCGTCAACGCGCCATTTTTACATGTCCCCCACACGATCGAAAATTGCGGCTGTCGACTGCCGGCAATTTACCTGCTTTAGTATTTCACAAATCAACAGCTCCGATTAAGAGTTATTTGAAAAGCGCATTCACAGCGACGTTTCCGCTAAAAAAACGCCAGAATGGATATAAGCGGTAACGTTTTAATTGAATGGTTATGGTTTAAAAATTAGAAAAAGATTGAGACCATACAGTGTACTTATTTCGATGAGTCGCGAGAGAAAATTGACAGGTATTCTGTTATTCAAGTTTGAGTTGTTTTGATCAATCTCTTTATCTCGACCACCAATCTCTTTATCTCGACCACCAATCTCTTTATCTCGACCACCAATTCTCTTTTTCTCGACCATCAATCTCTTTATCTCGACCACCAATCTCTTTATCTCGACCAACAATCTCTTTATCTCGACCACCAATTCTCTTTTTCTCGACCAACAATCTCTTTATCTCGACCAACAATCTCTTTTTCTGGATTACTGAACGGAAACTCGATACACTTTTGTCAGGTTTGGCTTGCCATAATATATACAAGGCTGAAGCTGTCGTAAGCAGTTACTGTAAGCTCAGAAAACTTTCAGCTCTACAAACCTACAACATTCCAAGTATACACTAGCCGGATGCTCTAACCATTGAGCCACTGGAACTCAGATGACATGCGGACACCTCACGTCAAATCATTGTCATTTGAAATATATTATGAAAACACAACAAAGCACAAACCTTCTGTTTCCTAAAGTGGTTCTCTGATGAAAACATTGTTGGTAACGTTGTCATAATCTTAAAGATATTATGGTAGTTGGTAATTGTGCGAAGTTTCATCAGTTCGAGATTCTCAAAAACAAAGTTGTATTTTGCAGTTTTACGTGTGAAGTTTAATGAATCGAGGAAGCTTATGGCGTCATAGACTCGACAAAAATGTCGTTGTCAACAAAAGGGTCATTGTTGTTATTGAGTCTATGACGTCATAAGCTTCCTCGACTCATTCTTCTCAAGCTCAGCCAATGGCGGCGCTCCAAAATACAAACTTCACACGTAAAATATCACCTTCTCTTCAACGAATTTTGAAATGAAACTTTGCAATTTTACTAACTACCATATCCTCTTTAAGATTATGCAAAAACATTGCCCACAATATTTTCATCAGAGAACCAACCACTTTAATTAAATTTTTTTTCGTTTGTTTTTGCCGTAATTTTTAACCATACATGCATGCCTATATGCTATAGGTAATATAATTGAGCCACTTCTGGAATAATTGCAAGATATTACTAATATGGATTCTATATAACGTGAATAGTTGAATGCCAAAATATTTTCTGACTTAAACTTCTATTTGTTGTTATATTGAGGTTGGTAATGAGGATGACGTCAATGTAGGCATTTGTGTGTGTGTTTTTCTTCCTTTTCTTATGATAAACCGTTTGAAGAATTTAATGAAAAAAATATAGAATATACTATTCAAGTATACACATGTGAATTGGGTAATATTTATTCTGTAACGGAAAACTGCGCGGTATGCAAAGTATGCCTACATAGACGTCATCCTCATTACCATTTTGGAAATACAAACCTTAATGCCTTAATATAACAACAAATAAAACTTCACATTAAATAGAATCCATATTAGTAATATCATATTTGGGTTTATAAGCACTTTAAATATAAATTAAGGGAGGATTACTAGGTGATTATACGAGGAATATAGAAAAAACGTCCCTAAGGTTGCGAAAACAAGTAGTTACGGTACAGTATTCGTTTGGCGCTGAGGTCATTCGATGAAAGAAAGTAGAAGTTACGATAAGAGGTATATGGTATAAAATGTGCTCTGTTAGAGTCCGTAGGTAAACAGTGTAATGAACCGGAGAGCTTTGCGGTTTGTGAATTAAAAGTGCGCAGATTTAATAGAGTAGCTAATTAAAGTGATACACGTAAATTCTTTGCCTTCTTTCGTCAACAGTTTAAGCCAGTTTGGTTAAAAAAATTCCAACCTCAGCACGCTTTTTTGTAACTGATCTAGGACTAAATTGCAGAGACAAGTGTTCAGACGAATCGCAAATGTAAGGGTTTAGAACTTTAAAAGTAACAATTAGCTTTGTTCTTGTGCCTCATAAAAATCGGAAAACGAAAGAAAAATCTCAATTTGAAGCTAAATTAAAATAATTCAATAAAATAAAATGTTCGAGAATGATCTTGACTATTGCGCAGCATGTTACCGACGATGCATAACTTTGCAATAATTCGTACAACTTGTCTCGTATAATGATTTTGTTTTTGCACAGCATGTTACACCGGCAATCTTGTAAATATTTCCCAGCTGTGAACAATTTTTCGGCAACAATTCATTTCACAAACAGTTTTGTATTTCCAATATAGAACATACAAGAATGGGAAAGTGCATGCACTGAACATATAGAAGACACAATTAATATTAATTTAAAATTAAAGGGTGACGTCTGGTATCGTCTAAAATTAAAGGGTATCGTCTGTACATATAGGACGAGACAATGCCTTATCTTTACATCTCATATGCAAACGCTACCACTTAGGAGCACATATGACTATGAATTTGCTACCTTAGCTCTCCATCTGAGCCTATTAAGTGGCTCAAGGTTCAAACCCTGTCTGGTCTTTTCTGAGTATTTGAGTTTGACGAACATCCACCAAACGTTTGTTATATTTAATACACCAAGCTTACAAATGTACCATATGCACTACATGTATACGTACAACTTATCATACGAGACTGCAGCTATATGTCAAATGTATTCAATTCATGTTTGTACAGAACGAATTAATACATCAGGATGTTTTCAATAAAAACGTCAAGCGTTAATTGACACACAATCGATTTACTAAAAATCCAGGCGTTCATGGATAACTTAGAGACAGATACACGAGAGATACTAATAATGGTCGTATGTCTACTTTTTAAATTTATACCACTTGGTTTACGACGCGAGACAAAATGTGTCAATTCGGCATTGTCCCGACCAAAACAGGGAGGTATAGACAGTCTCAAAATCCACAACACCGCGTTACAATATAATATAGATAAAATAAAACTTTAATTTAGCCCAGAAAATATCCTGCTATCGTCATCCCAATATGGCGAAATGCTAACAGCAGAAAATATCCTGTGATTGCCATCCTAAATGCTAGAGCAAAGCTAGTGAAACAATGGTAAACTGCCGAGAATAGTTTTGATAACGAAATACTGACGTTTCGAGCAGAGTCCTTCATCGGAGTAAAACGTCAGTATTTCGTTACAAAAACTATAATCTCAACAGTTCACTTATTTTAATCTGTCTAAAAAACTGCCAACGCAGTGTTTAGACATTTCACACTCTTAGGAAAATGCTAACGCCCAGCGTCCCAAGACAAACGAAGGGCCTTCGCGCGAAACGTTACAAAACTACGTTGAATATTTTCGGCAGTACTCAAACCTTACTATATTTTCGATTTGTATTTCAGCACTGCCTACGCAGCAAACTACTTAAATTTATTATTTTAAAAAACACTATATTTGACAACATGTATTTTAGAAACTTAAAACATAAGCCATCTTGATCAGTATTAGTCCATTTCCTCTCTACGTAAATGCTAGACCTTAAGCTCTTTTTGTACGCAAGTGCCTGTTGATTAGCGAGTTAAACCAAAACTATTTGCAGTTTTGCATTGGGTGTATTAACTATAGTGATATCACGCTAGGTTGTTTTTTCAATGTTTAACCGTTTGAATTATGGGGCGCCAAATATAGAAAAATTGTTTAGGACAAAAATCTGTTGATTTTACCATTATTTACCTATATAACACATTTTTGGGTAAACAATGTTTCTATCTGAGTTAAACAATCCATAGATTATTTATAAATAATCTATGGATTGTTTATTTATTTATTTTATTTGCCATATTTTTACATAACAGAAATAACTTTTAAAAATAAATACACAGAAAAATATAAAGGAACACGATACACATGGCAGGGTATCAGCGCAATAGCATGCAGCGCCAAAACAAAAACGAACAAATATTAATTACAGATTAAAAACAACACGAAATATTTAAGAGGCTACGGACGGAGTTACATTTTACACAAATAGTTTTCCAGGTTCTAGGCTCATCTGGATCATAGGCGGATTGTAAAGCATCAAAGTAATAGTCAAGTAAAATAGTTCTACAAAATGGGTTTGTTTACAAACAACCCCTGGATGGTTTAGTGGAAAAGTATTATTTATTAAATAATCATATCCTGGGATTGTTTATAAATAATCCAGGGATGGTTTAATAAACGATGAATTTTTGTTAAATAATTCAAGGTTATTTGCGCGCGCCAAATGTAAAAGAAAGATGGCCGCCCGCCAAATGTAAAAAAAATATGGCATACAGGAAGAGCCTGGGACCCTGGGTACAGCGTATTGCGTGCCGGTGGGGCGCGTAACAGCACCAAAAGGCGCCAATTTTATTAGTTCCGCCGCAGTGTAACGTTTGACTGTTCTTTTATTATTAAATAAAATAAAATAAATATGAATAATTCATTGGAAATAACGTACAGTCAAGGCTCTAACACAGAAAGTAGAGGCGGCAGAACGTCGTCGTTCCACATCGACAATAGTCTGCGAATACAGCCGCCTCACATCGGGGCCTCCCGAGCCGGAGAGACGTCTGTATTTAATAATATGAGAGTAAACATGCATTCCGTACTGATTGGCTTAGCAACTTAGAAAGGCTCTGACGCTCACACCAAGATCAACGTCAATATGCTCTGATAACAGATTTCAAAAAAAATATTCTTGTTAATATAGTACCGATTGTCATAGTAGCGATTTCAAAAATAACACTGAGAACAAGCATAATTTCTTTGCATTTCCGCCTTCGTGATCAGTCTCACAGGTAAATATTTCTTGTTTTCCGTCGTAATTATAACAAGAACTGACGAGAATAAACTCTGGAACGAACTAATCAAATAAATCAATGCCAGACCTGCCAACTCTCACGGTGGTTTGACCGTCACGGTGGTTTGACGGTGAGACTCCCGGTATCAGACAACTTCTCCCGGTCACCAGTGGTATATGACTGTCATGCACTTCTCACGGCAAGCGAAAATTCTTAAAAATGCCAATAGAAATACTCTGAAAAATTAAAATTAAACATAAACTAAAGAAAAACATCAATAGCACTTCGGCCGAGGCACAGAGCACCTGAATACAGTCTTAATCAGCATCAGTAATGCCTGCAATGCTTGACACTGTTTGGTCAGCGGGTGATAAAATTTAAAAAGTTCTGAGTTGTCAAAATCAAAATGGCGCAATTAAGTGGGGACGAAGATCACGTGCAGCAATCTCCAAGTTTGGCTGTCAATCTCCAGGTTTTTTATCATTATATTTTAAAATCTCCAGATTTAGTGTTTGGTAAAGTTGGCAGGTCTGCAATGCATACCACTCAACCCACGTTTATATATAATGTCTACAAATGTGCTGTTTACGTCCCCCCCCGGCACACAGTACGCTGTACCCAGGCTCCTTCCTGTATGCCATATTTTTCTTTACATTTGGCGGGCAGCCATTTTTTTTTAACATTTGGCGCACGCAAATAATCCTTCGATTATTTAACAAAAACTCATGGTTTATTAAACCATGCCTGGATTATTTATAAACAATCCATGGATTGTTTAATAGACAAACTATATGGTTTACTAAAGCATCCATAGATTATTTATTTTGTAAACAATCCAGGGATTATTTAGCAAATAATCCATGGTTTACTAAATTTATAAACAATCCCTGGATTATTTAATAAATCATACTTTTCCACTAAACCATCTAGGGATTGTCAATTCCTGGATTATTTAATAAATCATACTTTTCCACTAAACCATCCAGGGGTTGTTTGTAATGGTAAAATCAACACATTTTTGTCTTAAACAGGTTTTTTTTTACATTTGGCGCCCCAGAGACGAACCATACGTAGAGAAAAACTCTAGTCGACCGCGGCAGCATGGGATTCGAACCCGCGACCTTTGGAATGACGATACTATCCAAGTAGATCCCACGAAACGGGTTACTTTTTGTCGCCAATTTAAGAGGCCTACCTGTGGCGCAATGAAATAAATTCTCGTGTTTTCTAAACCATGCTAAGGCGTTAACCGCAACCCAGACGAAAAACTTCCATTGACACATAACAGTAGAAACGATAGGAGATGAATGAAGCTTGACAGACAGCTGGCGCAGGTCCTTTAGGCTTATAGGCGAGAGAAAAAAAATCTAACCAACATTTATATTAACATTCTATAGGAGAAATGTTCTATAATGTACAGTTATTATGCAGGTCGAGAGACATTTCTTATTAACAAGGTTTTTGTCGACACATTTTTAACCGTGAGACTTTTCATTAAGAAGGAAATTGTCCGTTTCGAATATCCTTAATCCTGACACGCAAGCAAAGAAGACATCAAGGAAAACTAACGACTCGTTAAAAACTAAGCTCGTTGTTGAATTCTGAGTTAGGAGTGAAAGATGAAGATAGCGTGTCAACGTTGGCTTTCTTCTTTCATCTGCTGGATTATATCTTGGAGGCGGCAAGCTCGTAGAATATTCATGACGCAGAAACCATGAATATATGAAAGTTCCCTGTGGTCAAACGTTTAAATCTACAAATGTTATAGTTTGTTTGTTGAGAGAAAGAGAGTTGGAGCGTTAAATATACAAGAAATATTTATAAAAACATGCTTAAATCTTCTTAATCTGGTTTGCCCTCTTCAAATTAATCACACCATCCTCCATTTCCGATTTAAGGTTTTTAATTAACTGAGCATGGAATTGGACAAACATTTGCAGACGAAACGCCATAATTAGACTTATAAAAAGAAAAACCGACAATTTAAAAAGCAAAGCACAAAACAAAAACAAATAAACATTTTGAGCCTAAAAAACTTCGAACTCAAGTTTTGAGTTTCAAAATGTGTTTTAATTTCTGTCTTTTTCACACCAGCCTGTGCACAGTTTACACAATTACACTATGTTCACACACTATATATGCTCACACACTAACGTTACGTTAAATATTTGAATGTACAAATGAGGATTGACGACTCGTGAAATAAATAAATCCTCCTTCAAAATTCTTCGTATTTCATCAAGGATTAGTGGTTTATTATAAAAATGTAAACTTCGACACCCTGCTTCGCTAGAACCAGATGTGACGCCGTTGCAATGACACATACCATTAATAGGTGACTCTCGCAGGAGTCACGCGCGTGGTTGACGAACCATATAAAACAGATAGCTCCAGCGAACAGGGTGTTATTTCTCCGCAGCTGTCTCCATCTGTCCTGCCCTGTGGTTTGTTCAACTTTTTTTTACAAAAATGAACACCGTAAAATATCTCGTCATCTTTCTCGTTTGTTCGTTGATAGTACAAGGCCGGCGTTTTCAGGTAAGATCGAACTCTTCTAATATTATTTCAATGTATACACTAGTCTATGATAGAATATCGTGTGCGGGCATGTACGTTAGTCCAACATATACCCACAAAGGTGGTCTCATCATGTTAAGCCTTACGTAAAACACATCGGTCTACACGAACACAGCATGAATTCAAAGAGTTCAGCATTCTGCACTCGAGGTAAATGTTTTGAAAGGTTTGCGTGTCGGGACATGCACCCCATAATAGACGTACAAAAATGACGCAACTAATTCCCAACGCGCGCTTGAGGTGCGCCTTGGATAAAGAAGTGACGCAATCTTTAGCGAATTGTTTGCGCAACCTTGTGCACATTATTTGTAACGATTTTTAAACGCGCGCCCTCACAGGAAAGTACAATAACTGCCTTCTCTTCCGCGCGAGCCGCATATAGTCCATGTGTGGCTCAAGCCAAATACGCAGATAGGTGCCAAGACGAGTTTGGCCGCGAAAAAGCATGAACGATGGAACGGTGAAGCTTGGTGCATATGAACGTAATAGTTTTGTAAGAAATGACGTATTTACAAATTGGTTAGAGCACAAAGTTACGTTGTTATTGTATGGAATCATCCAGCCATTAAACGACTAATTGCTGTTGAGGGAAGAATGAAATCCACCATCTAAAAAACACAGGTACTGGTCCGCAATAAGGTAAGCTCATTTGAGTCGATTTGACGTGAATGTATGTTGGTTCGTGCTATGTTAAGAAAGAATTAGTAAAGGCGATGAAATCCTGAGAGATCAACTTTACCACACGTAAGCTTGTTAATAGTTTTCCAAAATTAAAACGCGCTTATCTCAGTGAGATGAAATTACTTTAAAACGTATTATCATAAAAGCTGTTTTATATGCGATTTAGCGCAATGTTTAATAATATTACACAATTAAGTTCTTCGAGGGTTTGTTGGCGTAAGGGAGGAATATAAAAGCCTATTGATATTGATCAATCAATCATTCATTCATTCAATCTGTCCATTAAAATGTGGCCTAATTTACAAAGCCGTATTTATAGTATAGTCCATGTGTCGCTTTCTTATTTGAGATACAAAGGTTGCGAGACACAATCAATTTATCCTCGATGAAAGATCAACCTATTTACTTGTCTTTGTTGAACATTTCATCTAACCTGGAGATTCCCGTTCGGGGGTTTGCTCTAATTCATCAACATTTCATTAGCTAAATAAACTTAATTGGTAAACACACTAATTTGTTCACATACCAAATAACAACATACTTTAACTAGCATTAGCCGCTTATTAATTCTTTCCTGTCCAAATGGTCTTTAGTATTTTATTCTGGCTAATGCCACACGATTTTATTTACCTCTGGGCTCTGTTTGGACGTCGTTCTTGACTTCTTGTGTCAAGTAAAACCATCTATAAAACATCCGACTAAAATGCGTCAAAAGTGTGGCAAGGTCTTTATTCGTCAGATCTGTGATATATGTGACGTGGTTGGTTACTTAGCTTATATGAAGAAGAACTGAGCCAACAAGAACATGGCGCCAGTCAATTGAACTCGCCACATTAGTTATATATTATAATATGGTCAATTAATTTAATTTCACTCGACCAAAAAGCGATCGTCATGAATCCACGCTGCTCTTGTGTTGCGAGTTTGACTTATCAGCGGCTTGAGGTCGCCAGCTCGTATAAACGGTCATCTAATCAATAAGCCGCGACTAAAATAAGCCCAGTGTTGAAGCTAGTCCAAAATAAGCCAGCTGAATAAAATCGTTTGGCGTTAGCCAGAATAAAATACTAAAGACTCGTCTTCAGGCTTCAAGGTGTTAAAGAGATAGGTTTTAACACTTTGGGGCCTGGACCTATCCCTGTGCTGAATAAAATCGTTTGGCGTTAGCCAGAATAGAGCATTTTCACTCACGTGATCGGTGGCCCCATTGGGGTGGTGAAACAATACGAAATATTTGAATAAGAAAGAGCTAATTCCCATACCGTACACCAATATGGCCGCCATTTCATTGTTTTGGTACACCAATATGGCCGCCGTGACGTCAGATGAAAACGCTCTATAAAATACTAAAGACTCGTCATCAGGCTTCAACGTTTTAAGCCGTGGCCTACTTAAGCCGGGGGTTATTTTGCACCGTATAAAAGGTCCAATTGTCTTCATTTGACTCGACGCAAGAGCGATGTCTAAACTAAGCTTTATTTTACTCGTGTCTGTGGTATAATCAGAATAAAATTGCAAACAGAGAGGTGTACCACTACTCACTCCCACGGTATCGCGAAACGATATCTAAATCGGTATTCAAACACTGAAACGTTTGTTTCTGACCAATTATCTTGATCTGGCACATCAACACTTCGTTACGCAAAAATATTGACAGTTCACCACCTTTGCGCATTAAGTTGGTTGTTTCAATAATAATTTGGATATCATATTGGTATTAAATAGTTGGAGGACATGCGGCTATGAGAGGGAGGCAGAAGAAAAGGGAAAAACAACAATAAAAAGACATATAAAGAGGGAGGGAGGAAGGGAGGAGGGAAGGAGGGAAGGAAGGAAGGAGGGAAGGAAGAAAGGAGGGAAGAAAGGAAGAAAGAAAGAAAGAAAGAAAGAAAGAAAGAAAGAAAGAAAGAAAGAAAGAAAGAAAGAAAGAAAGAAAGAAAGAAAGAAAGAAAGAAAGGAGGGAGGGAGGGAGGGAGGGAGGGAGGGAGGGAGGGAGGGAGGGAGGGAGGGAGGGAGGGAGGGAGGGAGAGGGAGGGAGGGAGGGAGGGAGGGAGGGAGGGAGGGAGGGAGGGAGGGAGGGAGGGAGGGAGGGAGGGAGGGAGGGAGGGAGGGAGGGAGGGAGGGAGGGAGGGAGGGAGGGAGGGAGGGAAGGAAGAAAAGTTGGAAGGAAGGGAGAAAGGAAGGAAAGAAAGAGGAAACGATGGAGAGAAGAAAATAAAGAAGGGAAAGGAAGGAGAGGGGTAAGGAGAGATGGATGGGTAAATGAATGAATGGATGGATGGGATAAAAGAACAGAAGGATGCATGCACGATTTAGCTTTTTTACACGTTGAATTTTCAAATACAACTTTTACGTTGCAGCGTTGTAGATCATCAGACGATTGTGATGTTGACGAGTGCTGTGCCAGAAAAAGATGTAAACCTTTGCTCCGTGAAGGAAAGCGTTGCAATCCCAAACGTATGATTAACAGCCACCAGTGCCAATGCGCCAAAGGATATAGTTGTATGGCAATGTTTAGAAACAGGGTGACCACTAGCAAAAGTAAATGTCGGCCAATCATTGTTTACGATTACAAAGAGTTGATGGAGGTTGTCATTAATATCTAATAGAAAGTTGGTACTTCAGTTCACTAAACTCCGCGGAACACCCGGATAAGACAGGACAAGAGAGGATAACACAGGACAAGAGGAATAAAGAGTGTAGGACACAACATAGAAGAGAAAGGTTCCCAGATACCACCATTACTACCACGTGTACTGGACACACAGCCAAGACAAGAGATCAGCCATATTTGAAGTTGTTTTTGTAGGATTTGAAAACTAAAGCTAACCAAAACCACTAACCACGATCTCCACAAAAAGTCTCGCAAATAATTACCAGAATAATTTTCTAGCTATAGGAAAACAATTATACTAACCTCAATCCTAATATGGAAAAAACGACAAAGCGTATTTTAATTGTGTCCTGTACATAAAGACCAAACCAGAAGCAAAATGAATGTAATATAGCTTTGCTAAACGTAGTATTTAAGCTTCATTAGAGTTCGGAAGAACTAATGTTAATAAAATTATTCACTATAGTGGACATTATAATTTATAAACTTTGACAAAAAAGCTTGAACAACCATCAGTAAATGGAACGTTTAATTATAGTTAGTTTCAGCTTGCTTTTGAAATTCGTGTCAACATTTGTTGGAAGGTTGGGAACTAAGGTACGGAAGTTCGCGAAGTTCATTGTGAAGTTCGAATCTAATAAGCTTTGAATTGGAACTCCTTTGGCGAAATCACGGAGAAGAAGATTATTTGTTGTATAGTGTTTGATGGAAATGAAGAATAATAGATTACTTGGTTCAACAGAAACAAATTGCCGACTTAAATTTGTATCTACCTCGCAATGTAGTTCTGAACATTGCAACGTAAGTTCGGAATGTTCATTTCAATTACACGTTTCGGATTTTAAAAGCAAGCTGAAACTGACCGTAAGAACATGAAACAAGTTCAGTAAAATGGATAGATGCAACGTTTTGTCCTAATTTATAGTAATTTAAGTCTTGTTTACTTTTGTTAAATGTATAATATTAAATATATAATATCGTAATATCCAGTCAATGAAATGAGAAATTTCGTGAGTTTCCATGTGGAACGAACTAGAAAACTATTCAATTTGTACAATAGAAAAGTCGAGCGCGCGATATTTTACGCCTAGTGGAAATCCAGCTTTATACGGACTCGCATCTATTTGCCTAGGTTTGCTTTGCCTGATGGGAATACATCCACGCGGTTCCCATAATGCACCGTCGAAAAAATACAAAGCTCAATTTCCCTTTTGCGCCTTCAAAATCCTCCCCCCCCCCCTTATAACGAACTTAAAACGGGCATAGCAGTCTGAGACGACTGGGCCCGAGTCAGGTCCGCGCCCTACAAACTGTTCCCTAAGTGGTCTGGGGTCGAAGACGGCGTAGCTAGGAGACCGAAATTTACGTACGTACAAAGTCAAGTACAAAATCGTCACGTCACTTTTAAACGGGAACACCGCTGGCAAACGTGGCACGCATGCGTGGGCTCAAGAGCTAGGTTAAAAAAATAATTTGAATATACAGGGTGTCCCAAGAAAGATGCCCCCATCCATTTATGAGGTACACCTTTAATTCCTAAAGGCTTCCCTTGTCCTTGTTGGGCTTCTTGTTTCATGATAGGAAAGTACCATGAATGCTCTTTCCTTGGGAGTGAATTGTTGTCCAACCATCTTAAGATGGATGAAGTAAAGTGCGCTTCTGCCTACATGGCAAACATGTGCACGGAACTCTCATGATCATTGTTATTACCCCAAGGAACCCCACATGATTTATGCCGCATATTGCTTCATTTGGAATCAAACTTTATTCCCCTGTGGTCAGTTTTCACATGCATATTCAAACTTGTATTCCGCACTCAAACAAAGCTGTCGTCCTAAACGGGATGGGCGCCATTCGTTTGGGACACTGTATTTTTCCAAATCTGTAGGTAGCATAGATAATTTGCATAATTTGGACAAGTTCAAATTTTGATGTTGCCTCTTTAAATGACTCCAGGAAGCGAGTAGATAACTATTTAGCTCTGAAAATTTCAGGCAACAAAGAAGGAGTGATGGGCTTCTTGTACCCAAATTAAAGAAGATGCAGTACAAAAACCGATGGGGGGCATTTTTTTTGGGACACCCTGTATATATACAGGGTGAATAAAAAAAAACTGATGCCTTTCATATTCAAATTAGCCGCATAGCGGCTGTAATTTGACAGAAGTTCCCTAAATATCTCATGGGTATACGAAGCATATCAAATAAGTGAACCCTAAATATCTCATGGGTATACGAAGCATATCAAATAAGGTTCACTTATTTGATATTCACTTATTTGATATGCTTCGTATACCCATGAGATATTTAGGGTTCACTTATTTGATATCGGCTTCGTATACCCATGAGATATTTAGGGAACTTCTGTCAAATTACAGCCGCTATGCGGCTAATTTGAATATGAAAGGCATCAGTTTTTTTTGATTCACCCTGTATATCTCACAAACTCATTAATAATTCATGCGAAAAACACAAAGGAAATCAGTACCGTGTCGGTGGTTTGGATATCGGAGGAAGAAATTACATAAATTAAGCAAACTTTCATCTTGATTTTCTCTTAAAATAACTTATTTGTTTGAGATGCTATATCAAACACTCGGAGGAGTGTTTCATCAGGATATCCAAACACTTCGAAGTTTGTTTAAAAACGTCTCGGTGTTTAGATATCCTGATGAAACACTCCTCCTCGTGTATGATATATTACATACAAGAATAAGAATATAAATTAGCGGTCATCTTTATAAATACGGTGATAGTGCAAAAAAGCGTGGGTAGTGTTTTGGATATAGCAGTGAAAAGATGGTAAACTGCCGAGAATCTAGTTTTGATAACGAAATACTGACGTTTCATGGGGAGCCCTTCATGAAAGGCTATACTAGAAACGAAAAGCATAGTTTATAACATACATAGCTGAGCCTCTGTTATTTTCAGATCAGTGACATAGCTCGTCAAATGGACCACAGTGAATGGACTGAGCACCCCCAAGACGAAGGCCAAGAATAGCGCGCCTCCTCAGTCCTCGCTGCTGCGGCGAACCACAAGGGCGAACTGAACAACTGAGCAGCTTTCAACAAGGTCCGGAATAGCATAGGAAGTAGTTGATTACCGATGGAATACTCTATTGTTATAACATTGTCTCATGTTCGCTCTCTCAGTTGCACTACTCGGAAGTGTTCACGCCGAAGACCTATATTAAAACCGGTGGTTTGATTTATCCCGGCGCAGTAGAACCTTGGCATTGGTGACCGCTTCATCCAGGACAAGAGTTTCATCAAAATTCCTGCGCAAACAGTTTTAGTTGGTGTATACTCTTGGTATTATTACTACTAAAACGAAAGCCAGAAGCATGGATGCAATAGTGTTATTTTTCAGTTTCTTAATGCTTACAGCATCTGTAGCATTTGGCAAACAACGCGTTAAGGTAAGTTTTGTATTTTTTTGAATGAGCGACAATAAGTAACGACGTTTGGCCTTGACGCGTATTATTCGGAAAAACCTGACATTCTCTCCTGACGAAAAACAAACAGTTGAATTTTACAATCGTTGTTATTTGGCACCTATATTATTTAACTCCGGTTTTATCCCAGACGATTTTACTCGTCAATGGATTTCGGAGACGTCCCGGTACGCATGAAGGAAATGAGAGGGTTAAACTGCGCTTAACCAGAAAGACGCATTTCAGGGGAACACTCTGGTTAGTGTTTACAACGGGGCTCATCTCGCTGCATTTTTGAAATCATAAACTGAAAATCAAACACGATTAACATTTTATGCGTCCAGGAAGACTGAAATGTATATATGTATCATTCATCGAGGTGCCGACAAGAGGTCGTTCCCAAACTTGTCATGCTTAATTCTTTCTTTCGACGCATTTTCCAGACCGCAGACTCCCTCTAACTGCTAAAGACTTCCTCAGCCAACGTTGGGGACAATATCGAAACTGTCTCTCATTGACAAAAGGGAAAGATTGTTAATTTGTTTCGAGATTTGAGCTCGCAGCTCGGATAACGGGGACAGCTGGTTGCTAAACTCAGCAGAAATTAAAATATATATCAAGTTAACTTTGAACTTCGACTCTTCGAGTGTTTTTCTTGCATTAGGCTGGCACAAGAAACTTTTCAAACAGCTTTCGGCGCAATAACCTAAATGAGGCTAAGAGTTTTGTTTTCCGCACTTGCTAACGGTAGTTGTGTAACGCGCTTGAAACGATTGCGCATCGGTTTAGCGAACCTGGATACGATTGCGCAAGCAATTGACGCTCGCGACGCTCATGCGACATTGAACCCTCTAGAATCTGCGCTATCTTTGGAGCGATCGCAGAATATTCTTCGATTTTGGAAAACGCATTTTTTGGTGACGACCGGGCTATACGTAGTGCTGTTTCTAAAATAATTTCAAACCTATCGTAATTTCATTTTAATTGGGTTAAGAAGCAGAATATTGCGCGCATCAAATCCAGTGTGCGAGAAACCAATCGTTTATCGCTGTTTTTTAGCTGACTAAATCGTTACAATGCGCTACTAAATGGCTATAAGACCCCACCTTACTCAATCGATGATGTCTGTCGATTTAAAGTCTTAAAGTGCAACTATGTGATCACAAATACAAACAGAATAAGTATCTTTGATGCAGATAACGCCAGCCCACATTATGTTTGATTAGCCCCAGATTTAGCTTTAGATTCTGTGAGCAGTTTTATCATCTCAGCGGGACATCTCGCTTGAAATGTTCGCTCACTTTGAAGAGCTCGTGTGATTGTTTTACTAAATTGACTTCAATGGTTCAGGTATGTATTAGAATATTCAGTTTCTTGGCCTTCGTATATACACTAACGGTATGTGAGCACATATGTAGTATTCATTAAAACGGAAATCGGATTTGTATATAGGCGAAGGTGACAAAGTCGGTTCGTCGGCGTTGCATACTACTCGTAATCTGCCAGTCTAAACACAGTTTAGAATATTACAGTGAAATTAAGATGGCAAACTGCCAAGAATAGTTTTGATAACGAAATACTCACTCTGATGAAGGGCTTCGCTCGAAACGTCAGTAGTTCGTTAAAAAAACTGTTTACCACCTTTTCACTTTGCTCTATCCAAAACACTGCCTACGAAGCACTCTTTTATACTCTGGCAAATTTGAGATGCTTGTGGTAGCTGGTATACCGCACAAATCCAACCACTTATAAGGACAATAAGGTCGGAGAGCCACCTCGTAGCTTCCATGCTACGGAAACGTGGCGACAAAAGAGGATATCTGGATAAAGTTATCCATAATCTTTAAAGTGCCTATGTCATCCTCAGGGACTTTACATATTTATACTAATTCGAACATTCTGAGAAGATTTGTAATATATCTTCTCAGGCGAAAATTTCATCTTCATGGATTTTTTTGCCGTTAAAGTTGACGGAAGTGACGTCGAAAGAGGAATTTGTCTATATGAAAACCACTTTACAGATTCCTCTTTCGACGTCACTTCCGTCAACTTTAACAGCAAAAAAAATCCATGAAGATGAAATTTTCGCCTGAGAGGATATATTACAAATCTTCCCAGAATGTTCCAATTAGTATAAACATGTAAAGTCCCTGAGGATGACATAGGCTCTTTAATGCTGATGGATGTCGTGAGAAGATTTTAATAGTTATATACCAAGTTGAAACATCGTGCAAGGAGCGTGGAGTATATATAACAACGGTCGCTGGAATCTGTTTCAAACACTGAGCAATTTCTCATAACTGTTTCCAGTAGCTTCTCTATTAGTTCTTTTTTTAAATTATTTAAAAAAAGCGAAGCATAATCATTGTTTATGGAAAAAACAAACCTCGTAAAACAGCGCGAAGTATTTTCTGTGTAAACCAATGTCAAACAGCACGCAAATCAGGATAGATTGCATAAACCAATCGCAAAGGGCGCGCAAAATTGATGTAAATTGCGTCAAGCAACCGCGCGAAACAGCGCGCTATTAACTATAGCGTTCGTCGAGTATTTAAAATATACGAGTACAAAAAACCTTCAGCTTGATGGGGCTCAATTTTTCTGCATATTGTATTTCTTTATGGTCATTGAAAACAGCGCCCAAAGCTCGAACCCGTTGCCAACTTCTCATCGTCGCTCGCTGCTCGACACGTTATTAGGAAGGTATTTCCAATTAACACAAGCGGTTGGTGATGGATTATGATTAAACCGGAGCGGTTTGTTTAGGTTTGTCTGCACAGGAACTGTATACGTTTACTTTATATGGCAAACTGGCTCACCAAGCAGACTTTTCATGCATGAAGACGGAAAATCGATTCAGTCAAAGAAACCGCTTTTGGCAAACTGACACCGCGATGAATAAAATCCGTGTTCTATTTAAACACACAGTTTTCGCTACATCTTGCGAAAATATTTACACAAAAATTACCACGACACGTAAGAGAACGAAATATATACATATTAAGGCACGTGGTTTAGAAAAGAAAGGTTGTGGGCAATATCAAATAGTCCTGTATTTTGCTGGGTAAACAAGAAGCTCACGGCCAGCAATAATAGCATTATGATATCTAAATAAAGAAAGTAATGGCTATCTGTTTATGTGAAGTAATTATGGGAGATAAAGCCTGCATTACAGATGCTTGTGGACTGGAGAAACACACAGGAAAAGATGGTGCATATTTCACACCGGCTTATGACGCAGGCTACATAAGATGAGCATTAGGTGGTGTGGATTCAGCACTTGTTTCACAGTGTTCAACAATGATGAGTCCTCGGCAACATCTACTATATATATATATATATATATATGAGTAAAATTTGTTCTCAATCTTTATACTCAGAAAAATGTCTGAGTATCCCTGACGGGATTCTTTATATATATATATATATATACAGTACAGTATCCCAGTTTCTCACTTCTGGCAGAAATCAACGACGATGTAATAAAATAATCGAGACGTCCTCTGTCTCATGAATTAATTAATAACCTCGACGTTCGTAAAAAAATGCCTTGTTTTCTTTTTTGATGTTTTGAACGGCGAAGCAAGAAATCAAGGCATATACTACAGCAAGAAAAATACTCCCCATGTTTGTTTCATATATTTATTGATAGGATTCGAGGTAAAGTTATATCTAGGCCTATCTAGGTCAGTGATCGTGATACTGTGGCTATTATTCAGCACTCTACTTGTACAAAAAAAAAATAATAATGAATGTCTGATGAAAAAGGCGTGACCTCAAAACGTCGTCAACCGGATATTTCTACAATAACATAATCCGACGCAAGCATTCCAATACAGTCCTCATGTTATATCTTCAGTTTCGAAATCTACCTCAGCTACACGTATTTTACGACCCTGGCGGGATACCTGCTTATTTATTTAAAAAATACAGGGATTGCTGGGGTGTATATATAATAGTAAATTTCCGGTTGTAAAACTACCGAGCTGTTTAAAGAAAGGAAATATTTATTGCGCTGCGTGGATGCAATCGCTTTTAAATCAATGTTCCCGTCTGAAGGTCACTAGACCCACGGAAATGAGTGGAATGTCGGACAAGATAATGATCAAAGCTAAAGAGTAAAGTTATTTAAGTATAGCCAACACATGCATGCTCCGCAGTTGAGCACTGAACGATTAGAACCACAGCAACTTGATCAGCAAATCAGTTATCAATTTCTCTGAACAATTTCTAGCGATGAATGTCTATCATACTACACTTCAAAAGCTCAATAATTCATGACGAAAACACAAAGGAAATCAGTACCACGCCCGTGGTTTTATATCCGATAAAAAATCCTCATGATTTACATAAACTTTATCTTCGATTTTCCCGACTTAGACAACGTTGTTGTCGAAAATTTCTACGCCAATGTGGTTACCAATGTGGTTACCAAAGTGGTTCGTTTTTGAAGCTATTCAAAACATTCGCAGTATAAGTGTTTGATAAGTTTGAAATATTACGGCTGAAAATTTGTCCCAAGATACAGAATGCTATACTATGCGCTATTTTATTCCCGTATCTCGGGACATGATTTATTAAACATTCTCCATCACTTTTGCACCGCATGTCCAATAGCTAGCGAATATACAGCCCCCTCACATCGCGGGACCTCCCAGTCCAACTGCGTCGAACAACACACATTGTGTACTCAGCCTAAGGGCCAAGGCTAAATGCCTATCGGTTATTGATGTACGTCATTTTTCATTTATACAAACAGTTAAAAAGGGAGTTACAATTTAAATGTGAATTCCTCTTTGATTCGCGCAGAACAACGATTATTATAACCAGCTCAAAGCGGTTAACAATGAGCTACAATTTAGGTTGAAGGTGGCAAATAAGGTGCACAATCTTTTGTTTTACGTTCATTAATATTTATAAAGCAACGCTGCTATTGGTTGATTGCTTCATTATACCAAAAATACAATGTGTTCAGCAAGCGTTAAGGTGAAATAAGGTGCACAAACGTGAACAAAAACCTAGAACAAAGACTTTGACCGCGTTTCCAGACAATTTATTTCTAGGGACTATGATTTAAAACACGAGGCGATATAGCTAATTTTGAAAAACAACATTGTTTAAGCGACGAAAATACGTTTATGTAAATCAGAAGGATCTTTTTATCAGATATAAAACCACAGATATGCATGGTACTGATTTCCTTTGTGTTTTCCTCACGAATTATTAATGAGTTTTTGAAATACAATTCTAGCTCAGAAGAACACTAATTTTCTTTGCATGTATGTATGTATATGTGTTACTGTACATATCGTCAAATCATTAAAAAAATGAGATAAAAAAAGCGATTTGCGTCAGAGACCAGTTTAGCATTCCATCATATCATGTCCAAGTGAAATTATTTAAGAACTGACTAGCATTTGGTTAAATAACAAGATGTCATCAACTTAAGATTTTTTTTACTATTTACTCTCGACCTTCGATTATTTACTGTCACTGAAAAGAAAGCAATGTCACTGAAACCGAGCATTTTTCTTGTTTTGTCACAAAAGAAACTTATTTTCATTCAAAACATTTACCTCACGCTGGATTGCACTGGGATAACTAATTACAGGACATATATGGAACGTTTGAACTTTCGACTTTTGAACCCTCGTGGAGGAGACAAGCAGGACTGACTCGACTCACAAAACTTTCCTCGGCCGCAAAAGGAGATTTGAATTAACGTTTAGATTTGTTTACATCTAAACTAAACCAATTCTTCTTTGTAAATTTAGTTTATGCGAGTTTTAAAACGACATTAAGATCCTAATCAATCGCGTGAGCAGCCAGGCCCATGTAATCGGCACCATAAACCTTACGTCAACGACTGCCTATTTGAAATTTCTGCTTTAAACATGCTGTGTATGAGACGCTGTTTTTTGTACTGTTTTAACAACGGCACTGTGTTAACCTGAGCTAAATAATTTCATATAACGTCTAAAGTACAATGTCTGAATGTACAATGTGTAAAAAATTGTAGATCTGTAATGATATTACACTATGTGTATATAAAAAGTAGAATGTTGCGTAGGCAGTGTTTTGGTAGAGCAAAGAGAAAAGATGGCAAACTGTTGAGATTTTTTGTAACGAAATACTGACGTTTAAAACGGAACCCCAAAGGCTATATGTACTTGCATTAAAGTATGGCACCTAGTCGTGTGAAAAAAGTTGAGTGTAGGCAGTGCTTTGGATAAAGCAAAGTGAAAAGATGGTAAACTGGCGAGACTTTTCATTAACATATATCATAATAATATTTGCACATTCAACCTACGTTCAAATCATCTGAGTCTCAGTAGCTCAATGGTTAGAGCATCTCACTGGCGATCAGAAGGTTGTGAGTTGTACACATATTCAACCTACGTTCAAATCATCTGAGTCTCAGTAGCTCAATGCGAGGGGCAAAGCACTCCAAACTGAAATCCCGTACACTTCAACGAAAAGTCCGCAAAAAGTCCAAACTTTTTGTATTTTCATATTTGACTGTTTTTATGAATATATTTCCCTACTATTCTCCCATTTGGCTCGTACGTCTTTATTATTTCCCAGTTTCACTTAGAGCTCGGCCAGAACATGAAAAATAAAGAGAAAATATCGTTAATAAGTTTCACAAAAAGTCCGGAAAAGTCCGCAAAAAAATTCACAAAAGTCCGATGAGAAAATCCAAGGACTTTTGGAAGTCCGAAAGTCTCGTACACTTTTTTGGAGTGCTTTGCCCCTCGGCTCAATGGTTAGAGCGTCTCACCGGTAATCAGAAGCTGTGGGTTCGAGTCCCGCTGGCTTGGGAACTCAGGATTTTTTCCCTGAGTAAAATAGCTCGAAGTTCACACTCAATTATTTTTCATCAGCGCTAACCCCCCGCCATAAATAACAAACACTAGCTTCCCTAGCTTATATATAACGACCTTGCCAGCTTCATTCGAAGGTTATGTCAATTTAATTACAAAATATAGACTATAAAAAGTTGACACACCTCGAAAAAGGCAAAACACGAACAATAAACGTCATGCAGGGTCTATTACAGAAACATATCCCGCGCTCTATGTTGAAGGTATGGATGGCTATTTAGGGGTTGTTTACATTAGCCTGGGATAGCTCGGCAGGAGATTTGAATATCCATATCTTTGGCATTAAACGCAACGGGAGATATCACCATGGAAATTAATGAAGAAAGTCGGACAGATCGGGTACAAAGAGCAACGTTTCTTTTTTTTTTGTGCGTTGGAAGTTCCCGTTTCCACCATTGAAGGCAGTACATTTAGAAGAACAATTATATGTTTCGCTTGTTAATTAGAATTGTTTTCTTGTGATCGGGAATCGGGTATTTGAGCAGATTTAAGTTGCGCGCCGCGGCAAATCGAAGGCACAACATTTGCGTTCGGCATCGTTGTTATCGTAGTTGTGCGCTATTGGTCGTTGTTTCTATTAGATAATAAATTACATCTTTAGTTCTTCGAAACTGTGGTCTTTTACTATCACAAATGCGACAACTTGGCCACAAAACTAAAATCAAATGGCAGACGTTGTAGTCTAAGGCCACAGTGTTCTATCTCCCGTTGCGTTTAATGCCAAAGATATGGGTTTGTTTACATCTAAACTAAGTAAATTGAGTTTATGTGAGTTTTAAAACCACAGTAAGATCCTAATCAATCGCGTGAGCCAAGTTAACCTAAGCTATATAAAAAAACGAAACTTTAATTGGTGTTAATTAGCACTCAAGGGGAGGTAAGTGGGCCAAGGTTAATTAGTTTTAGACATTTTAACTGAATACTGAGTGAGAATAAAAATAAGTTATCTGGAGGGTGCACATGTTCCCATCAACACATGCAGTACTACAGTAAAAACCCGCTAACAAGAACCTTCATTTTACCAAATCAGCCTGGGATAGGTTCTTATATTCTTATATATTCTTATATAAATAAAATTCTTATAGTCATTTCAGCTTGCTTTTGAAATTCGTTTCTCAACATTCGTTGGAAGGTTGGGAACTTGGTACGGAAGTTCATTGTGAAGTTCGTCGTGAAGTTCAAATTTAATAAGCTTTGAATTGAATTCCTTTGGTAAAATCACGGAGAAGAAGATTATTTGTTGTATAGAATATAATAATAGATACTTGGTTAAACAGAAACAAATTGCCGACTTAAATTTGTATCTACCTCGCAACGTAGTTCGGAACATTGCAACGTAAGTTCGGAATGTTCATTTCAATTATACGTATCGGATTTCAAACGCAAGCTGAAACGGACTATAATTTCAGCCGCTGAGGTTCTTAATAGTGGTAGGTTCTTGTTAGCGAGATTTTACTGTAGTACAACGTGAAGGGCTCTGGTCAAAACGTCAGTATTTCATTATCAAAACTACTCTCGACAGTTTACAATCTTTTCACTTTGCTCTATACAAAACACTGCCTACGCTGCACTTTACATTTTTACACGATAATGAGTACATCAATATTCGCCACCAAAATACTAATAGATGATTTTTTTCTGTAATCATTTACCTCAACAGACAATTTTAAACCAAAAGGTAGATTATGAACGCAAAATAGCGAAGCGCACAGTTGCTGTTTATAAACCTGAAATTCGGACAAAATTAGTTCTCAAGGTGTGTCAGACGTCATTTGGGCAGAGCCCTACTTGATGACATTTCATAGAAATTAACAACGATTAATCTAGTTATTTGACGTCAAACAAACCTGACATCAAGGCTGCTAGCCAAGACGAAACTATAAAAATAGCCACAGCTGTTTCCTTAGGAAGCAATTTCCTTTAGGGGCGGACCATTAGAAAAGTGATGGGGGTGGGGGGAAACAAAAAAAAATTCGTGCAAGGCAATGTGCTCGAAATAAAAATTCATACACAAAGAAACTTTGAGAAAAAAAATTCGTGCAGAGCCTTCGCATGGTGAAAACTGTGTGGAAAAAAAAAATGTGTAATAAAAAAAAAAAAAAAGGGAAAAAAAAGAAAAAAAAGTGTAATAAAAAAAATGTGTAATAAAAAAATTCATGCAAAGGATTAGACAATAAAAAAAAATTCCTGCACAAGCAAATGATAAAGAAAAAAATTCGTGCAAGCTGAAAAAGTCCCTCCCCCCATCACTTTTGTAATGGTCCACCCCTTATAGAATGATTTCGGAATACAGAACTAGGAATGCCCTTATCTATCAATCAACAGGGAAGTAGTATAGTTAATCAGTTTGGAACATTCACAATAAACAACTGATACGTGCGTCACGTTTTGTACACTGCCCAGAAACGTTAAAAAGTTCTTGAATATTTATTAAAAATATCTATTTAAAGTCAATTGAGGCCAAGATTGCGGCTGTTGTTTGTAGCGTATCTTAGCTTTCGTCGTCGTTCTACGACACGCATCAGAGACTGACATGTGTGGCATCCAACTGACATGTGTGACATCCAACGGAGTTGCCCTGTTGATTTATATAAACGAGAAGAGTTCTGAGAAATGTGTATATTTATCCTTTTTTTTACTTTCTTCTCTTCCATAGTTTTGTGAACGTAACGAACATTGCCCCGCAGGAGAATGTTGTCTGGGGAAACGGTGTACAGCGTTCTTGAACGTGGGAGAACAATGTAACACTCTAACCCAGGTAGGGACCGAGAAGGACAGAGGGAAGGTGGAAGGGAGGGAAGGAAGGAGAGAGGGAGGGAATGAGGGAGGAAGGAAGGAGGGACGAAAGGAGGCAGGGAAGGAAGGAGGGAAGGAGGCAGGGAAGAAAGGAGGCAGGGAAGGAAGGTGGCAGGGAAGGAAGGAGGAAAGGAGGCAGGGAAGGAAGGTGGCAGGGAAGGAAGGAAGGAGGGAAGGAGGCAGGGAAGGAAGGTGGCAGGGAAGGAAGGTGGCAGGGAAGGAAGGAGGCAGGGAAGGAAGGAGGCAGGGAAGGAGGGAAGGAGGGAAGGAGGGAAGGAAGGAAGGAAGGAAGGAAGGAAGGAAGGAAGGAAGGAAGGAAGGAAGGAAGGAAGGAAGGAAGGAAGGAAGGAAGGAAGGAAGGGAGGGAGGGAAGAAGGCAAGGAAGGAAGGAAGGAAAAAAGAGAGATAAAAGGAAAGTGCCTTTCTTAACTACTTTGTCATTTTGTTGTTTAGATATTAAGCCTACAATGTCCATGCCAGATTGGCTCTTCTTGTATTAAGAGCAAGTGTCCCACCACAAGTGAAGGTGATGACTCATCTTGCGTCAAAACAAAGTGCCACAGTATACGTCAAGGAACAGAAAATAGAGAAATTATCGAAGATAGGGATCGTTACCATATCGAAAGGAACACTATTGATGAATAAGCGAACTGTCACATTAAAATATAACTATCACTGGCACATACCCACCATAATAGACTAAACTAATATACGTTATAGAATGCACAACGTTCTGCCATAATAATCGTTAAAATTAAAAAGATGATGGTTCAGTGCTAAGGTCACCTATAGTAGACTAGATGTAAACTAAATGTAACCTCCTCGAACTACATGAAAAGAAAGATGAAATGAAATTATAAAATAACAGAAGCAATAGAACAAAAACAAAAAGCAACAGAACAGAAAAGAAAAAAACAGAAAGAAACAGAACAGAACGGAGTGGAACGGAACGGAGCCGAATGGAATGGAACAGAACAGAACAGAACAGAACAGACGAGAACAGAACAGACCAGAACAGACGAGAACAGAACAGACGAGAACAGACGAGAACAGACGACAACAGAACAGAACAGACGAGAACAGAACAGACCAGAACAGACGAGAACAGAACAGACCAGAACAGACGAGAACAGAACAGACCAGAACAGAACAGAACAGACGAGAACAGACGAGAACAGAACAGAACAGACGAGAACAGACGAGAACAGAACAGAACAGACGAGAACAGACGAGAACAGACGAGAACAGACGAGAACAGACGAGAACAGACGAGAACAGACGAGAACAGACGAGAACAGACGAGAACAGAACAGAACAGAACAGAACAGAACAGAACAGAACAGACCAGACCAGACCAGACCAGACCAGACCAGACGAGAACCGAATGGAACAGGACGGGACGAACAGAACAGTTCATACTCCCATAATTACAATTAAATACTTTAGAAAGTATAAACCTAATTACAAAATTATTTTGTTGGATTGTACTCCTCGAAACTATAAGTTTTTTTTACGAAAAAAGATAAGTAATTAATATAATAGTTATTTTAGTAAGCAATTAAATGTAAAAAAATGCCCTATATATATATTGTAAGTTAATATTAGTTTTAAAACTCTTTCTTTGCTCGTGAAAATGTTATTCTGTCCCGAACAATAGAATACTGGATTTAGTTTCTTAAATCTTGAACCCCCTGGCGAGAAAATGACCACACACAGGAAGATAACGATAGTCATAGTGTCTTTGTTCAAAACACAATGCGACACGTGGTGGCCACGCGAGACGCCCACATGTTTAACACGAGGCGGAACAAAACACGAGAAACAACACATATGATAACTTGGGGGGTAAGGTGGGGGGTGGAAGTGGTATAAGTTAGGCAGTAAACACACTAGTGGGTCAGGTTAGTATATAAGCTAGGCAGTAAACACACTAGTGAGTCAGGTTAGTGTATAAGCTAGCAGTAAACACGCTAGTGGGTCAGGTTAGTGTATAAGCTAGGCAGTAAACACACTAGTGGGTCAGGTTAGTGTACAAGCTGGGCAGTAAACACGCTAGTGGGTCAGGTTAGTGTATAAGCTAGGCAGTAAACACACTAGTGGGTCAGGTTAGTGTACAAGCTGGGCAGTAAACACGCTAGTGGGTCAGGTTAGTGTATAAGCTAGGCAGTAAACACACTAGTGGGTCAGGTTAGTGTACAAGCTGGGCAGTAAACACGCTAGTGGGTCAGGTTAGTGTATAAGCTAGGCAGTAAACACACTAGTGGGTCAGGTTAGTGTATAAGTTAGGCAGTAAACACGCTAGTGGGTCAGGTTAGTGTATAAGCTAGGCAGTAAACACACTAGTGGGTCAGGTTAGTGTATAAGCTAGGCAGTAAACACACTAGTGGGTCAGGTTAGTGTATAAGCTAGGCAGTAAACACACTAGTGGGTCAGGTTAGTGTATAAGCTAGGCAGTAAACACACTAGTGGGTCAGGTTAGTGTATAAGCTAGGCAGTAAACACGCTAGTGGGTCAGGTTAGTGTATAAGCTGGGCAGTAAACACGCTAGTGGGTCACAAAGCGAGATCTCCGTTAGGCGGGCTGGCTCGGCTCTCATATAAACACAAGATGAAAATTAACAAGAAATAATAGCACAAGCGAGTTTTGGCAAAGCAGGTTAGCCTGGGTACCCGGGCTGGCGAACACCCGGCCCTAAATCAGCTGACGAGGAAGTGCTGAGAACATGTGCAAAACCTTGGTTGGTATTCATGCAAATCCTCAGGTATAAAGTAAACTGAGTAATATACCTTCCCCAAAAATAGCTTCAAAAACAACGCGTCGTTCAGTGAAAGAAAAATTTTGATTGAATTTCACACAGTTTGGAATTTCAAAGATAATTATCAAATTCATTAATATTCATGAAGAAAATTCAAAACGGAAATGAATGTTTAATCAGCATCTTTAACTACGGATAAAACATCAAGGTTTTATCAATAGGCACTAGTGCCCCAAATTGAGCTTTTTCTGACTGTAAATGATCTTATTTAACCTTTCCTACGACTCTTAAACAAAGTGTTCATCATTTACACTAGATGCCTATAAAGATCGGACGCGAATATTTTAACTATCGTTTAAACATGTAGTTTCTATTTACTGTAGTTTCTATCGACATGGGTCCACACTAGATCGCATACGCGAGAGGGCGTCTGCAAACATAATATGAACAAACAATAGAGGGACATATATATTGTTAGAAAGCAGATTATATATCAGCAGCTTGGAATCGCGTCCTCCTCATTCCTCTAGCTCATTCCTCTAGCGGTTCAGCTAAAGGCATTGTACCGTGTATATATGTTTAAGACTGGTGACCAGAGACACTAGTTCATTGAATTAACACACAAATTAAACTAGATTACTATAAAACCCAATTACAAACTACGAGCCAAGTTTTGTGTGGCTTGTCAGTAACTAAAAGTTTACGCGCGTTCTGGTTAATTTAACGTTAACCCTACAAACTAGCGTGTTTAGCATGTTTAATGGCTAAAAATATCATTAAAAGACTTAAAATAGGTTTCAAACTGATTTAATTACAAGTTACAGACACATGCACACTCGTGGGAATTGAGATGCGCAGTATATACAAAAAAACTATGTATATACATACAGAAGTAATATTGGGCATTTCACTCGATTATATAGCATGTTCTAGGGATTTTTGGTCGAGTGTAGAATATATACATGTACAATTTATACAATACCCTGGTTGCTATGCGTGTTTTCATTGGTTGTTGGCCATGATCTATTAGAGGACAGACACATGGTCACGTCAGACACGTCAGCTGACTTGCTTTTTTCCTTCTTCATGCCCCAAAATCCGGCAAGAGTTTCAACAAAAACCTTTTAAATTTTTATTGTATAAAACAAATAGATTCTATTTTTTTGTTGTCTGTTCAGTTATAGATGCACAGAGGACGTCACAACGTGGTAAGAACATCAGTGACCCACTCGACTGCGTCTCGTGGGCCACTTTTTTGTTCTTACCACGTTGTGACGTCATCTGTGCATCTATAACTGAACAGACAACGGCAAAATGGAATCTATTTGTTAAATATACCACCTTAATATATACAGAACTCGCGATCAAGCTCTCGGCAACGCCCTCCGTGGCTCAGTGGTCAGAGCATTGCACTAGAATCGCAGGGTCGTGGGTTCAATTCCTTCCGGAAGGCCTGTGTAGTTGCATTTTTCGCAACTGGTCCCGGTTTGGTCTTAAAATGTATATATTCTACACTCGAATTTTCCTATATACACACAGGTTCGCTTGCTTTAATAATTATAGACATTACCATATATTTATCAGTAGTGGACTACAAAAACGTTAGGCTACTCAAATAAAACTATAAAAAAATAGGTAGTCCAGGACTGGATGGGGCTACTCAAATAAAATTATAAAAAATAGGTAGTCATGGACTGCATGTATCTACGGGTCATATCTTATTTGTAACGAGAGAACGAAGACTCGACGAAGTGACCATCGGGGAACACGGGTAATAATTCCATGTCCTAAATAACCCAGGTACTTCATGAAAGCCTGACCCCAACACACACCCTAATCCTAACCAATAAATTCGTGAATATAGGACATGGATTTATAACCGGAACACGGAACTCGCGATGTTCGGGTTCCGAAACTACCCGACGATTTGGACTACGATTGATTCCGAAACTATCCGAAGATTTGGACTACGATTGATTCCGAAACTATCCGACGATTTGGACTACTCACACATTACTTACACACTCGATGACATAGAGGCTCCTCTCTTCTTAGACGAGGCCAGAGTAGCCTCAAAAACAGCTGGTGAACATGAAGTATATTGACTGACATTTACGTATGCATGTTACACTTACAGTTACGTAATGTAAACTGTATACATTTTAGCTCGAGGGTTGAGTTGGAATATCACCCAGATCATCTAACACAGATTGTAGCTTTCGATTAGAACTTGCTATACGTTTCGGGGCAATAGGGGACAACTTTTCAAGCCTAAATGGGATACACAAAACACTGCCAACACAGCACTCGACTTTTTTACAGCCCTAAATGGACCTCCTTTTGGCCGATGTGATTCAGTCTTGACAATCAATATAGCAATGCTTTAATGAGTTTAATGAATGTTACATGAACCAATTCATGAGCAGGTGGCAAAGATTCCACTCTGAATAAATTATCTCGACCCTGAATAAATTATATCCCACGCGACGCAAGTATTGAAAGCAATAGGTCGTCAAGATGGTGCTCTGTGATTGGCTAAGAGCATTTGTTTTCCAATTAAAACTGAAGACGTTATTGATAAGTCAAGGACAAGGAAGAGAATGTTCCGCCCATGACAGGCTATGAGTGACGCTCATTCTGTACATTGGACGTCAAAAGACGAGTTCGATGGGACAAAGAACAGTCAACAGAAACAGAGCAAGGCTTTTCTCGCTAACAGGAAGACTACATCAACCAGCAAAGCTTCTAGGTAACGGTGAGTCAATACCAAAAAGCAATCAAAAACCTAAAATTACACTAGAATATTTTTAGACGTTCTTTAATGCGAAATTTAGACAAGTCACATAGCAAACGAACGCACAAATAACAGTACAGCTCAAGAATAGGACTACGTTTATTTGAAAATTAGGTCTAAAAAATGTCAGCGAGAATCGGAGTGCGGAATAGATAAGGAATGGAAAACAAAATTCGGAATAAAAATGTAGGCAGCTTTTCATAATGCAACTTCAGATCATAAATAATCAATGTTCTTTTGAAAGGGCGGAAGCTAGGCCTAATTGTATTCTCTGTTGTGCTCAGGAAAACTTTTATTTACCAGTTTATCAATTTGGTGTTTCAGGAAAACGAAATAAAGAGCAAGGATTACGATCACGAAGCGATATGAAGGAAAGTGAAGAAGAGAGTTCGTTAACAGAAGTGCGAAAGAGGATTCAATGTGACAAAACCAGGTTTTTAGAAGACGGTGAATTAGCGGAAAAGATCTGTTCTGACCTTGAGCAGTTGAAATATGCACAAATTTTAACGTCGCTTGCATTGGGACCGTTTTCAAACGGCCACGAGGACTGCGAGTTGCGGTTAGCACAAGAGAATACCGTGCGGCGCTCACGAGGGGCAACAGAAGTGCTTGAAAGTCAGGGGAACGGACTCTCGCGGCGTGACAGACGACAGGTGAAACCAACAAAAAAAATCCGCGAGCTCCGAGAACTGAATAAAACCAAATCTCAAAGACATGTAGGGAAAACGAGGAATTTGGGGACTAATAGGGGTAAAGAGGATTCGTGGGGGGACGCTGAAGATACCGGAAAAAGTAAGTTGGAAGTGAAGAAAGAAGAAAAAAATAAAGATAAAATAACAAAATGGAAGAGCTATGGAAACCAGGACGACAAGGCAGTACAAGAACTGGGAAATAAAAAGAACATACAAATTATTTGTCAAACTAACGAACTAAGTGGCACAGTAAACGAAGAACCACGAAATAAAGAGACGGCAGGAACAAAAAAATTAATGTTAACCGAACAACGGGCTCCCTCGAAGAATAAATCGCGTTATAAGTGTGGTCAATGTGGGAAATGCTTCAAGACTTATTACACTTACAGCATACACACACGAATGCCAGAACACACGGTGGAGACTCCGTTTGTGTGCGATATTTGCGGCAAGGGTTTTCGTCTTTCGAGTACGCTGTGTCGCCATAAGATAATTCACACAAGCAATAAGCCTCATCAATGTAACGTGTGCTTAAAGAATTTCAATAGATCCTCGACGTTGAAGATGCACATGCGCACTCATAGCGGTCGTAAGCAGCATGTCTGTGAACAATGCGGGAAAGGCTTTCATCAAAAAGGCAATTTGAGAAATCATATGTTCGTCCACTCGGGAGAGAGACCGTTCCGCTGCGAGTCGTGTGGCCGTAACTTTAATAAGAAATCTAATTTAAAACATCACTTAAAAGTTCATGAACTGAACGGGAACTTAGCGTGTACTGTTTGTAAAACAGTGTTTCCGAATCGTGACGAGTTACGAAATCACATGAAGACAATGCATTGCAAGTAAAGAGCACGCACAAGGATGAAATCACACGATCGCGAAGACAGTACACTGTCACTGCAAATAAAATGCACTGCGTAATGATTGTAATAAACATGTATAAAGTGTATTAGTTTAGAACGACCGACAAAAACACCAGTCTTCTTCACAGGGTCGTATGATTACGTCTGCGAAAGAGGCTACAAATAAATAGCATTTGGTACGTGTAGATCGTCTGCATGTGACTGATGCACTGTATACTTTAGTGCCTATACTCTGGTTAATGTTTATAGACAATTTTATTCGTAAGGGAAAAATCCTCAGTCACCAAGGCGTTAAACAAGATGATTCGTGTTCTATTTAAAAAAGCTATCTTTAAAATATGTATATATATGTGTACAAATTTCTAAGAAAAAGTTTAGCTTTGTTCATTCCAAAAAAACGTTCGTCTCGTTTGGCCATTATCTCTAATATTTATCAGCTTGTGACGGCTGCGTCGCTGAATTCCCGCAAGCAGTATGATTTGAATGATAACTTTGAAGATTATGTCGTATCACCATGGTAGCACAATACCCTGAATGAGTATTAGAAGTTCGCACTTCAACGTCTAAATATGAACCAACTTATTCAACTTCGTACCAGGGCCATTTGTAGGGAACTGGGCCAAGATGGCGAATAAAACAAAATGGCGGGAACAAATGGCCCTGGTGGAGGCTAGCTCAAAATGCGCAGTATATTGCGCATTTTATTAACTAGAACTCAGTTCTTTACGCAGTAATTATACCTAATTACACCTAATTATTGCACGGTTTAAAATATAATTTCCCGTGCCGTGTGCAGGAACAACCGACAAGGTCAAAATACAATTTAAAAAAAAAATAAAAAAAATCAAACCGTCTGATTTACGCCATTTTAAGCTCTTGACCAATCAGAGGCTGAGATAGCCTGGCCTCCACCAGGGCCATTTGTTCCCGCCATCTTGGCCCAGTTCCCTACAAATGGCCCTGGGTACGAGGTTGCCAACTTATTATTTCTTCATATACCAAATGAAAGTATCTGGAAATATGTTGCTGTGACGTCATCAATGCCGCTAGCTCTCACAGTAGATTATATGACGTCAGAATCTCTGATGAAGAGTATATTATAGTGTAAGTACTTGATGAGTAGTACATGGCGTCAGTATCGGACGAGTAGTGTATGACATCATTATTAACTCTTGTAAGTAGTATATGACGTCACTATTTTTGATAATATATGACATCACCAACTCTTGTAAGTAGTATATGACGTCAGTATCTTTAATAATATATGACGTCACCAATTCTTGTAAGTAGTATATGACGTCAGTATCTTTAATAATATATGACATCACCAACTCTTGTAAGTAGTATATGACGTCAGTATCTTTAATAATATATGACGTCACCAACTCTTGTAAGTAGTATATGACGTCAGTATCTTTAATAATATATGACGTCACCAACTCTTGTAAGTAGTATATGACGTCAGTATCTTTAATAATATATGACGTCACCAATTCCTGTAAGTAGTATATGACGTCAAAATCTTTGATAATATATGACGTCACCAATTCTTTTAAGTAGTATACGATGTCAGTATCTTTAATAATATATGACGTCACCAACTCTGGTAAGTGGTATATGACGACATCAACTTTTGAAACCAATATATGACGTCAGTATCATGATGGTATATGACGTCACCAACTGACGAATAGCGTATGACGTCACAAACTTGGGTGAGTAGTACATAACGTAAGTATTCGACGAATAACGCATGACGTCACCAACTGACGAATAGCGTATGCTGTCACCAAACTCGGGTGAGTGGTATATGACGTAATTTCCGACGAATAACGCATGACGTCACCAAGTGACGAATAGCGTATGACGTCACCAACTCTGGTATGACGTCATCAACTCTGGTAAGAAGTAGATGACGTCAGTAGTGGTATATCACCTCCATGTTCCGCTAAAGACGTCATACGACGTGTGACGAAGTTCATATGGCGTGAACAGCTATCAACAGTATTTAAAACAGATGAAGAAGATATAAGAAGATATAAGAAGACATAACATGATAGTAGTACTGTACACATACTTCATTACCAGCGAGTTCAACAAACGCCATTTGTTACGAATCCAATTTGGAGATATCTTCATACGGGAGCTTCTCCACTACACGGCCCCGGGACTCACCCTAGAAAAACACACTGCATAATCAATTTCTGTATAAAGTGACAGCCATATAAAACTATTTATTATGA
Source organism: Paragorgia papillata (assembly GCA_035771165.1). NCBI lineage: Eukaryota > Metazoa > Cnidaria > Anthozoa > Scleralcyonacea > Coralliidae > Paragorgia > Paragorgia papillata. Next base: position 398,021 of record JAWNZC010000393.1, on the reverse strand, counting down.
ATTATGATTAAAGGAGTAATCCTTCCTCTCCAGAGAACGACACATTTTGTAACGCCCACGAAAGCCATCATCTCTTCCACAAAAGCAGTGCTCCTATATTTTTACTTTAATTACCTCTTTTATTTCGACGGAGACACAAAAATTCTTCTCGTCTAAGGACAACAATGTTCCTTTAGATCCTCTGTAACGACCGTTTACAATCAAAACATATTTTCCTGTTGAAAAAAGGTGAATAATTTAGATTAGCTAATTTACAGTCATTCGCAACATATTTTTCACCAAAATGTTCGGGAGTTTAGGAAGTTCTAAGTTCGTTTTGAACTAGGCATTTGATTGGCGGCTAGGAACCAAATAGCCAATCAAAATCCGAAGATTTTGGTGAAAATTGAGTTGTATGTAATATATCATACACGAGGAGGAGTGTTTCATCAGGATATCGAAACACCGAGACGTTTGTTGAAAACCCAGGCGAAGCTTTTGAACAAACTTCAAGGTGTTTGGATATCCTGATGAAACACTCCTCCGAGTGTATGATATAGCATCTCAAACAAATCAGTATTTTAAGAGAAAATCAAGATGAAAGTTTGCTTAATTTATGTAATTTCTTCCTCCGATATCCAAACCACCGACACGGTACTGATTTCCTTTGTGTTTTCTTCATGAATTATTAATGACTTTGAGATGTACTGTTTAATAAACGAGCAGGAGTGTTTTATCAGATATAAAGACACGAGGCGAAGCCGAGTGTTTTTATATCTGATAAATCACGAACTACGAGTTTATTGAACGGCTTCAAAAACGAACCACTTGGTAAGTTCATTGGCGTAGTAAGTTTGAAAAATAACTTTGTCTAAGCCGAGAAAATCAAAGCTAAAGTTTATGTAAATCAGGAGGTTTCTTTATCAGATATAAAACCACGCGGACATGGTACTGATTTCCTTTGTGTTTTCCTCATGAATTATTAATGAGTTTTTGAAATGACTGTAAACAACGCAAACTCACGAACCATGAACAGTCTACTCAAAATTTTGGCCAAGTTTTTTACCTATCTAACTTTTAACCTCCATTTTTCTTAACCATCACCTCACTCTCTGGCCAAAACATGGTGTCATTTAAAACACTGGATACCATGGCAAGCATTACCTATGGCTGGTATAACAGTCTCCAGGTAAGTCTGATCTATTTTCACCACGTCTCCGGTATCAAGCATTTTCACAATGCCTGTAAACATGTCTTTGACGTCCTACGGACAAAGTAGATTAAAGTTGAAGGTTATTAACAAACAAAGAAAGCTAGGCTTGGCATCCTGCATTGTGTCCAACTGATCACGACTGCTCAATGTAACACACGCGTTTGGTAAACGTTCATCTTCATCAAGCTCAAATGCTCAGAAAATATTAATGAGTCCAAGACAGAGATCGAACCTAGATCCTTCTAAGTTAGACTGTTTTAACTCGGTTGTGACTGAGAAAACATTTTCTGAATATTTATACGTCTGTCTGTCTGTCTGTCTGTCTGTCTGTCTGTCTGCCTGCCTGCCTGCCTGCCTGCCTGCCTGCCTGCCTGCCTGCCTGCCTGCCTGCCTGCCTGCCTGCCTGCCTGCCTGCCTGCCTGCCTGCCTGCCTGCCTGCCTGCCTGCCTGCCTGCCTGCCTGCCTGCCTGCCTGCCTGCCTGCCTGCCTGCCTGCCTGCCTGCCTGCCTGCCTGCCTGCCTGCCTGCCTGCCTGCCTGCCTGCCTGCCTGCCTGCCTGCCCTGTCTGTCTGTCTGTCTGTCTGTCTGTCTGTCTGTCTGTCTGTCTGTCTGTCTGTCTGTCTGTCTGTCTGTCTGTCAAGATAAAATACACTAGTTGTGAGATTGAGCGTACTTGCAGCTTACATAGTGACGATCATCAACGTGCTTCTTACCTTAATTATTCCTTTCTTTTTGTGATATCTTTCGCCAAGCTTTTGATGCACAACTTTCACTACTATTCCCTAAACAGAAATCCGAATTGAATTCTTTCTCGACGCTACGCTGACCTAAACGATCAACTTCAAACAAACACCAACTCATTCTCTTGTGGGAGCGTAAGTTTAAATAATTTTAAAACCACTTCTTAACTCATTCCTGTCCGAGGGCTTCCCCCGAGGTGAATAAAACCGTCTGGAAAATACTAAAGACCGATTCGGACAGGAAAGAGTTAAAGAGATAGTTTTTAAATGAAATTCCTCCAACGTTTTACATATAGCCATACCTTCATCAACCAATTCTCTTTGCGAACAATTTTTGCCTTCTTTGCTTTTTCTTCCTATTTTTAAAACAAAAATCACGCATACATCAAAATTTAAACTAAACGTAAAAATAACCATGAAATAGAAATGATTTAGCTCAACTACCAGCTACGCAACTTCCGTAAACATACCTGGATAATTTCATCCAACGCAGATTTTCGTTTTTGGCTAAAATAATAAAATAAGGCTGTCATTATGAGACCAACAATTATGAACAACAACTCTTACAAAGACACTCAAATTACAAGCAAAAATTTATTTGCTTGAAATAATTTGACTATTTTTTCAAAGTTTCTAAAAAATTTAAAAGTTGCAATCATTTTTTTCTTTTAGACATTTATTTTCTTTTATTTCATTCACTCATGTTGTCAATAAATTGTGGAAACTAACGTCTCTTTCCTTTTGGTTTCCTTGTCAGTCACTTTACTTAAGGAGACCAGAGGACTTGGATTGGACATAAAACCTTTGCTGAAAAAAAAACAGGTGCAAAGAATAAATAAGGGAGAAAATGAGGGAAGGAAGGAATGAAGGAAGGAAGGAGGGAAGGAAGGAAGGGAAGGAAGGAAGGAAGGAAGGAAGGAAGGAAGAAGGGAGGGAGGGAGGGAAGGAAGGAAGGAAGGAAGGAAGGAAGGAAGGAAGGAAGGAAGGAAGGAAGGAAGGAAGGAAGGAAGGAAGGAAGGAAGGAAAGAAGGAAGGAAGGAAGGAAGGAAGGAAGGAAGGAAGAAGGAAGGAAGGAAGGAAGGAAGGAAGGAAGGAAGGAAGGAAGGAAGGAAGGAAGGAAGGAAGGAAGGAAGGAAGGAAGGAAGGAAGGAAGGAAGGAAGGAAGGAAGGAAGGAAGGAAGGAAGGAAGGAAGGAAGGAAGGAAGGAAGGAAGGAAGGAAGGAAGGAAGGAAGGAAGGAAGGAAGGAAGGAAGGAAGGAAGGAAGGAAGGAAGGAAGGAAGGTAAAGAAGGAAGGAAGGAGGGAAGGAAGGAAGGAGGGAAGGAAGGAAGGAGGGAAGGAAGGAAGGAGGGAAGGAGGGAAGGAAGGAAGGAAAGAGGGAGAGAGAAGGAAAATGAGATAAAGAGAGAGGGAGAGAAGAAGGGTGGTTCACTAAATTGCTAGTAGCCAGTACCTGGTTGATGGTATATTTTTCTCCTTGTCTGTAGATGATTCAGAACTCTTTGTGGATGTCAAACTAAATGTTACTTTTAAAAAGTAAAAAAATGTGAGCAACTACTTACTTAGCAGTTAACAGATTAACTAATTCATAATATTATGTTGATAAGGTACCTTTTTCTTCTTCATTGGATCGTTCAAGTTCAGTTGGGCACCATTCAGACTAAAATGGATGGTACAGTAATGTCATTCATTTACAGTCCTTAGCTTGTAGGGAGTCATCTTTGACAGAAAATAATTACTGCAGAGTACCAAAAATAAATATTGTTTAACTTACCTGGTCTCCCTTTCTTGTTAATTCTCTTTCTATTTGCTTCTCAATAAACTTGGCTAGAGAAAAACAATTTGAGGTGAGGTGAGGTGAAGTGAAGTGAGGTGAAGTGAGGTGAAGTGAAGTGAAGTGAAATGAAGTGAAGTGAAGTGAAGTGAAATGAAGTGAAGTGAAGTGAAGTGAAATGAAGTGAAGTGAAGTGAAGTGAAGTGAAGTGAAGTGAAGTGAAGTGAAATGAAGTGAAGTGAAGTGAAATGAAATGAAGTGAAAAATATATAAAAAGTGAGATTGTTAACCTGTTTTTTCATCATCATCCATTTCCATTTTCTCTTTAGTTTCTGTTGCCTAGTAACAAAAATGTTTTTTCTCTAAAAAAAAGTTTGTTTTTCCCTCTTATAATTATCACACTTTTATAATCAGTAAAACTGTACAATCAGTTATAACTTTATTTTTTAAAACCTTTTGTTTTGCCAGTGTTTCAGGATCTCGATCAATGTAGGCAATAAACCAGCCTTTCTCAGTGTTATCAACTTTGCATTTGCCTAGAAAAAATAACATAGATCATACGTCTTCTTATTAATAATTTTGGCATTAGAACTGTACGGTACTGAGAATGTACTGTACTGAGAATGTACTGTACTGTACTGAGAATGTACTGTACTGTACTGAGAATGTACTGTACTGTACTGTACTGTACTGTACTGTACTGTACTGTACTGTACTGTACTGTACTGTATTGTAATGTACTAGGAATCTACTGTACTAGGAATCTACTGTACTATACGGTACTGTACTAGGAATCTACTGTACTGTACTGTACTAGGAATCTACTGTACTGTACTGTACTGTACTAGGAATCTACTGTACTGTACTGTACTGTACTAGGAATCTACTGTACTGTACTGTACTGTACTGTACTGTACTGTACTGTACTGTACTGTACTGTACTAGGAATTTACATGTGATCAAAGATATTAAATCATGTACATTACCTTCTCGACCAAGCCACTTCACAAACTCAGTAAGTGTTTCCCACTAGAAATTGTTTTGAAAATCAATTTTGAAAAATCAAAACCTTATTAAAAAAATTTCAAACAATTTCTCATGCTGGGTTGCTGTGTAAAACAAAAGATGCTACACAGGGTATATCACCAAGGCGCATGCATATAAGGGCATTGCACATTTGACATTATAATACCAAGTAGCGTGTTTGTAATCTCATTTTTATTTACCTGTGTGGAATTCATATGTAGATGATTTCGATCACTAATAAACTCCTGGTAGACAATATTAGCATGAACACGTCGGGTACCTGAGGCAGAAGAGCAACATATTTTATACAACTATATTTACTAATAATACATATATTTTTTAATACATGTATCAATAAACTATATTTGTATTTTAAATACTTTTTACATTTTTCTTCTAAATATATTGTGTGTCTTACCAAATCTTCTGCTCAGTAATAACATAAAATCATCTTCAAATTCTCTAGGGTAATAAAAAATTTTTTTACTACTTTCAAATGCATGTACTCTGGCAGATATACATGTAAGGAAAGTTAAAGAGCCTATGTCATCCTCAGGGACTTTACATATTTATACTAATTGGAACATTCTGAGAAGATTTGTAATATATCTTCTCAGGTGAAAATTTCATCTTCATGGATTTTTTTCCCGTTAAAGTTGATGGAAGTGACGTCGAAAGAGGAATTTGTCTATATGAAAACCACTTTACAGATTCCTCTTTTGATGTCACTTCCGTCAACTTTAACGGCAAAAAAATCCATGAAGATGCAATTTTAGGAAAAGAAGATATATTACAAATCTTCTCAGAAGGTTCCAAATATCCTAAATATGTCAAATCCCCAACCATGATATAGGAACTTTAAAAGTACCCACTTTGAAAACGTATCAATAAATTGGTTTGGGTTGTCTGCAAACAAGAGCAGTTGACGTTGATGAGACTCAGACATACAGTGACACTTAAATCCATTCTAAGAAAATACAAATGGATCATGAAGTGTTAAAACAATGATTCAGCAAATACAATTTGAGACTTGAGAGCAATTATAGAATGCCCCACTACCTTTCAATGTGTCTTTAGAGACACAAATATAAGCCAGGATTGCCTAAAAACTCTTTTATTAATGTAAAGCTGAAGGTTTAAATTGTATGTGTGTGTTGTTTGTCATGAAGTTAATCAGGTACAGAAATTTTAAAGAACGAAGCAATTGAATATGATGAATTTTCTCTCTCTTTCAATCTCAAAACCTCCTAACATTAACATTAACGGGATATTCTATATTCTAGCTAAAGACTATAACAACTCATTACTTTTATAATATGAATAAGCTATCCCAAATAAATGAAAACAAACAAACAAAGTTGATACAGACAGTCATGAGCTCATAGCCTCCTACCTCATCTCGGCATTGTTTCTGACACATTTGGCAATACCATCTCAATTTCTGCAAACCTTTTGCCTTTATTCTGTTGCTTATCGCTTTGGGAGTCAACGCTCCGGCTTTCTCTTTCCCCATTTCTTAAAAAACCCACTTTTTTGAACGTTTTTTAAAAGATAGAAAATTGAAACAAAAATTTAAATCCCCCTCACGTTTTGAACTCCCCCCCCCCCTAGCATTGTACATGGCAGTGTTGGGGTAGACCGCGTCCTCTTTCTAACGCGTGTTCACATTTGAAATCAATTTAATTCTACCCCCTCCCCCCTCCGTAAGCATTTAGCTAAAATATCCTGCTAGATTAATCAAGCCAATTGTCAAGAAACATAAACTGTACTATTCTTTGCTGATTTTAGTGTGTTTTCAGTTTTTATATAGAACGAGGCAATTTGATAGCCCGCTAATAATCTGTTCGAGGGGGAGGGGTGTACTTGAATTGTTCTCACATTCGCACCCAGGCTCCAACTCCTTCACCAAAATTTTGATACTTTACTGAGTAGAATTTCTTCTTGTGGATTTATATATATTTTATATATTTAATTCTTTATGGAATCCGATTTGGAAACTGTGGTAGAAGAGCTGTGGGTTCATACTTTTATTTTTTGTGTCTTTCAGCAGTATAAATGTTTGCAAGACTTTCATATATATTAAAACATGTTTGCCTTGGTCATGTGAGCGAGCTCCAATTTTTCTTTTTTTTAAATATTCAGAATGCAGGAGAGAGGAGTTGTTGGCGTGATTTGTACAGATCAAGAAGGATTAGCTCTCACAGGTGATGTATAAAATTTAGGAACAACAACATTGGTATATTAAAAGCAGTGGCTAGGGTCTTGGGTTTGGGGGGGTGCCCCCCGCCCCCCGGAAAATTTTGGATTTCTAGGGTCTCTGAAACACTATTTCCTGCATTTCGAGGCAAATATTTAAGAGTAATCTGAAAGCCTTAAATTACATAATTTTGTTAAAATCAAACCAGAACATAGAATGATACACATCAGAACATCTTTTGATTTATTTATAAACAAGTCGTAAATGTAAAAACAGGTTGGAGTCATTTTGTATAGACCCTTAGTATTGTAATTTATAGCATATGCGCATGCCTGCTATATATATAACACATCACTATCTATTCACTTGGACTTAAAATAACTGTCCCCCCCCCCCCCCCCCCTACAACTTTCCACAGATTTAAACTTTTCATGAGAACGGTCTTGGAGACCATTGGGGGGGCAGTTGACCCCCTCACCCCCCCTTAGCTACGCCACTGGTTAAAAGATCTAGGGTTATAAAAAAGTTTCAATTATTGGGGATGTTAAAATGCCACCTCCCCCCCAGCTGTCTACCCTTCTAATTATTTATTGACAAGCAGCCAAAAACCCAAAGTTGTTTGTGAGTCTTAATGTTTTTCAACAATAATCAGAACAAAATTAAATCTTAGTAATTTCAGATATAACACTCATTTTATGGCCAATTTTCCCCACTTACGCAGGGGTTGGCCCGTGGCTCCCCACAGCAGTTTCCTTCACTTGTGCACCCTTCCTTTTTAGACCACACTCTCTCATGAGGACAATATTTTTATTCTTTTAGTTGATGGATCAGCATCAGAAGTTCATGCTGGATTGGTGTCTGGTCTTGCTCAAGAGGCCAAGAAGCTTTATCCCAACATCGATTCTTCTCCTATTGTTTGCTTAGAGTCTGACACATGGTAACTAACTAGAAATCATGATTATCAGTCCATTTAAGATGATTTTAACTACACTTTGTGGATACAACTTATCCATTGACTTGCCTACTGTAAGAAGGTGTCTAGCATCAGAGTTTATGGTGAAGGTTGGGCCTACAGCCTAGTAGTGTTTGACGCTGGTGTTCACTAAACTGCAGTTAAACCCTTTTAATCATTCAGGATTATGTACATACAGGGCTAATTCCTAGGTAGTTGTTGTCTCATTTTAATATCTTTTATTTTATCTTTCTTCTCTTTTTGTTTTAGTAATTTACTCATCAAATCTAATGAGCCAACAACAATTGGTATCTTCAAAGTACCATCATAGGACATGAACTGCAAAATATACACCACTGCACTGTACTAGATAATTTTGAAAGAAGTAACGCCTAGATTATCTCATTGTAAATTATGTCAAATAAAACAATTTAGAGTAACAAAATTCCATGAACTACCAAGTATTTATATAAAATACAAGAAGATGAAAACTAGAAATCTTACTATGCTATTCTCTAACCTAAGTTTTAACACCTAATGTTAATGTTTCAAATTTATTGTTTCAACATCAGATGTTAGAAATTAGGCTGGGCATTACATTCTTGCATCTGGGTCCTGTCCTGATTCCTAGTCATGATTGCTGGAAAGCTTGTTGAATGAAAAGAAATTAAAAACATTAACAACATTTGGAGTTTGTGTATTTTTGCCAAGCTGTCAGCAACGGTCTTTGTAGCTCAATTTTCATTCATATACGATGTTGCTGTTTTCGTCCTAGTTTGATTTCAAAATGTATATATTCTAGCCCTGAAAATTTTCCTATACCAAAATTCTCTAGAATACATTAATTTCAACCTAGTCTTAGAGAGAAATAGAAACAAAATATTGAAAAACAAAATGTTGAAAGAAATGAATAAAAGAATGACTAAAATGATCTCGGGATACGTCGTGTAATGATCGGTTCCTCTTCGCTATATTTGTGTCCAGGCTCCACGTTTTTGACAAAGTAGCGCAGCCAAGATGGACGTCACAAGTCAACAAATACAACAAGATTGGGAAAATCGAGAATTTATTGAAATCCTGTCCGAAAGCATCAAGAATATAGCGAAATTTTTAAACAATTTTGGTATGTAGTTTCTTGTGTTTCCTCAGATTACTTTTTGGCGACATCGCGGTCGTTTAAAGTAGAATAAAAATCGATGACAGTGTGTCTGTATAATTTTCTGGGTTGGGCATTGTTGAGAAGTTTCTCGAAAGAAAAGGCTTATGTACTAGTAGTAGTGTTCTTGTTTTAAGATATGTCATGTCGAGGAAAATTAGCGAACTTGGATGAGAAACTAACGTTAATGGAACAGAAAGTTGAATATATTGAAGCGCGGGTGAGTATGAAAATAAATGAAATAATTTGGACAAATATTTGAACTGACAACACTGTGTCGCCTTCAAATATTTTCAAAGGGGCTCAAACACGGTTTGAAAACTCTGTTTTCATCAACAGCTGTTGCATTCTTTTTGACCAATGAGAAGTCAAAGGCTTTATGCACGAATCAGTGTTAAGCCCAGGGGGGGGGGGATTTGGTAAATGTCTGTATCCCCACCCAACGGCATTTTCTTTTGAATTGCGACCCTGGGGTGGGGGCATTTAAATATTCAAAAGGAAATTTTCAAACGTTCCTAGGCAGAGAGGGGCAATTTGCCTCCATTTCATCATAATTCTCAGCCCCATGGTTGCGCTTTTGAACACTTCATTTAAAAAAGTTCAAATCCCCCACCTTTTGCCCGGCCTCCCCCCCTCGGGCTTAACACTGATTCCTACATTATACTCAGTAGATCTTATAAAAAACAAACAAATTAAATAAGGAATTAGCTATCACAAAAAGTTAATACTACCATTTGCAATCAACCGTTAGGCATGAGAGTTAAAACGCGTTTGTTTACGTTTCAAACGTGCAAGTTTAACTGGAATATTTTGACGTTTTAACAATAGCCTGATGAATCACATGCCATTTTTTGACAGGTGATTGATTGGGGTATTGTTGAAACGTCAAATTTCCAGTTAAACTTGCACGTTTGAAACGTAAACAAACACGTTTTAACTCTCACACCTAACGGTTGATCGCAGAACTTAAATCATATTTCATGGATCATTGCATAGATTAAATCCGGTTGCAACCAGGGATTTTGTTAGAAGCCATCAACCTGTGAATTCCAGTTGCTATTTGTTATCACCTATTTTTGAGATTTTACATAACGTTTATGTGCTCACTAGGCTGTCTACTTCTCCACATCTGATTTTATTACTTCTAACTAGGAGCAGATATTACATAACAAATATTAAACTAGCCAAAGTGCTGAAGAGCAGTGCTCTTTTTGCCAGGGTGCATTCCATGTAAACCCCACACTGGAGATACGCCGAATACTTCCAACTGCCATGCCAAGGATTACATAATATAGAAAATGGGGACTGGGAAGAGTGCCGAGATTGTACAATTTCTTATCTTCAGTCATCTCTTTCGGGTTTGAATCAATCAGGAAGAAGTTTAAAGCAATATTAATATTTCTTAATATGCGTAAAAACACAAAGCACCATTACACCAAGCACTTATACTTGACTAATCTTACGCCATTTTTTCAAGTCCACACCGGAGATCTCCAGCATGGAATGCAGACTGGCCTTTTTGGCCTCAACATTGCTTGCTATTGATTTTCCACACAAACTTGCAGTGTGATATCTTTTAAATTATATTTTGTAATAATTACATGTAAATTACATTTAATTTTTTATAGGTGACCAAGGGTGAGGCTCTTTCTTAATGGTGTTCCAGAAAGCAATGCCTTGAATGAACATTTGAAATACAATGCCTGAACCAATTTTGGTACATGTACATGTACATTCATTTATAACATATTTTAACGTGGCTCAGTGGCAACCCCAAGGTTAAACTAATTTGCATTATATTTCTATTACATAAATTAAAGTAATTTTTTTTAACTAGTGATATTTCTGTGGACTTCATTGAACCAGAAAGTGTTGAATGAGTAAGATTTTTGACCAAATTTTAAGTGAGGTTTAAGGAAAATGTTTAAAATCCCCAACCAAAGAATCTTTTTTATAAGTAATAGCATCGCATTGAGGTTGATTAGTGATTCGAAATGCCATGCTATCACTTTGTTGTAATATGATTTCCAAGGAGAGTAAAACAAGACTGCTTTTGGTGGAGTCGACAACTTCAAAGTGAATAAATTATGAATTATGATTATAGTCCGTTTCAGCTTGCTTTTGAAATCCGATACGTATAATTGAAATGAACATTCCGAACTTACGTTGCAATGTTCCGAACTACGTTGCGAGGTAGATACAAATTTAAGTCGGCAATTTGTTTCTGCTTAACCAAGTATCTATTATTATATTCTATACAACAAATAATCTTCTTCTCCGTGATTTTACCAAAGGAATTCAATTCAAAGCTCATTAAATTCGAACTTCACGACAAACTTCACAACGAACTTCGCAAACTTCCGTACTAAGTTCGCAACCTTCCAACGAATGTTGACAAACGAATTTCAAAAGCAAGCTGAAACTGACCATAATGACTATTGGGAATTCGATAAGTGTTCACTTCATGTATTTGTTAGTTATTATATTGCATAAGCGAACTTTGGTGTAAAATTAGGTATGATTAATTACTAATCGCACCTAGTGCATAAAGATTAGGTGGGATTAGTTACTAAACGTACCTAATGGATAAAGATTAGGTAGGATTAGTTACTACTAATCTTTATGCATCGGGTACTTACTTATTTAGAGATTAAATGTGGAAACAATGAAGGTGGCGAAGATATTATTGTAGTTACACATTCATATACAAACACACAATCTGTCCAAATTGTTGACAGATGACTGAACAACTTAGTGTGATCAATCTTGCCACAACATTTGGCTATTGTTTGTCTGGTAGATTTCAAATAAGTCTTTATTTACACAACACTCAATACATCTTTGATAAATGACATGAACATGGTGAAATTTTAAAATTGTAAATAAATTCTTTGTAATGCTAATGTATATTTATATTAATTTATAATTTAAATGTTTAAATACTATTACAACTTAATCAAAAAATGTTTCAATGATATCTTAATGAGTTCATTTCCAGGTTTGAAAAGTAAATCATTCACATGAAACCAAGATAACTAATTATCTGGAGTAGGGATAACTCAGACTAAGTGATATAGTTAACCCTAAGGATTATCCCGACTTTCATGTGAATGCTTCAACCCAAATTACCTGGAGATGGGAGGAACTTAAACTTTGACATAATTACACATGTGTACTCAATGAATGAAGTGTTCACATGAAGCTAGAGTAATCTCGAGAGACAAGGGTAACTTGGTAGTTGAATTTGATCATGCAAAACAGGGCCAATCGATCTAGTGGTCTCCCAAGTTATCTATCCCTAACCCCTTTGGTAAGTCAGTCGCATATAACATAGTCAATCGAGATATGGTTTGGAAACTCGGCAAACTTCAAAGCGCCTATAATGAGCAGGGATTTTATGTTGAACCGTACCTTACACGGTGCACATCCTTTGTTTTATGTTTCTTAATATTTAAATAGCACGGTTGAGTGATTGAACTGAAACGTTGCTATTGGACAATTCGTTCATTATACTAAAATACAACGTGTTCAGTGACCATGCACCGTGCACAAAAATGCATAAAGGCGAACAAAAAGATAGACCAAAGACTTTAGCCGAGTTTCCAGACCATATCACGATTGACTATGCATGTAAACATGCCTTCACTGCCTTTAACATACACCTTGTTGACAATGCAGTTTTGTCCTAAAATCCTTGCCTCTGCCCTCTGAAAGCAATTTAAAATCTCTTAGTTTAATATTTTGCCTAAATACTGTATAACCTTTGAATAATAATGATTTATATTAACTTATCTAACAACATAAAATTTATAAGTCAGCAGTCTGTTCACAAGCCGAAGAATATCCATAAAAATATTTTTCTCTTGACTAACTACCAATAATATTAACATTTCAAGTGGTGATTCAAATTGTGAGGTTTTCTAATTCTCTTTGATGGAGAAGAATTTGCTTCGGTCATTCCCATTTAGATTTTTCTGACAAACAATTTGAAAACAGGTCGAGCTGCCATGCCGTGCAATGATGGTCGACCAGGCTAAGAATATTTCCCAGATGCGATACAACCTGGTACCATACTTGACCGATATTGCTTCTTTGGTAGCGGGTTTGGTCCAATTTTGGTACCAGCGGTGGATGGTGTACGAATAATGAATTCCAATTGTCTCGACATTTGAAATCTCGAAGCCAGCTGCTTCTAACTGTTGGATGACAAACGACAAAGGACAGCTGGCATCGGCTCCTGGAAAGATATACTTCTCCATGAACAGACCCCAGACAAAATCCTCCCACTGCCAAGCTCTGCGGAGGCCAGCAATTTGAAGGAAAAACACGCCATCATCTTTCATCAGATCTCTCACCTGACAAAGAAAGGACTGAAAATGGATTATCCCTACGTGCTCAGCCATTTCTATACACGTAATCTTATCGTAACTATCTTGAGGGATATCCCTGTAATCGATACAAAGGAAGTCTGCCTTATCCCCTAGGCTTCTTTTCTTGGCCACATCTCTTGCCCACTCTACTTGATTCTTGGCGATGGAAATCCCTGTCGACTTGGCCTCCCTGTGTTCGGCTGCGTAGTTGACCAGTGTGCCCCAACCACACCCAATATCGAGGTGTTTGTCGCCCTCTTTCAGCCCGATTTTCTCGCAAAGAAGGTGTAGTTTGTTTTCTTGTAAATCCTCCAAAGTGTCCCCGTGTTGTTTGAGGATCCCAGCCGTGTAGACCATCATGGGCCCGAGGAAAGCTTCGTAGAAATCGTTGCCGCGGTCGTAATGGTCGCGAACTTGGTCCAAATCTTGCAACCGAGAATGGCTCAGCATCTCGGGCAAGAAATGACCACAGAATATTTTCACATGACTCCATGTCAACTCAAATGTTGAAAAACTTTCACGTTCTTCGAACGCTTCAAGAACATCACCCTTGAAATCGATTCTCTCGTCGGCGTAAGCCTCAACCAGTGTCTCCAATGGCATTTTCCGAGCTTCGTAGCGTTTCGCCAACGCTTCATCTCTAAATTCGATGAACTCTGTGATTTTTGTTGGCGAAGTTTTGTTACGAATGTCGAGATAGTTATAAGTGAGAATAAAAGCCAAGAAAACCGGTACCAAGCTGATAAGAAGCAACCCCGGATAGGTCCACCAAGGCAAGCTAGTCAGGAACAAAATCACAGCTGGTAAAGCGAAAATAAGGAAGAATAGGGTTTTATAAGACACTCGATACCACGGTAAACCAACTATAGCGCTTTCGGTATGACGGTCTTTTTCGTGGATGCCGTTTGAGCGAGCGTGGACGCCGTTAGTGTGAACAAAACCGTTCTTCATTCCAAAGCCCCACACGATAGCTTCGAGCTAAATGACAAATACGAGTAACTCTGAAGCAATATGACGGATGCTCTAAACGCAGATCAAAGTCCTTTGTCCTTGGATGTATGTCTCGTAGTGATGAGAAGTTACACTGATTGGGCCATTCATTGTATTTTGCCGGACACGTCACTTATGCATGAGTCTCCAATTTGCATTTAAAAAAAAATAAAAATAAAAACAAGCCCCCTCGCCAATCAGATTTATACGTGAACAGCTCTATTTTGTCTATTTCTTTTCCGATGTTTTTTCCTTGGTGTTTAGTGTTCCGTTTGCTGGCCAATGAACGAAATTCTTTAGCTGTGTGTTATTTAAAAAGTAAATAAAAATGTATTGTATCGTTGCCAGATGAAACTGTTCAATTATTCATACTGCATGTTGTATAAGAATACTGTTGTTAATTATTCTCAAATTGTTGATCATTCTCGCCAACAGATGGTTTTCGAAGCCACAATATTACATATGAGAACACCGCCCTGATGCACTGAACAACGGAAGAATTGGGGGAAACTCTAATTACAGACGAATTCAAAGACCACTGTGTACTTTTAACGCGGAGCCCAAGTCTAAACGAAACTGTGAACAATAAAAAAAGGATTGAAAAAATGCTTTCTATATAAGAATTGGTATACTTCCTCAAAACCAGATGTCATCGTCGTTTCTTCGACCTATAATATATAATTGCGGTTTAGCATTTCTTTTTTATTGCAAAAGTTCAGCATTTTGTTTCGCTGGCGTTTGAATGCGAAGGGACTTTGCGACAAGAGTGAGTCAGTTATAAAATTAAACACAGGCAGTTCGTTGAAACAAAGACGAATGCTACAAAGTCCAAGGCTTCCACGTTTTAACTTTCAGTGACTTGCTTTTTGAATGTATATATCAGATTAAATTAATCAGTAGTTTAAATTATGAAGGTCAATCGATGAGAGAGCTATCACAAGTGAAGCCTTTTGAGACGTCGAAAAAAAAGTGAGTGCATGGACTAAACTTTTTAGACCAACTCCCAGAATATATGTATTAGTTTGAACTGGTTTACAAGCAAGTTTTTATTTATGTTTTTTTATATAATGTAAACATGTTGTAGAGGTCAAGCATGCAGTAGATTTGCAATTCAAACTCGACGTGTAAGATTGAAAGCTCTTGGTGTTAATAAAGGATATAGACTTGACATAAAATGAATATCATGATATTAATTACAGTCGGTTTCAGGTTGCTTTCGACGGAAATGTTTAGAAGTTCATTCCAAGGTTTACAAGTTCATATTGAACTAGGCATTTGATTGGCTACTAGCCGAACTAAAGTAGGTCAAATGAACTTGCGAACTTCGTCTCCGGAATGGACTTCTAAACATTTCCGTCAAAAACCAGCTGTTTCATCGTAGAGCGATTGAGATCATTATGAGATATCAGACCGAAAGCGAACGTCGATTTTTCGTTATAAAAATCTCGCCAGTTTACCGTCTTTTCACTTTGTTCTGTTCAAAACACTATACCTATACTCAGCAATCTACTTTTTTACATAAATTCTTCAGTAATAAATACTGTTCAGAAAGCAATTTTGACAAGGGCCGCAGCATAAAGATAATCTAATTCGTATATACCCATTGGGAAAAAGAAACTTTTAATATAACGTTAATTTTGTTAATTTCGGCTCGAAATATACTCGACCTCTCACTTTGATGATAATAATTTCAAAGTATAGCGATCATGCAAATGACTGGTCACTAGTGGGTCATTATTTCCCTTCACCACGATGTCTGTCGCTATATATAGAAAAATCTGTAAGGCCAGTGACTACCCTTGTCTAATCTGCATGTGTGTTGCTTTTTTTGCGAAATGCTAACTCAAATCATCCGTTACATAGTCTTTCAGCTTCGAGGTTGTAAAGTTTCTTAAGTTCTTGCTGTACAAGTTGTCTTAGTTGTTACAGTTGATTTCACATTTCTTTACCGCTGTGTGTGGCGAAGTTCGTTGGGGAGTTCAGATATTCGTTCGGAATTACGTTGCTAAGGTTGAAAATTATCCAATCAAATTGCGAGCTTTGGATCAAAACTCATTCTGATTGGATAATTTTTCAACCTTAGCAACGTAATTCCGAACGAATATGCATGCACGGCGGTAAAGTAATGTGAAATCAACTGTAATACTCCGAAAAACTCTGAGCTCTTCTTAGCCGGGACTTTGAACCCACAACCTTCCGATTATATACTGTAGCCAGACGCTGTCATTACATACAGCAAGAACAACCAAATCTGCATAAACCATTCCTCAACGCTATTTGCTAAAAGCAATAATTTTGATACTCCTTTCCCTTCTAATTATCACGGCGATATTTTTATATTTGTTTCTCTCTGACGAAGGGCCTTCGCTCGAAACGTTAGATTCCTACGTTCTCTGTTTTGGCAGTATATCTAACCTTATAACTATATAATTCGATTGTTGCATTTTCAACACTGCCTACGCAACACACTACTTTTATTTCACTATTTGTATATATATATATATATATATATAAATTATATGGCGCCTGAAGATCACCCGGCCCCGCGTGAAACTGACAGTTGCGACACTCAACATTTTGAGGTAAGCCCACTTAAACTATACTATATTCGCTCTACCTTTATGGTATTGAGCACTTTCCGACATTCAAAACACATGAACAAAATCACACGTGCTCGTTTGTTTATATATATATATATATATTCAAATCTCTTTGCTAAGGAATTTTTATTATACAAAACTTTTTTGCCAAAGGCAAGAAAATAATTAAGACACTCGAGATATCGGTGGCATGCAAATAAACTTTGTGTTTTGTTTTTTTAAACACTTCAGGCAATCTTACTTTCATGTTTAACATGTTGCTACTAAGAAATGTTTACATTAGTGATCAACTGAGAATGCGGAGAAAATGTTACAAAATTTTCGGAGATGTGGAAGGTATCGAAACAAATTGAAAATGTTAAATAGGCAAGTTGGTTTGGGGCAAGCATGTGTAATATAATGTAATGGTTTAAAGGCATCGCACAGTTAAGTTTAAGAAGGTTTAACTATTGTTATTAAAAGATAAACCGCATCATCTGATATACTATATCGTAATTGCTTAAAAGCTATGACTTCAAGAAGCCTTCATATATATTTAAGATCAATTTACATGTAAATGTTGAAGTATTTTGGAATAAATTAAAACATTCGTTTATAGATAAATGCTTTGTTATCTATATCCCCTTGATTTCCTTGATCCACTTCAGTGCCTAAAATCCGACCCAAATGCGCGAGATTTATTGAACATTTTTAGCAACATTATACGTAAACTTACAATCTATTAGAACACTTTTTAACGTCATGTACAAACACAAAGTTCGCCGATCTCAGAGTAAATTTTATTGATAACCTATATAAAGTAAATAGTTCATTCAAATTGTTTAATTCCCAAGATATTTTTATGTACTTTATGTCTATGCAAGACAGAACAGGTATGGCTTTGGCAGGGAAATACTGTTTCGATGTTTTAACAATTTTTGATAACTTAACGTAGATAATAGAAATTAACTTTATATATATGTAATATGTATGTCATGTAGTTGTAGTTAGTGTCACGTTTGTATCCTATATACCAAAGCTGGTATTGATGTTGTTGATCAAATAAACTTTCATGTTGCATCTATTGTAAAAAGCATTTTGCTTGTTTTGTTAGTTTTTCAATCCCCTTATATATTGTCTTTACAGTATTGCATTTGTAACGAGAATTAAGCAGGTGTTGCTGTTTTGAAGACAAAGACCAACCCGTTTCTTTGTGGTAGTTTGCGACGTGGGACTCATTAGAAATTAATCGGCGCCGCTTGTGAAATGAAGTGAAAAGGACAGATGCTAGATATTGTATAATAATATATATCTTGTTCTTATATTAATTACTTGGAAAATGATTCGTGTTGCCAACGCAATGAGCAGTAAACCTTTCTAGAAACAATCCTTTTTTCTCCCCTTTATCTTCCTTAAGCCCCGCACAGACGACCAAGTTTTCCTTGACAAGTTTTTCCTTGACAAGTTTTATTTGTTCGTGTGTACGACACAAAAGTGTGTACTTGACGGCAATGGTCGCGTAATAAGCTTCGGAGACGATCTTGACAAGTTTTTCTTTGACGAGGAGCCTTGTTCAAAAGCTGGTCATGCCAGCTTTTGAACAAGGAATATTGTTCGTGTGTATAGTCGTCAAGGAAAACTTGACAAGATCCTCTCCGAAGCTTATTACGCGACCATTGCCGTCAAGGAAAACTTGTCACAACCGTACACACGAGCAATTATAAATTGTCAAGGAAAATGTTTGGGGAAAAAATTGTTCATCGTACACACGAGCAAGGAAAGTTGCAAAGGAACTTGTCAAGGAAAACTTGGTCGTCTGTGGGGCTTTATTCCGAAATGAGATAACTTTATCCCCTCGACCACCAGGGCTATTCCCTTGACGAGTAAAATCGTCTGGCGTTAGCCAGAGTAAAATAGTCAAAGGGTTAAGAATAGACCAGGGGAAATCTTTGCCCTTTGGTTAACGTGTAGTTTCGGAGGAAACACACTATATTAGTGACAAGGCATTATGATGAGTTGTACGTATATACATGCAATGCATGTGGTAGGTTAACCTTCAGTCCTTCAGATTTAGGCCGACGAACGGCGGATTTTGTAGCAAATTCGCCGTGTCTCCATCGTATTTCGCCGTCGCTGGATAAATAAATAATCCATGAATGATTTTAAATTCCCCAACGCGTGTTTTGAAACCCGTTTTGTGCGAAAATGTTCGAAGTAAACTTGCTCTTCCCGCCATATTGAATTATACCGCGCTGGAGTCTGGGATCTACCATTACTTTATATATTATATCATATCCGACTCAGTTGTACGGCATTTTTTACCTCTGAAATGGCTGGAAATGGCTTTTGAGACCTCCAAAATTCCCGGGGGGCATGCCCCAGGAACCCCCAGCAGGATGGGCCTTCGGCCCTGATTCTCCGGGTCATCAATTTCATTCTCAGACCCTTTCACAAAACCCTGAAACGCCGAGGTTTGCGAGCTTGGTGTAGTGTAACACATGTTTGGTGGACGTTCGTCAAGCTTATATGTCGTTTAAGCTGGATGCGAATCCGCGATCTTCTGAATCCCAGCCGCGGGTCGAGTACACTTTTTCTCTATTTGCCCGCTGTAGTTGATTCACCCGTATTAACACACTAACTTTATTCTTTCCCCAAATACACCGTGTAAACCCACAAATATTGAATTGTTTTGAATTTACAACAACATTGTGCAAAGCCAAACTGCTTGTTCTGAACTTGTTCTGAACTTGTTCTGAAACAAAAAGCTTTCTATATATTTACAGGGTCAGAGCCTGTTCAGTTGCTGGCTTCTAAGTACTGATGTTTGGGAGTAAAATCCCATAATTTTACCGTACGATCATACGAGCCTGACACGATGGCAAAGTCGTTAAACTGCATACACGTGACACCGTCACTATGGCAACGAAGTGTTAGTAGTCTTTGACCAGTAGCCAGTTGCCACACCTGTAAATGATTAGACAGAATAGTTAGATATGACTGATAGGATTATCCAGTATTAGTGTGGTGCGGTGTGCAGAGTGTGGTGTGGTGTACAGTGGTACGGTGCAGAGTGTGGTGTGCAGTGGTGTGGTGTGTGCAGTGGTGTGGTGGTGTAGTGTGGTGCAGAGTGTAGTGTGGTGTAGTGTGGTGGGCAGTGGTACGGTGCAGAGTGTGGTGTGCAGTGGTGTGGTGTGTGCAGTGTGCAGTGGTGTAGTGTGGTGCAGAGTGTAGTGTGGTGTGCAGTGGTGTAGTGTGGTGTGGTGTGGTGCAGAGTGTAGTGTGGTGTGGTGCAGAGTGTAGTGTGGTGTGGTGTGGTGTAGTGTGGTGTAGTGTAGTGTGGTGTAGTGGCGTGGAGTCGTGGTAATGGTTGTAGTGGTGATGGTGGTGGTTGTGCTAGTGTTAGGGGTTGTGGTGGTAGTGATGGTGGTGGTAGTGTTGATGGTGGTGGTATAGTGATGGTGGTAGTGGTGATGGTGGTAAAAAGATATACACACTCACCTTCAACGTCTTATCATCTCCTCCACTAATTATCCTCCAACTATCGACCTGCAAACACCTAGGAAAAGAAAGCGAGAGCTCTATATATGACCATGCATTTTTAGCACATTTAAGATGTGAATTTGAACTCCTTTACTGTACTTTACGACAGTTTAAAAAGCTTACCTCACAACAGCAGTATGGCCTTCTGAAGTGATCCAATCTAACGTTCCATAACACTGCAAAAATAAACGGAGAACATCACGTAATGTCAAAAGAGGAAAGAATACTGGCTACCATCCTTGAGAAGGACAAAGGACTGGGGGCTAATCATCCTTAGTTGCAGCCAGTGGCTGAATTGCGAAGGACGCAGATCAACGTGGCCGTGTCGAGGCATATCAAAGGCGCTACAAGCAGCCGCCATACGACACAGTTCAGACCACGGATCACAGCTAAGATGTTAGGTGTTGATTTTACGGAGGGAGGAAAACCGGATAACCCGGCGAAAAACCCTCGAAGCACAGGAGAGATCAACTACAACTCTACTCACATGAGTCCAAGCCCAACAACGGGGTCATTCCCAAGCGGTCACCCATCCAAGTACTAACCCCGTCTAACCGGGCTTAACTTTTGGTGAGAGGCAGCGCGCTAACAGCACACGCCACCCGTGCTCCCCTAAATGTAGGACCAGCATCAAGCCTTGGTAACCACACAAACCTATCGCTGGGCCTCAGCTACAATTACATGCATGCAGGTCTCTGCTAATTAAATCTGGGAATATGTACAGTACATACAAGTAACTCCGCTAGTTGAGGAACTCGCCTTCGCTCTATTTTGTGAAGACGAGTTGTCTTCCTGTAGAAGAACGGCGATATTTAACTCATTTCTGTCCGAGGGCTTCCCCCGAGGTGAATAAAATCGTCTGGCGTTAGCCAGAATAAAATACTAAAGACCAATTCGGACAGGAAAGAGTTCAATATGAAAATCTCTGACTGTCCTGACCGTGTCTCAATAACGCAGTGGTCAGAGCGCCGATTCGGAGACCTTGGGGTCGATTCCCCCCGGTTGGGACAGTCAGATTTTGTATATCATTATTGTGTCAAAAATCCTATCTTAATTCCAACATTTCCTTCCTTCTTTCAATACAAGACATTTTTATTTTCAGTTTCGTACCTTTCCCGTGAAAAGATCCCAGAATTTGAGAGAGTAATCCAATGAACCAGTAATAATCTTCATGCCATCATGAGTCAAGTTTAGGCACGTGACCGCATCCTGGTGTCCATCTAACGTCATCAGACATGTGCCTTCTGTAAGATCCCAAACCTGCATGGTACCATGGGAAGATAAAGTTATTGCACGACAAACATCAGCACGAGAAACATCAACACCAAGACCATCAACACGAAAACCATCAACACGACAACAACCAACAACCAACACGAAAACAACCAACACGAAAACCATCAACGCGAAAACCATCAACGCGAAAACAATCCGGCAACACGAGAAACATCAACACGAAGACCATCAACACGAGAAACATCAACACCAAGACCATCAACACGAAAACCATCAACGCGACAAAAATTAAGACGATCAACAACACGGAAGCCATCAACGCGACAAACATTAACACGAACATCAACACGAAAACCATCAACACGTGAAACAGCACGAAAAACTTAATCCCGCCAAAACTTAAGATTCATCGTAAAAAACAACACATTAAGCCAAACCAGGTCTACCTTAATTTTCTTGTCATATGATCCTGAGACTATTTTCTGATCATCAAACTGAACGCATAAAACAGCGGCTGTATGCCCTCTGGAATAAGCAGACATTCAAGAAAGGGTTAGGCTATACTGTAGATTTAGAACCGTTCACACTAGATCGGGTAGCTTTGGTGCAGATATGAAAACCATAACACACGTTATTTGTCTCACTCACCTTAATGTCAGTTGACATTGCCCTGTCTTTAAATCCCACACCTTAACGGTTTTGTCGTACGAACCACTCACTAATTTCTTATCGTCGGCCTGGAATAGAAAAATGCCATTTCAATATTTCAATCACCGTTCTTCAAAAATCAAAATCCTCGAAAGTCCTCGAAATTTAGTGGCAGTCTTTAAAATCATGATTTTTTCTCTACTAGTTCTGTTTCCTCTTTTAGCTTTATGAATAGAAACTGTATTCTCTCACCTGGAGACATCGCACTGTATGAAGATGGCCGACCATCGTAACCTTACAAGATGCACCAGCCCAGTAAGAGGCAAAAGAAAGATCCCATACCTATACACAAGAGTTGAATGCCTAAATAAGGGGCTTGGACGGACGGAAGGAAGAGAAAAGGAAGAGAGAATGAAGAGGAAGGGAGGGAGGGAGGGAGGAAGGAAGGAAGGAAGGAAGGAAGGAAGGAAGGAAGGAAGGAAGGAAGGAAGGAAGGAAGGAAGGAAGGAAGGAAGGAAGGAAGGAAGGAAGGAAGGAAGGAAGGAAGGAAGGAAGGAAGGAAGGAAGGAAGGAAGGAAGGAAAGAAGGAAGGAAGGAAGGAAGGACGGACAGACGGACGGAACTCACCTTGATGGTGCGGTCTGTTGATCCGCTAACCAATCTATTGCCGTTCAAATCAAGACAACGTACAGTCCCAGAATGCCCTTCTAGCGTCAGCATTAGCTCACATGTTGTGCTACTGATGTCCCAAAGCTAGAATAAGCAATGAATTATGTCACGAAAGAATATTTAATCATACTGCTAATACACCAAAATTCTTACTGGGCAGACCTAGAAGCAGTGCGTACGTGCGTTTGTCTCTGCGCATGAGTGTGCTTCTGTGCTTGTGCGTGCGTGCATGTGCGCCCATAGGCGTGAATCACTGGCGTGAATCACTGGCGTGAATGCGTATGTAGTTGTGTGTGATGTGGGCCCATAGGCGTGAAGGCGTATGTAGTTGTGCGTGCGTGCATGTACGCCTCTAGGCGTGAATGCGTTTGCAGTTGTGCGTGCGTGTATGGGTGTATGGGTGTATGTGTGTGTTTGTGCGCCTGTATGCGTGAATGCGTATGTAGTTGTGCGCGCTTGCGTGCGTGCATGTGCACCTGTAGGCGTGAATGCGTTTCCAGTTGTGCGTGCGTGCATGTGTGTGTTTGTGCATATGCGCATTTGTGCCTAGAGTACGCCCCCTTTTATATCAGAGGGGCCCTCTCCCCCAAACACACACACACAGTCTTGCTAATCATGACAAACGTCGTGGTCAAGGTCAAGGATAAAGATAGACCTAAAACCAACACTCCCATGTAGAGACTGCGGACGTGTACATGGAGGTAAGGTAGCGCTGCGCACTTACTTTGATCGTTTTATCTGAGGAGCCACTCACTATTCTTGTATCGTCAAACTGAACGCAAGCAATACCTAGAAGTAAAAGTTTATATAGTATACATATTTCCTCAGTTTGTGTCGTAGAATGAGTTATGGTTGAACGATGAATTTATAATTTGTTTTACGGATGAATGTTTAATGTTAAACAGACCTTGGTTGTGGCCTTGATAAGTTCTTAGTTTGTACTTTCCGTTTAACCAGTTTCTTTGTAAAAGGAATCTTTCTGCTAAAACCTTTTTCCACTGGAAAATAAGCAAAGTTTGATGAAACGAAGGAGGGGAAGGAAGGAAGGAGGGAGGGAAGGAGGGAGGAAGGAGGTAGGGAGGGAGGGAGGGAGGGAAGGAAGGAAGGAAGGAAGGAAGGAAGGAAGGAAGGAAGGAAGGAAGGAAGGAAGGAAGGAAGGAAGGAAGGAAGGAAGGAAGGAAGGAAGGAAGGAAGGGAGGGAGGGAGGGAGGGAGGGAGGGAGGGAGGGAGGGAGGGAGGGAGGGAAGGAAGGAAGGAAGGAAGGAAGGAAGGAAGGAAGGAAGGAAGGAAGGAAGGAAGGAAGGAAGGAAGGAAGGAAGGAAGGAAGGAAGGAAGGAAGGAAGGAAGGAAGGAAGGAAGGAAGGAAGGAAGGAAGGAAGGAAGGAAGGAAGGAAGGAAGCAATCAAGCAAGCAAAGAACAAAGAATCTTACATGTATTTTGCCATTAGGTCGAGTGTATTTGAGATACTGTATTCTACTGCTGGCCTCAGACAGCTGATATTCAGGACTCCTAAAGCATCAGAAAATAAATACATGAAATAAAAGCTTGCGACACCCTAGAGTATCTCTAAGACACTAGTTTACCTTGTGAGTTGTTGCCATAGCAAAGGGTTATTTGCAAATTTACTCCATGCTTTATTAACTTGATTACAATGACATAAACTCACTTGAAAAAGTAAAAGTGAAGCAATCATCAAAGGAAGGACAATATCCATGTATTGCAATTTTTTTTAGATAGAGCAAAGTGAAAATTGGTAAACTGCTGAGAATAGTTTTGATAACAAAATACTGACATTTCAAGCGGAGGTGGAACCCTTACTCTGATCAGTGAAGGGCAGCACTCGAAACGTCAGTATTTCATCATCAAAATTATTCTCAACAGTTTACCATCTTTTCATTTTGCTCTATCCAAAACACTGCCTACACAGCACTATACTTTTTTACATTTTCCTTGGATGAAAGACCTCTGCTTTAAATGCCAGTATTTCATTATCAAAATTATTCTCAGCAGTTTACCACCTTTTCACTTTGCTCTATCTGAAACACTGCCTACACAGCACTCTACTTTTTCACATTTTCCTCTGATGAAGGGCTCTGCTTGAAACGTCAGTATTTCATCAAAACTATTCTCAGCAGTTCACAACCTTTTCACTTTGCTCTATCTGAAACACTACCTACACAGCACTCTAGTTTTTTATATTTACAGTTCATTTCTCTCGTGCCTACCTGGATCTAAATATGCAAGTATTTTCAAGGTGACTGGATACGGTAACCACACGAGCATGTCTTGGCAATTTGGAGGACAAGATTTATGAAGATTATTTTCCATTGCAACCGACAAAAGATGCATCTGTGGTAACTCGCATCGATTCTTCAGAAAACAATTGTAAAAAAAGAACCAAAATTATAAAATAGTGGTGCGCATTATGATCTGTATAGATGATATTTACAATTATATCATTATAGTACAGCTTCTGTTAAGCAAGCTAGAGTCTCTTTTGGTAGCTCAGCAACTGAGATAATGAATGTCAACTTACAAGAAGCTTTTTCATTACAATGTTCTTCTGTTCATCATTGAATTCGTCAAACCAGCTCATCATCAACTAAAAAAGCATCAAATACAGTATAACATTCAGACTACAGTACTGCTAAAGTAATACACAGTATTTGAGTAACCAACATCATGGGCTATATTATATATATATAATATTATTATTATTATTATTGGTTACAATAGCCCCCAAATACAAGGTGGGCCACAGCCTACAGCCCTTGCACACAAGGGCAATGGCTCATAAGGCATAAGCTACCAAAATTGGCTAGCCTACATAGTCAAGATGCAATATACTAATCTCTTTGAACAACTATTATTTTATTATTATATTTTTTTTTAAATTTTATCATTATTTTTTTTTTATTATTATTTTTATTATTATTATTATTATTATTATTATTATTATTATTATTATTATTATTATTATTATTATTATTATTATTATTATTACTATTATTATTATTATTAGTGTACCCCCCTCCACACACATACCCTCACAAGTTTCATAATTTTTTACATGTAACTCATCCTAAGCTAGCCAAAAATGACCCCTTTATTGTTTTATTTAGTCTAATGGGAGACATTTTCACTCTTCAAAGGGAGAACCCTCAGACATCCTAGGCAGCAATGGGTTAATTTGTTTTCAAATTATTATGTTAAACGTACCTCAGTTCTCATTTTAAAAACTTGTCCTGGCACAGGCAACCCAAGTTCATCATTCATTAACTCTGCCTGCTTCAACGTCTTCCAAGGACTTATTGGAACACTTTGATTTGAAAGATCTTCATCCGAGCAAGATGCATAATCTGACGTATTTGATGTGTCCAAAACCTGAATTGCATTCTTACTAAGTTTGCCATCATCATTACTTGCAAGCACTGGGGCAGATTGTCTCACATCTTCCTGTGGAACATCTTGCTTCCAAACACTTCTTACTTTTTCTGAAGATTCTGAAGAACATACTTTACCACCATCTCTCTCATCTGGCATATATTTACAAACATGTGGTACACTAGGATCATCTTCTTTGCCCATTGGAGTACATGTATCTCTGATTTGTATTTCATTGGAAATGCAATTCTTCACGCTTTCATCGCAAGCAAAAGCATTCTTAAGACCAGTACATGGCTTTGACAAATCTTCTGTTTGCTTACTTAATTGGGTAGCACTGATTTCTGGTTGTTTTATCAATGGAATTTTATCATCCAAAAATCTTTCAAGTGAGCTGTTCTCATTTATCCCAAATTCACAAATATCTTTAACAGCTTCCAAGCCAGAAGCATCACAAATATCAGAAGTGCCCACTGCAAATATGTCAACAGTTTTATCAGTAATTGAAGGTGGACAATGCTGAATCTCTGCCTGTTCTGAATCTCCCATAGGATTATCATCTAAATAATTTTTGTTCAATATATTTGAAGAGCTATTGGTAATTCCAAGAGAATTACTGGAACAGTCTTTTTGAAAATTTAAATTAGTATTTTCATTATATACACTGATATGTACACCTTGATCACTTTTATTATCTAACAATTGTTGTTCCTCGAACATGGAATTTTTGCAAACATTATTGGAGCCCTCTTGAATTTCTGAGAAAAGTTGGTCTTCATTTGTGTGCTCAGACATCTGAACTCTATCTTCAATAGCACTGCCTGTCCCTTGTACTGTTGCAGAAGGACTTGGATTTTCACAAATGCTCTCAAAGATTTCATCTTTATCAGACAAAGGAAAATCAGAAAGACAATTATCAACAGTTTGTTCTTTCATTTCTGCTCCAATTAATTCAGAATTTTCTAGTACAGCTTCATCACCTTGTGTTACAGAGATTTCTTCAGTTGGTAGACTTGAGTCTTCCACACTTACATTCCTTGGTAGAATTATACCGCATGACTCGTCTTCATCATCTACCATCGTGCTTGATAAACTGGGTGAATCAGGACTACATAATATTGGTAATAAATCCATACCAGTTTCCAGAAAACTAGTTGAGAGACCATTATCAATAACTCCAGTATCACTAGAGGTCTGTAAATCTTGTAAATGGGGAAAGCTTGTTAGAATATCTGGACTACTAAAACTATTCACAAAAACTGCTTCTTCAGGTCGACACGCGTTAGATGTTGATTCCTGTGAAGACGTCTGATCTTCTTCACGAATGGATTTCTGTAAAGATGAACAGTCTCTTGGGAAGGGAGTTTTCTCATTTGGTCTTTCATTGAAGTTAATTATTTCTACACTGGAAGTTGATCCCTGATTCTTAGGCACATTTGATGGCACGTGAACTTCTTCTGGGGTGGGTGTTATTGTTGTCTTTACACTGTGGTTAAAACTGCTCAGCCTCCTTATGCAGGTACTTTTTGGTGACTTATAGAAATGAACAATACCAATGATACTACCATCTTGATCTCGGATTTCACCCATTGAAGAACTTGCTTTCTCAAGCTTCATAAAATCTGCAGTGTTAGCACTCTTTGATTTCCTAACTTGAGCATTTATAAACTCTGTATTCAACTCGCCGCTGAAGGTTGCTGTACGTCGTAGGCCATAGCACTTTTGTTTTAACGGAGGTGATGAAACACCACCTGTTTTGTACCGAGGACCTGAATTTCTTCGTTTAAAACTAGAAACATTAGTAAATGGCCCAGAAAAACTATTCCAGCGACGAACACCTTTTTCTGACAATGGACTCTGCCTGACTGAGGAGTGAGGAGCATAGCTAACTGAGGACGATGATAGAGACTTTGACACAGAGTCTAATGGATGATGACGAAGGTCTCTTAAAGGCAGCACTACAGGTGGATTCAGCTCCCGAGCTATACCTGTTAAAACTGATGCATGCTTTGTGTTTCTCGCAGCTCTAGAACTAACATGACAACTGCTTCCAAAATCACAAAAGCTTCCAGTAGCTGTTGGACTATCTGCTCTGTAATTATTATATGTTTCCGACTTCTCCTTTATACAGCTGCTGTGGACACTCCTTGCATGGCTGTGGGGTTGTGTCTTGGCAATATCTGATTTACACTGGCGTTTGCATGACGAAATTCGGAACTTTCTACTAGCACTTCTCGTAAAAGACCATGAATTAGAATGCCTTTCACTGGCCCCTGTTAAATCACGTTGAAAGTCAGTACCTAGATCATGACACTGACACACGCTTTGTTTGCCTATCTTACTCCTTCTTGTGAGCCACATGACCTTTTTCCAAACTCGAGATTTCGATTTGTTGGTTTCCTTTATAATCTTCCCATCGCATTCACAGCATTTCAGTGAATTGACAACATCTTGTCTCCCTTTTTCGGTGGTTGAATATGGTGGATGGGCACTTGTGCTCTGTATTTGTTCAGAAAAATCCCTTGTTTTGTCCATTGTGGGTCTTTAATTAAGTCACAAAAGGATATAATCATTTGAGGAAACACTCTCTCAGCAGAGAAGAATAAAACAAATGTTAAAAACAGTCACGAAACGTTATAATATTTCGTACTTTAATACAAGAGACCTTGAATATGGATATATTAAATAACTACACTAATTGGCTTACCCAGCATGCAGCTGCCGAATACTTATTTTCAATCTGCTAAAATGACATGACAACATTTTTGTTAAACAATTTTATCCCAAAATACCAAAAAATAACTCTTATTCTGACTAAAATATTAATCCTTATAATAGAAATAACCACAAGGCTACTTCTAACCCCCAAAACCCACAAATTCTAAGTTTTAAAAAAGGGAAAATAAAAAGGCGAAGACGTATGGTCAGTTTGATAGATGGAAACTAATTTCCTGATATTCACTATTCACTAAAGAAAGACTAGAACCGAGTGTCGAAATATTTTGTTAATTTTCTTACTAGGGTAGGGAGGGTTTACAAAATTTTTTTAAAATTTTATATTACTTCACGGCTCAAATTTAAACTCTTTTTCGAAGAAAGTTAAGATGAAAGTCTATTGTAGTCTTAATGGTTTTATTTTGATCATTGTTAAAATTCTTGGGCTGGGTATAATGACGTGAAGTCATTAAATTTAATTTATGCCACCCCCACAGGGGAAGTAACGCATAGATCTAAAAATAGAAACGTGAAATCGAGGACATAAATATAAACCGACGCCTTTATTTCACTGTTTCAGCGTAAAGTCGTCTTGACGAAGGAAGGGAACGCGAAATTCGCTAGGATCTGCGAGAGTTTAGTTATTATTCAGGACACACACTCGAGGTATACTTCTATGTTGATCTCCTGACGTTATAGTATCCGAATTGTTTCAATCGGTTGCGAGAGGAAGTGAGAAATTACGGATATCGTTCGAACACGGAATTCGTTCTATATATTACATGTAAATATCTAAGGGTGTTGCTACGTTTATATAAATTTCTCCGTGTTTTGTAGATGCGGGATTTCAAATTAGTGCTCCTTGGGTCTGGTGGTGTCGGAAAGACTTCTTTGGTAAGCGAGTATGCTGTGTTTTTTTGTCCTTTTATTTGAATAAGGAGTATGAAGGGGCCGTCGACAAATAGATTTCGTCCCCAATCGCGGACTCCCTCCCCCCCCCCCCCCCCCCCCTATCATCGCGGACCAGTGGATATCTGAAACACACCAACGAGTATGTTGACCGTACTAATACTGCCATTTTGACAACAAGTATAGACACATAGCGTAGTAATAGATGTAGACTCATGGTGTATAACGAATGTTTATATTTAAATTCAGATTTCGTCCTAATTTTTCTTGTTATCGCGGATTCAAGATTACCCCCGTCCCCCATCGCGGAACAAGTCCGCGATTAGGGACGAATCTATTTGTCGACGGCCCTTGAAGTGTTGCAAATTAAATACCCATGTCTATTTCACTCTTCCTTTTGCGTCGTGAAAATAGAACCGTACAGTTCTCTCTGCATTAACTTTCTAAATCGCTTTGTTTATAGACCGTCCAATTTGTCCAAGGTCTTTTTCCTGCGCATGAGTATGATACAGATATCGAAGATTCATACAGAAAGGTCCTGGATAGTCTTCAGAATTTATAAATATTAAGATTGGTTCTAATTTACAGCCATTCAAGTTACAGGCTTCTAATCGTGATTAGTATAAATTTACAAGTTTCTATCACAAATCCTTGAATTTCATTGGCTATCGCAGGAGTTACTATCCACGAGTTGCTATCCGCTGACAATCTTGTTCCCAGAGCCCATGTTCCCCACCCGGGAAACGAGAGACTCTGGGATAATCCGTTTCACATCGATATTTCATTGGCTGATGAACACAGCCGAATAACAATCTTCCGGATAACAAGAATCCTGTGATGGCGTGAATGGATTATCCCGAATGGGCTCTGGGAACGAGATTGATCCGCTGATAGAAACCTCTGGCGATAAGCCAATGACAAGCCTTCTTTTAACTACAATGACCAATCACAAAATGCGTAGTATGTCACAATCAAAGTAGAGCCAGCGGTTCTTGTTAAGCAACAATGGCGCCGAAATTATAAATGGAGTGGGCAAATGACAGAAGAAATTGAACATTTACGGGAAGCAAACAGATAACCAAAACGGCTACAAAATGGTTATAATGGAAATTATTAATGGTAAGATCGTTAAATTGTTTATCTGTGTTCATTTAAAACGAAATATCTGGAAACAAAACACATTTCAAAATTACGTTTGCTATTGATAAGATTTCGTGATGTAAACTACATTTTAAAATGAAAGTTTCTTTCAACTTTTTGTCATTTTTACATATCAAATGAGTGGAAATATATTGTTTCAATATTGTACATGAAAACCCATGCTAAATTATGCAAGAAAACTTTTTGAGTTTTCGATCAGTTGCCGTACGGGACAAGGCGAAATGACAAATGTTGAACGTTAGGTGTGAGATTTAAAACGCATTTGTTAACGTTTCAAACGTGCAAGTTTAACTGGAAAATTTGACGTTTCAACAATACCCCAATCAATCACCCTGTCAAGAAATGGAGGGTGATTCATTAGGCTATTGTTAAAACGTCAAAATTTTCCAGTTAAACTTGCACGTTTGAAACGTAAACAAACGTGTTTTAACTCTCACGCTAACGGTTGATCACAAATGGTAGTAAAAATGTATTAAACGAGCTTCAAAGAATACGTTATGGTCGAGAATTTATTTAACTTTTGTTGGTAAATTTATACTAAAGCCCTAATCAAACGAGAACGCAAGTCATCGCAAGTTGGCAGTCAGAATTTCTGTGGTTGTCGTTCGAACACCCAAATTAACAAAATAAAGGTTTCATGAGTGTTTTAAACAAGTTTTAACTTTGTCACGGTACATGATAATATCAGGGGCGCAACTAGAAAATTTCGAGGGCAGGGGTTGAACGCAAAAAAAGGGCAAAGTCGTTCAGTATTCTAAACAATTTGGGACTAGAAGGCAGTGGTGTGGGAAGCAGAGATTCTAGGGGGGTCCGGGGGCATGCTTCCCCGGAAAATTTTTGAATTTTAGGTCTCTGAAACGGCATTTCCTGCATTTTTAGGACGCTTTTCTCGTATTTTCAGTTGCGGAAATGTTTATTTTGGTCTCGCATTATTGCGGAGAATTGTATTGCGTGCTACAACACGATTAATTATCTGTTTATCTAATGTCTAACCTAGTATTAGAGGTCGCACAAAAAGGGCAGGGGTTAAAAAGGGCAGGGGTTGCAACCCCCCCAACCCCCCCCCTAGTTGCGCCCCTGCACATATTTTCGGCAAACTATTCAGAGCGGCTGGCTGAGATAGCGTGACTGCCAACTTAGGATGACTTGCGTTCTCCTTTGATTAGGGCTTAAAACAATTAGACAACTCGTTGTCTAATTGTTAAATAGAATTTCCTAGACATCAGTTTAATTTTTGTATTAATAATAATTGTGTTTCTTCATGAGATCTTGTGAATATTAAAGTACTTTATTTTTAAACTTTTCTTTTTTTAAAATTTATTTAATAAATTAAAGTTTGCCCCAAGCGCATGCGCTCATCTGGGGGGCTTACTTTTAAGTAATTATACATTGCTAAATTTGTTTCACGGCTATATGTGAATGTATAAAAAAAGGAAGGAAGAAAAGAAAAATGAGAAAATACCGACGGGTGTCAAGAATCACTAGAACAAAAACGATTCGATGATAATTATATAACTGAACATGAGAGAATATTTCATTATTTGATTCCAATGATAATGAAGCTGAACCAAATAAGAAAATTTGCACAATTTGATCTTCATTGTTTTTTAATACTTTCTGATTTCTTTCAGCAAGTTGAAGTGGACGGACAACAATGTATGCTAGACATCACAGTTGTGGCGGCAATGGTAAGGACACCAGTCGATAATCATTTCTTAAACGAGGACTTGAAACGTCTCATCAATGTTGCTATTTACACAAAAGTGGTCCCTGGGTTTCATATAAATGAATAACTCACCCTGTTTACACGATGCTGGTACAATTTGAAAACGGGACAAAATCATGCTGTTTAGGCCTTGCGTTTACACGATACCGGCACAAAAATGACATGAAAATGGCACAAAAAACATATCCGAAGTTCATACATACAGTATTTGCAAAGTTATATCAAAATAGCAAACACTGCAACTGCAAAAGGAAAAACAAACTTCACCAATTCACCCAGGTCAGACAAAATGAAAAACGTTTTCCTCTATTTTAAAAATTCTACCACAGATATAATTTTACAGTATCTTCTGTTTGATATCAAGCCCAAGCTTCTGTGTTAAATATTTTATGAACAATATTCAAAATTCTACAACATTAGGGAGAAGTTCCCTTCCCATTGACAAGCAATGGTACGAACATTTTGAACATTTAAAAAAAAATACAGATAATGGAAAAACATGAATTATAAACCAAATGAAAGCTTATGAAATTGTGAACATACGTACACAATATGTCTTTCACCAATGCGTAGTTTGGAAGTTACTAGCCATTTTCCCAGAACATTTTGCGAATTCAGCAAATGGCACGCTTGCTGAGTGACGTCAAAAAACAAAAATTTGGTCAGGAGGGGTAAGGGCATAGTCAATGGCACGCTTGCTGAGTGACGTCACAGACTGACGAATCTCGCGCATACGCAAAAAGGAGTTGGACTTCTGGTTGAGTATCTATTTAACAAATAGATTCCATTTTGCCGTTGTCTGTTCAGTTATAGATGCACAGATGATGTCACAACGTGGTAAGAACAAAAAAGTGGCCCACGAGATGTAGTCGAGTGATTCACTGATGTTCTTACCACGTTGTGACGTCCTCTATGCATCTATAACTGAACAGACCATGGGAGAATGGAATCTATTTGTTTTATACAATAAAAAAGTTTAAAAAAACAACTTTTGATGAGATTTATTGAATTTCCCACCGAACTTCCGGGGTATTGAAAAAGATGAAGCACGCCATCTGATGTGATCCATGATCTATACAAAACAAGCAATATGATTGGTTCGTGACATTGGAGTGGTGATTTTCATTGGTTCACATGACAGCTAACAGAACAAGTTGTGACGAAATCCGTGCATCTGTCCAGTAATAGATCATGGCTCTCGACCAATGATAACGTGCAAAACATTTAGCTTATTCTATAATCTGTGCTGCAGTGCTGAATAAAATTGTCTGGCGTTAGCCAGAATAAAACACTAAAGACTCGTCTTAAGGCTTCGAAGTGTTAACCCATACAATAATATATGGTGGTTGTCATTTGAGTTTTAACTAATAAATACTACCATTTGCGATCAACCGTTAGGCGAAAGAGTTTGTTTACATTTCAAACATGCAAGTTTAACTGGAAAATTTTGACGTTTTAACAATAGCCTGATAAATCACATGGCATTTTTTGACAGGTTGATTGATTGGTGTATTGTTGAAACGTAAAATTTTTCAGTTAAACTTGCACATTTGAAATGTGGACAAACGCGTTTTAACTCTCACGCCTAATGGTTGATCGCAAATGGTAGTATTAATTTCAAAATTGTTTTATTTGGATTTTGGACTTCTAACTACTGTAACAACCACAGTAGCTGCTGTTTTGTGAGACAGTATGGTAACTGACTTGTGAATGAATTGCTTTTATATAGCAACAATTTACAGCTATGAGAGATTTATATATGAAAAATGGACAAGGTTTTCTTTTGGTTTATTCCATAACATCGCAATCTTCTTTCAATGATTTGGGAGATCTTCGTGATCAGATTATTCGA
The DNA here is from genome assembly GCA_035771165.1 of Paragorgia papillata. Taxonomy (NCBI): domain Eukaryota; kingdom Metazoa; phylum Cnidaria; class Anthozoa; order Scleralcyonacea; family Coralliidae; genus Paragorgia; species Paragorgia papillata. Next base: position 363,206 of record JAWNZC010000393.1, on the reverse strand, counting down.
ATAAAAGACACAAGTGATGTAAGTTCTGTTATCAATGTAACTCTTTATCTACATTGCAAGATTTGCGTACACCATTTTAAGAAATTGTAATGAGTTTTCTGTGGTATTTTAAGGTTCCAATGGTTTTGGTTGGCAACAAATGTGATTTGGAAGATGAAAGAATTGTTGGTAAAGATCAGGGACAAGCATTAGCAAAACAATTTGGCAATTGGTAATTAACAAAACAGTTTAGATATGACTAATAGGATTATATTTAGTATAAATAAAGTTAACTATAATTACTGTTTTTATAATTTTTAATTATATTTAAAATTCCAATTATTTTTTATCATTTTCTGTACCAGTGCCTTTCTGGAAACATCCGCCAAAACCAAGATCAACGTCACAGAAATATTCTTCGATTTGGTTCAACAAATCAACCGAAAAACTCCAGAAGTGAAGAAAACTGGCAGAAGATTCCCTCGCTGTACCTTATTGTAAAAAGAACAAAATCTACGAGACTGTGAAGTGTGAAAGGAGCTTCAAAAGTGCATGACTATATTAAAAAAAAACACTTTGCACTTGGAGGCTGTTTGAACAAAGAAAAGTACTGTAATAATATCTGACAACTTATTGTGGGACTTCGGAGATCAATTTAGATTAGCTAAAAGCAGGGTTTATATGCTTTATATATAGTGGGAAAGAAACAGGGGATATTTTCAAGGACTTGTTTTAAACTATGGTCAAAAGTGTATCAAAAATGAAGCTGTGACATTCACTACAGAGACACTTAGAGGCTCTGACTTTATAAAAACTAACCGTAAAATCATCTGGCATCATGGACAGAGTAATTAGGAACAAAGAGGGCAGACTCTTGGAATTAGGAAAGGGTTTAAAGTGCATATAACTCCAAATTTCTTATCATCTAAATACGTTCTACCTTTGGCAAATAGTTCAACAACGAAATATTTTTTAGATTGGAGTAACCTTTATTGCTTTAATAGAGATTTTTGTTTTCAAAATGGTAATAAGATGACGCCAAAGTAGTTATCATTATCTATACAATATTTATTTGCAGGAGTGACATGACCCAATTCTTCCATTAATGGTGTGTTTGAAGTACAACATGTTCCATATTGTATGAGTTTTTCCACAAAAATTCTCAGGTAGTTTATCTTGTCAAAAAGAGAAAGAAAGCCAAATGCCTACATAGACGTCATCTCATTACCATACTAGAAATGCGAATCGCCAAAAAACATTGAAGAATAGCTCCAATCAAGAAAATATTTCACTGAACAACTGTTTGCTCTATGTAGAACGTATTCAGCTGATAACAATGTTACAAGTTGAATAGTGTTGTTGCACGTATTACCACCCACCTTAAACATTGTCACGCAACAATGATTTTGTTGCAAGTTGAAACAGCATGTTGCAGCAAGTTCTAGTACTAATAGTTTCTAACATATTTTTGTAAATTAAGTAGTTTTTAGCTTATAGTTATATATTTGTAAACTTTTATGTGTAAAATAGATATTTAAGTTCAATTATCTTTCATTGTAAAATATAGCACACAATTCAGCCCTTTAGGCAGCCATGTGTAACTTATTTTAATAAAATCTATCTAACCTACCTACCTACCTACCTATCTATCTTTATACAATACCCTGGTTGCTATGCGTGTTTTCATTGGTTGTTGGCCATGATCTATTAGAGGACAGACACATGGTCACTTCAGATCACTTCAGCGACTTGCTTTTTTCCTTCTTCATGCCCCAAAATCCGGCAAGAGTTTCGACAAAAACCTTTTAAATTTTTATTGTATAAAACAAATAGATTCCATTTTTTTGTTGTCTGTTCAGTTATACCGGTAGATGCACAGAAGACGTAACAACGTGGTAAGAACATCAGTGACCCACTCGACTGCATCTCGTGGGCCACTTTTTTGTTCTTACCACGTTGTGATGTCATCTGTGCATCTATAACTGAACAGACAACGGCAAAATGGAATCTATTTGTTAAATCTGTCTATCAAGTAGAACTGGAGTCTACTTTTTTCAACAAATTTTTTCAACTTGCAACAAAATCATTGTTGTGTAACAATGTTTAAGGTGGGTGGCAGAGGGTGGGCAGGAATATGTGCAGCAATGCTTTTCAACTTGCAACGCAACTTTGGCAAGTTGAAGAAAAATGTTGCCTGTGTTACCTCACCTTAAGAATTGCCAGTAACTTTGCCATCTATTTCATATTTCTTAATAGTGTGAAATTAAATTATTCTTCCAAACTTCAGTCTTGTGTTAATAATTCAAAAACATACTTAAAGTCTAAAAGAAGTGGACTAATTGAAATGCATATACCATACATGTAATATATACCACACAATATGGGTAGCAGAGCTGTATGTAAGCATTAATTACCGAGAACCAGGGCATTTATATAGGTATATAAGCACCCTGCCAAGAACCAATGCATTACCGTAAGTGCACCGAGGGAAGTATAGATCGTTTTCATCTGATGTCACGGTGGCCATATTGGTGTACCAAAACAATGAAATGGTGGCCATGTTGGTGTACAGTATGGGAATTGGCTCTTTCTTATTCAAATATTTTGTATTGTTTCAAAAGACATTAAAATAAAGTATATTATTCAGACTACAGTCTACTGCTGAAGTAATACACAATAAGCAATGTCATGGGCTATATAGAATATTTAAGTCTACCATCTAACCCCCCTCCACACCTTCACAAGTTTCATAATTTTTTAACCCATCCTGAGCTGGCCAAAAATGACCCCTTTATTGTTTTATTCAGTCTAACACCAGACAATTTCAATCATCAAAAAGAGAACCCTCAGACATGCTAGACAGCAATGAGTTGAAAGATCTTCATCCGAGCAAGATGCATAATATGACGTATTTGATGTGTCCAAAACTTGAATTGCATTCTTACCAAGTTTGCCATCATCATTACTTACAAGCACTGGGGCAGATTGTCTCACATCTTCCTGTGGAACATCTTGCTTCCAAACACTTCTTACTTTTTCTGAAGATTCTGAAGAACATTACTTTACCACCATCTCTCTCATCTGGCATATATTTACAAACATGTGGTAAACTAGCATCATCTTCTTTGCCCATTGGAGTACATGTATCTCTGATTTGTATTTCATTGGAAATGCAATTCTTCACGCTTTCATCGCAAGCAAAAGCATTCTTAAGATCAGTACATGGCCTTGACAAATCTTCGGTTTGTTTACTTTGGGTAGCTCTGTAGGGAAAATAAAAAGGCGAATGACGTATGGTCAGTTTGATAGATGGAAACTAATTTCCTGATATTCACTAAAGAAAGACTAGAACCGAGTGTCGAAATATTTTGTTAATTTTCTTACTAGCTAGGGTAGGGAGGGTTTACAAAATTTTTTTTAAATTTTATATTACTTCACGGCTCAAATTTAAACTCTTTTTCGAAGAAAGTTAAGATAAAAGTCTATTGTAATGGTTTTATTTTGATCATTGTTAAAATTCTTGGGCTGGGCATAATGACGTGAAAGTCATTAAATTTAATTTATGCCACCCCCACCGGGGAAGTAACGCATAGATCTAAAAATAGAAACGTGAAATCGAGGCCATAAATATAAACCGACGCCTTTATTTCACTGTTTCAGCGTAAAGTCGTCTTGACGAAGGAAGGGAACGCGAAATTCGCTAGGATCTGTGAGAGTTTAGTTATTATTCAGGACACACACTCGAGGTATACTTCTATGTTGATCTCCTGACGTTATAGTATCCGAATTGTTTCAATCGGTTGCGAGAGGAAGTGAGGAATTACGGATGCCGCTAAGTTGCGAAGAATCGTTCGAACACGGAATTCGTTCTATATATTACATGTAAATATCTAAGGGTGTTGCTACGTTTATATAAATTTCTCCGTGTTTTGTAGATGCGGGAATACAAATTAGTGGTCCTTGGCTCTGGTGGTGTCGGAAAGAGTGCTTTGGTAAGCGAGTATGCTGTGTTTTTTTGTCCTTTTATTTGAATAACGACTATTAAGGGTGCTGTTCATACTGCTACTTGTGATGGACCTGGGAAAGTTGACGAAGTGTTGCAAATTAAATACCCATGTCTATTTCACTCTGCGCCGTGAAAATAGAACCGTACAGTTCTCTGTGCATTAACTTTCTAAATCGCTTTGTTTATAGACTGTCCAATTTGTCCAAGGTATTTTTGTTGAAAAGTATGACCCGACCATCGAAGATTCATACAGAAAGGTAAAGTTGGTCCTGGATAGTTTTCAGAATTAAATATTAAGATTTGTTCTAATTTAAAGCCATTCAAGTTACAGGCTTCTATAAATGGTAAATAGAATTTTCTAGCCATCAGTTTAATTTTTGTTTACATGTAGTATCTTGTGTTTCTTCGTCATTGACATCTTGTGAATATTAAAGTACTTTCATAAGAACTGCTTGTTAAATTCATTGTTTTGTAATACTTTCTGATTTATTTCAGCAAGTTGAAGTGGACGGACAACAATGTATGCTAGAAATCTTAGATACTGCTGGAACGGTAAGGACACCAGTTGTAACATGTCGATAATCATTTCTTAAACGAGGAAGAAATGGCTTTGGGTATTATTGTTGTCCACTTTTGAAACGTCTCAATGTTGCTATGTACACAAAAGTGGTCCCTGGTTCATATAAATGAATAAGATTTATTTATTTGAGTGCCAGCCCATATTTTAGTATTTGAACGTGTATAAGTTTATGCCCTATGATCAAAACTTGCTTTCACTGATTGAAAGAAAGTCGTCGTTTGAGGATTATTAACATTCAATCCGTGGGAAATACTTTTGACCACGCTTGATATTAGTCTTTCTGATTGTCTGGAATCTGAAGAATTAATATATCTGAGTCACAAATAATTTATGGTTAAATTTCTTCCTTGCTGTGCTAGAGTTTTCTTTTAATATTTCAAGATTAAAACTCACACAGCAGCACCCTGTGGGCTTAATACCATACCGTGATCATTCTGAAATTAATATTAATTGCCTGCACTTCATTGAGCCTTGTGTACTTCAGCGTGAGAAAAATAATTGTTTGGTATTAGCTAGCTTAAAGTTTGCTAGAAGGAATAGTCAATATTATTTTAATAATAATAAACCCCCTGCGGCCTTGCCTTTACACTTTACTTAAATCAAATTGTCTGGTGTTGGCCAGAATAGAGTTAAAAAGAACCAGTGTCTTGCTATATGATGTTTTAAGATTGACCATTTTCATTTTATGGTGCATGTATTTAATATTGGCTTTTTGGTTTTCTCGTAACATTATTTTGTACACATAATAGCTTATCATTCGTGACAAAACAGGCCTTGATATATTAACACTGAAATTTTTTTAAAGCTTGTTCCTTGATATAACACTGAAAATTGTTCAAAACTTGTTAAATCCTTTTGGTTTCCAAAGACGAATTCCACTGAATATGCCATTTACAGATAAATTCTCAGACACTGACAGACACCCAGTTCATTCACCATAATTTTTTTTTCATAATTGTACATGCAAGTCTTGTATTTAGTTTTTAACACTGTCTAAAACATTATTCGTATTGATATAAAATTATAAAAAGGAATGTGTTCATAATTTTTAATACCTGAAGTTTGGAATCACGTATTGGAAAACGCTTTCATAGTTTAACTTTAGTTCAGCTTTGTAAAAAGCTACCAGCAATTAAGACCATGTTTTATGGGTTTATAATATGTGAAAAAGTTAACCAACAAAATTGTTTTTAGGTGCTTTGGACAGTTGTTGATATTGAGTATTCATTTGGTATATTTTTCTTAGTTATGCTAATTATTCCTTTTTTGTTAAAATGGTTGCTAGAGTTTCTTAAGTGTTTCCTTCTTCTTAACACAAAGAAAAGCTCTTTGTTATGTCACTTTATTTCAAGTCTTAAAAATGTTTCAAAAAAACTTGCAATGTAATAAACTCTATGTACTGTAGTTGTCACAGTTACTGCAATGCCTTAATTCTTTGAACATATTATGTAAGCCTATGGAAAGTGTTTATGATGCTTAAAGAATGCCTAATTATTCATTACAAGTGATAAATTATTAAACTAAAATTCTTTCTAGAGAATTGTCTATATTTTCTGGTTTTATACCCATTGCTGCAGTAGGATGTCTGAGGGTTCTCCCTTTAAAATTGTCTGGCATCAGACACAGTAAAACAACAAATGGATCATTTTTGACTTATAGCTTAACCCATTGCTAAGTACCTCATTGGGATGTCTGAGGGTTAATCTCCCTTTCATGAGTAAAATCATCTGGTGTTAGACAGAGTAAAAAAGGTCATTCTTGGCTGGCTCGGGCAGGAATGGGTAATTAATACACCTACAGTAATATTATAAAAAAATAAAATTCATAAAATGGCAAACAGTATATGAAGGGTAAATTGCTGTATGCCATGCAATATATATATGGTGGTTATCATTTGAGTTTAAAGAGATAGGTTTTAACACTTTGAGGCCTGGTCCCCTCTCCCTGTGCTGAATAAAAAAATCTGCTGTAGGCTTCAACGTGTTAACTGATAAATATTAATTTCAAAATTGTTTTATTTGGATTTTGGACTTCTAACTACTGTAGCAACCACAGTAGCTGCTGTTTTGTGAGACAGTATGGTAACTGACTTGTGAATGAATTGCTTTTATATAGGAACAATTTACAGCTATGAGAGATTTATATATGAAAAATGGACAAGGTTTTGTTTTGGTTTATTCCATAACATCGCAATCTTCTTTCAATGATTTGGGAGATCTTCGTGATCAGATTATTCGAGTAAAAGACACAAGTGATGTAAGTTCTGTTATCAATGTAACTCTTTATCTACATTGCGAGATATACGTACACCATTTTAAGAAGTTGTAATGAGTTTTCTGTGGTATTTTAAGGTTCCAATGGTTTTGGTTGGCAACAAATGTGATTTGGAAGATGAAAGAATCGTTGGTAAAGATCAAGGACAAGCATTAGCAAAACAATTTGGCAATTGGTAATTAATAATATTGTATTAATAATTAATAACTATTTTTAGAATGCCCATTTTTGCAGTTAATGATATTAAGTTTATATAACAAAACAGTTTAGATATGACTAATAGGATTATTTAGTATAAATAAAGTTAACTATAATTACTGTTTTTATAATTTTTAATTATATTTAAAATTCCAATTATTTTTTATCATTTTCTGTACCAGTGCCTTTCTGGAAACATCCGCCAAAACCAAGATCAATGTCACAGAAATATTCTTCGATTTGGTTCGACAAATCAACCGAAAAACTCCAGAAGTGAAGAAAACTGGCAGAAGATTCCCTCGCTGTACCTTATTGTAAAAAGAACAAAATCTACAAGACTATGTGTGACTATGAAGTGTGAAAGGAGCTTCAAAAGTGCATGACTATATTAAAAAAAAACACTTTGCACTTCGAGGCTGTTTGAACAAAGAAAAGTACTGTAATAATATCTGACAATTTATTGTAGGACTTCAGAGATAAATTTAAATTAGCCAAAAGCAGGGTTTATATGCTTTATATATAGTGGGAAAGAAGCAGGGGATATTTTCAAGGCCTTGTTTTAGACTATGGTCAACAAGTGTATCAAAAATGAAGCTTTGACATTCACTGAGACGCTTAGAGGCCTAACCGTAAAATCATCTGGCATTATGGACAGAGTAATTAGGAACAAAAAGAGCAGACTCTTGGAAGGAAAGGGTTTAATATGAAAAAGAGATTGGGCAGATAGGTGGCAGTCAACCCTTTCACTCTTACAGTAAAATCGTTGGTGTTAGGGTTAGACAGTAAAATAACAGAGTGTCCTTACAGAATGGTGCCTTTTGGAATCCTGCAGGCTTTAGTATCTTACTCTAGCTAACGCCAAACGATTTTACTTGCCAAGGATGATTTTGTTGCAAGTTGAAACAGCATGTTGCAGCAAGTAGAACTGGAGTCTACTTTTTTCAACAAATTTTTTCATGATTTTGTTGCGAGATGAAAAAATTTGTTGAAAAAAGCAGACTCCAGTTCTAACTTGCTGCAACATGCTGTTTCAACTTGCAACAAAATCATTGTTGCGTGACAATGATTAAGGTGGGTGGTAATACGATGTTGCTCGTGTTACCTCACCTTAAGAATTGCCAGTGACTTCTTACAATTCTAATCATCACAGTCTAATTGTGGCAAGATGAACACTTGTCTACAATTGCACAAAAACACGTTTGGGAAATTATTTTTCTATGATCTGGAGTTTCTTGGAATTTTTAGAATAAAGGGGAATATATTCTAAAATTTTCTGGCAAGTGTATTAAATCCTGTTTAAACGCTAAAAGTAAAATCTGTTATTTATATCTACCATGTGTTAGTGAGCAAGTAATCAGTTTTGAAAGTGTTCAAAAAATGTAAAAAATGTCCCTTTGCTTCGGGGGGCACAGCTTTGCCATCTATTTCATATTTCTTAGTAGTGTGAAATTAAATTATTCTTCCAAACTTGACTCTTGTGATAATTCAAAAACATACTTAGTCTAAAAGAAGTGGACTAATTGAAAAGCATATACGTCTGTATTAAGCGCGCCGAGGGAAGTATATATAAAACATTTAAGTTCCGAGAAAATTTATCGGAAAGTTTATGTAAATCAGGACGAATTTGTGCTCAATTTACAAGACCTGGTTAATTAAACAAAGGGCCGACAAAAGATTTATCAGGGACGCGGGATAACGATTATTTCGATAATGGGTACAAGAGGGGGAAATAGGCACGCTTGGGCGTACATGTATTTACTGCGTCAGACTGCTCGGGATGTGATCGGAAAAATCTTCGGAAATTTGATTGGTCCCGAAGAATATATTGTTACTTAACTAACATCGGAAAATCTTGCATGCCGACATAGTATACTCTACTCGCATGTGCAGTAGATACAAAAATGGACGAGATTTGGGATTTCAAAAAATGACAGGAAACGAGATCTAGAAATTTTTGCTGTCGTGATTCGGGAAATAAGGAGATTGAACAACGGGATTCGGTAACGACGTTAGTCGAGATTGAATCAGCTACCAAACTTGTCGGGATATGGGAAGAGTATCCCGTATTTTTCTTGCTACATTTCATTAATTGTGCTTGCTATAAGCGTAATTTATTCCAGTTGCTCACATGAGTCGAAAACTCAGACAAATGGTCACCCATCCAACTACTAACCCCGTCTAATAACTACGGTCCTTAGCTGTGGGAGGCAGCGTGCTAACAGCACATTTTCGTCACGATAGTTTGGTCAAACGTCAAATTTACTTCTGTCAAGACGTTTTTCAGACGTTCTATCCTCCTTGGGTCCCCCGAGGTTCGCCTTCCGCGCTCGGAACTGCCCCTCCCCCAACTTTTTAAAATTGTTATTATTTACTCGCGCTGTGTAGTCGTTTTTGAGAGCACTGAGTCCTTTTTGAGAGCGCCGTCACTGAGCTACTGAGACTCGGCTGGAGAAACAACGTTGCACTGAACTCAGTCACGTGTACCTAAACGGTACTGCGGTAGTGTTTGCATATGAAATGTAGTTTAACACTTTGAAGCCTGAAGACGAGTCTTTAGTATTTATTCTGGCTAACGCCAGACGATGTTTAAAACCTATCTTTTTACCACTTTGAAGTCTGAAGACGAGTCTTTAGTATTTTATTCTGACTAACGCCAGACGATTTTATTCAGCACATAGAGAGGTCCAGGCCTCAAAGCGTTAAAACCTATCTCTTTAACACTTTGAAGCCTGACGACGAGTCTTTAAGGTTTATTCTGGCTAACGCCAGACGATTTTATTCAGCACATAGAGAGGTCCAGGCCTCAAAGTGCGAACGTCTGCCAAACGTCTGTTACATTACACTAAGCTGACAAGCTTGCACATACTATACTATTCCAAAACTATATTCCAGTTCCCAGCCCTCCTGCTACGAGAACGCGAGATCGTGGTGGGTTTGAGACAGGTTGTTTATAAATAATTGAAATGTCAACAGGAGTAGTTGGCGTCGTATCAGTTAAGCTGAGCATACGGTTTGCGTACACTAACAGTTTGAAAAATATTTAGCCAAAGTTTTGACCAAAATTACAAACAAGTGTTAGGATGTCTGAAGCAGAAGAAACAGCAGCAGTAACGGAGCCGACGGCGGAGGAAGAAGCCAAGAAAGAAAGCGAAGGTGAAGAGAAAGGCGCGGAACAAACGACGGAACAAACGACAGAAGAAGCCGGCGAGAAGAAAGAAGAAGAAGCGAAGCCTGAAGAGAAGGGAAACGAGGAAACTAAAACAGACGACAGCGGAGGAGGGGAAGAGAAAAAGGAAGACGATAGCAAGGAAAAGACGGACGAAAAACAAGAGGATAAACCAGGAGAGAATAAACCAGACGAGAATAAAACAGACGAGAAAAGCGGAGAAACAAACGAAGAAGCAGAAGGATGTTGCTGCGTGTTATTATAAAAGAAACATCGATGGAAGCTAAGATTATAACTCGGATAATACTGTATAAATTAAATGGGTTAGACTACTAAATGCAAACATAATCGACTCATTTAATGCAATTTTGGTTTCAATAATGGGATTCTTCTTGATAGAAAACAAATCGAATGGAAGCACTTAAATTTGATTAGTTTCCAACTCGTTGCGAGAGAATTGGATCAAATTGCATTGCATTTAATGGCATTCTCATGGAACTAAATCTAACCAATATAATTGTTTTACAGATAGTTAGGATTTTTTTTAATATTCTTTATCATATTCAATCCAAATTAATTGGTGTCAGTAAATTGTTGAAATATGTCTTGGCGTCGGTACCTGTTTCAGACTGAAGATGCACGCTGCAAAATTATAAAATACTTGTCTAGGCTTGACTCCTTATTCAAATATTTGTCAATCAACGGTCTAAGGACCCTTCCGGTTTAGAATTACTTTACCAAGGTTGAAATTTATTATTTTATTTGTATAATTGATACCCGACCGGACAACTAGACTGGCTTTGGAATCAAAATTTGTAGGCGACGCCCAAACAAAAACTGATTTGCATAATTGGGCATCATATTATATATCTTCCGTCATATTCTATATCATATTATAATTAAATTCAGTACAGTAGAAAGAGCTTCTTGTTCAAGACAAAGAAGGAAACATATGCTTATGTACATTTAAATGTTTTCAATTTTCCCCAGTCGTTTCAATTTTATTAATTAATATAAAAATATATAAATATACTTATATACACAAATTTGAAGTAATAATTTTTAAAACACGAGCTCCAGTGTTTTATCGGATTAAAAACACGAGGCTGGCGATAGCTGGGTGTTTTATGACCCGATAAAACACGTGCTGTGGGATTTCAACGGCTTATAAAAACAACCCGATTTCATTAGTGGAAACGAGGGGCAAAGCACTCCAAAAATCCCGTACACTTCGACGAAAAGTCTGCGAAAAGTCCAGCGGAATTCTAAAAATCCAAAAATTCTTGAAAATCCATGAAAATCCTTGAAAATCCATAAAATCCGACTCAATTGATCAAAATCCCCAGAAAATCGGAATTTTTTTTTTTTTATGTAATATTTTTTTTTTACTTTTTTTGTATTTTCATATTTGACTGTTTTTATGAATATATTTCCCTACTATTCTCCCATTTGGCTCGTACGCCTTTATTATTTCCCAGTTTCACTTAAAGCTCGGCCTGAACATGAAAAATAAAGAGAAAATATCGTTAATAAGTTTCACAAAAAGTCCGGAAAAAATTCACAAAAGTCCGAAAGTCCCATGAGAAAATCCAAGGACTTTTGGAAGTCCGAAAGTCTCGTACACTTTTTTTGGAGTGCTTTGCCCCTCGGGTGGAAAACCCAAAAGTGCTGCGTAGGCAGTATTTTGGATAACATGCATTTCATCACATTTTTCTCTGATGAAAATTTCCGCTCGAAACGTCAGTTTTTTCTTACTAAATATATCGGCAGTTTACCGCCTTTTCACTTTGCTTGGTTCAAAACAATGCCTACGCAGCATTCTACTTTTTAACATTTATTTTACTCTGATGAAGGGCTCCGCGCAGTATATTTCATTGCTAAAAACCTCGGGAGTTAGTTACCTGCACGTCCCATGACCATGTTCAATGAAATGTCAATGTGTCTTCTTTTCAGTGTTATACATCTAAAACACTTTCCATTTCCGCCTCGAGTTTCTCCGCCAAATGATCACCAAGTTCTATTAAACACTGACGCACAACTTTCTGAAGATTTTCGCTCAAACTTGGATCTTTGCTTCAAAAAATAAAATTTTCAAGAAGAGACTAAGGAAAGGTGTACATTATTTGGGGTGGTAAACAGCTTTGAGGTTGGTAGAAGTTTTGACTATAATGTTTGCGCATATGTGAGTTGGAGTAAACGCAAAATATTTAAAACTATACACCAACCTTGCTAACGTTTTGACCACGTCCAACAACCTGGAACAATCTCTTTCATATTCCTAAAAAAAAAAATTAGTTTTCTGTTTAATGCATGTGAACTATATTTCTCAAAATTGTTTCATGGACGGTAAACAAAAGAACTAAAGCGAACTCAAGTTTTCATAGAAATCCGTCCGTAACGTTTTGAGATATCCAGACAGACAGACAGACAGACAGACAGATAGATAGACACACCGGCACAGACAGACAGACAGACAGCGGACGGACGGACGGACGGACGGACGGACGGACAGTCGGGCACACAGACAGACAGACAGACAGACAGACAGACAGACAGACAGACAGACAGACAGACAGACAGACAGACAGACAGACAGACAGACAGACATTTCAGAAATTATTTTGGTTTAATACTGCTAAATAATTCTACTAACCAATTCAACTTCTCGTTTTTTAAACTCGAAAATTTTCAAAAACTTTTCCTTATTCTGTTCCCTTGTTTCGCTGCTCTGAGCGGCAACACCTTTCGTAGAATCTTGCCTAGAGATCCTCTTCCTTGACTTTTTCTTAGAATTATTCGGTGTCTTTTTTGTTTTCTTCTTTTTACCCTCTCCAGGAGTCGCCGCCGCTGTCGGCTTTATCTCAGGTTTTTGTTCAACAGTTGACGATTTTTCGTGAACTTCCGCCGAACTTTCGCAACTTTTCTCCAAAATTTTGACACCTATTTCCTTTGCCTTGTCAAGAATTTCCTGGAGTTCTTTAATTCCGAGATTTATGTCAACAGAAGGTTTCTCCAGTACTAATTCGGAAGAACATTCTTGTTCGCTAGATTTTTGAACTAACGTGCTACTACAGCCCATGAATGCGCTGTTCCACAAAGTATCCTCAACATCATTTTCACATTCTGCCGTCAGAAATGGATCATCCCGCTTCATTCCACATTCCGCCGTGAGAAATGGGTCATCCTTCATTTCACTTCCGACGGTGCATTCTAACTTATTTTCAACAAAAGTACCATTTTTCTCCGAGGTTTTCGCCATTGATTGCTCATCCGATAGCGGTAATTCCAAACTTGGATCTCCAACACCCGACAATGAATTAATGTTTAAAAGTACTTCATTTTTCAGAGATAAATACTCGCTTAAAAATGCACTATCGAGATTTTCATTTTCTTCAACGTTTTCTATTTCTACTTCATCGAAAACACCCTTCTCCTTCGAGCTTTTCAACTCAGGCGTTCGCGGCGATTTTTTAGGAAATACGACATCCGATGTTTTATCACACGAAGTAGTGATCACTGTATCTTGTTTTTTTATCGTAATCTCGGAGACCGGGATCGCCCTGTCACTCTTGCGAGGAAGATTGTGAGTTTTTTCCAACAACTTGTCTTTACGAGAAAACTGATGTCCAGAAACGGGATATTTGGTTTTATCAATCGCCTGTTTCTTCGCCTTAGAAGGTTGATTTGTGTCGTCATTAGTATCTACTTGACTGGTTTTCTTAGACGTGTTACTCCTGACAGCTTTGGTCCGTCTGTCCTTTCGTTTTCTTTTCCTCTTTGTGGATTCGTCTTTAGACTGCGCATACATTCGTTTCTTTCTAGCATTCTTTCTTTCCTTTCTTCTCACACAACTGCGGCGTTTGCCGTCTCCGTCTGTTCTCGGATTCTCTGCTAAAGTACCATTTCTTCGGCCTACCAAATTTGTGTAATAAGCGCCTTGTTGTTGCCACAAGGTTGACCCCTGATAAATTGAGAAGCATCTTTTATGTGGGTTGTTCTTATATGCATGTTGGTGGTAGTTATGTGTGAGTGGTACACATGTGTGGGTGGTAGTTATGTGTGAGTGGTACACATGTGTGGGTGGTAGTTATGTGTGAGTGGTACACATATGTGGGTGGTAGTTATGTGTGAGTGGTACACATGTGTTAGTAGTACTTATGTGTGGGTGGTACATATGTGTGGGTGGTAGTTATGTGTGGGTGGTACATATGTGTGGGTGGTAGTTATGTATGGGTGGTAGTTATGTGCGGGTGGTACTTATGTATGAGTGGTACATAGGTGTGGCTGGTGCTTATGTATGGGTGGTACATTTGTGTAGGTGGTACTTATGTGTAGGTGGTACTTATGTGTAGGTGGTACTTATGTGTGGGTGGTACTTATATGTAGGTGGTACTTATGTGTGAGTGGTACTTACTGTATGTGTAGGTGGTACTTATGTGTAGGTGGTACTTATGTGTAGGTGGTACTTATGTGTGGGTGGTACTTACTGTATGTGTGGGTGGTACTTACTGTATGTGTGAGTGGTACTTACTGTATGTGTGGGTGGTACTTATGTGTAGGTGGTACTTATGTGTGGGTGGTACATATGTGTAGGTGGTACTTATGTGTGGGTGGTTCTTTTATGGGTGGTACATATGTAAGGTTGTACTAGTGTACATAAGACTTTTTAAATTAAAAATTAAACAATAAAATAGAAGTTTGAAATAATGTATTAAAACATACAACATAGCTGTTCATAAGTTCTGTTTTGTTTTTTTTATCCTGGACCTCACTTCCATTGATTGGTGACGTTGAGTGTGCTTGCTTGGTAGGTTCATTGGTAGATGCTTGAGGCATGTGGTTTAGAAAGGAAAGATTGTGGGCAATATCAAATAGTCCTGTATTTGCTGGGTAAACAAGAAGCTTATGGCCAGCAATAATAGCATTATGATATCTAAATAAAGAAAGTAATGGCTATCTGTTTATGTGAAGTAATTATGGGAGATAAAGCCTGCATTACAGATGCTTGTGGACTGGAGAAACACACTGGAAAAGATGGTGCATATTTCACACAGGCTTATGATGCAGGCTACAGAAGATGAGCATTAGGTGGTGTGGATTTAGCACTTGTTTCACAGTGTTCAACAATGATGAGTCCTCGGCAACATCTACTGTACAGTATATATGTATATATAATCTTTCACGTACACACGTAAAAATCTCACAGCTTGTCAACAGGATGTGTTCGCAACAGGCTTGTAGCAAGGCTGGGAACAAGTTGTAACAATGCTGTTCATTCAAGAAGCTGCTACAACCTTGTTAGCATCAACCTGTTAACAACTTGTTAAGTGCAGAGCGGTAACAGGTTGTTGGAACAACTTGTCATCTGAGTCTGTTGGAGTCATCAGCCTTGTTACAAGTTGTCAACAACCTGTTACAGACATGTTAACAGACTGGGACAGCCAGTGTGAACACATGACGGTGACAGCCTGTTGAACAGCCTTGTAACAACTTGCTTGCAGGTCTGTAACAGCTTGTGCGTTTTTATGTGTGTAGGTTGTTGACAATACTAAGTAGAGCATAAACATGTATAGATTATAACATGATGGTAAAACAGTAAACTAAAAACTAATAAATGAACTAAAAAAGTTCATTTAGTTCATTTATTAGTTTTTAGTTTACTGTTTTACCATCATGTATATGTAATAGATAAATCCCGAAGACGCGCCGACGTTCGAGGGATTTATTCTGACTTAATTTATTATTGAGGAGGTTTTCCAACAAAGTGTTGTCTTTTTTTTCCACCTTGGACAAAGATTTTCCTTGTTTTTTTTCTTCATTTCGTTTCTAATTATTATTCAAGGGCTTTATGCAATATAAAGCCCTCGAAAGAACAAAGAAAACCGACTCAATAATAAATTAAATATATATATATAACCGTATATTAAAATCATGTAGTTCAGAATCAGAAATCAATGCACTGCACTAGCATCACAGAGCCATGAGTTTGATTCGAGTCCAAAGACCTTTATGCTGCATTTTCACAACTCAACCGAGTTGATCTTAAAATATATGTACTCCAACACTCAAAATTTTCCTTCACGAAAGAAACTGAGAAAATCTACATATACTGTAGATGACCCAAATACCTTATTAGGTTCCCATCTTTTAGGCAAATCCTCATCCCTCAACTAAAGAGATTCATCCTGTGTATTTTCCCACTTGGGGAAAGGAAAAATTACGTAATACCCTGAAACAACTCAGACAAGACGCCATGTGATACACGAAAATATGAAAACTATTCATAAACATGCTTGTTTAGGTATGTAAATTTTTATTAATCTCGAGTAAATTCTTGCGTTTCCGGAATCTGAAAAGGCTCGTAAAATATAAGTCATGAGTATTAAACATGGAAGGTCAAAAACCAGCTAAGTGAAACTCCTTTCCCTAACTCAGTTGTGTATATAATATTTAATGTAGGAAGGGCCTCAGGGCACTTCTGAAAACTACAACGCAAAGATTTGCTACCGACTACCATTGTCTGAGTAAAGAAAAGGCTGACTTCATTTTCTGACGTTTTTTAATAATCCCGTGTTGAAATCAAAGATAAAGATCTTCGCGCCTTACCTGATAAGAACGCTTTTCGCAACAGATGGTACATTAAAACGAATAACAACACACTGTGGATATCCTGCGACATAAGAACACGAACATAAACCTTCTTTCTGGCAAAAAAGATTCCTATAGAACAGACGAGAAGATTATAGTAAATACAAGTACATCGCCCGCGCGGTCAAAAGTCAACATACAACAACATTTGCGTTGGCTATACCTTATGTCTTCAAGACGAAATGTACTTGGGAAACCAAAAACACAAACACTATCGAAAGAAGAAGGTTTATACAGAGGAAGAGGTTCCCATGAACCATTATTATTCAAGGTATAAGGAAAAGGGAAAGCCATTCTGAACTCTCAGCTGGTGTTCAACGCATGCCACAACACACATGTAACAGTCTAACAGATGCTGAGTTGTTTGCATAATGACTTAGCTTGGCAACCAATATAATATTTATGACAGGTCAGATTACCTCACTACCTCTGAGGTCTTCTGGGCCTCTGGTCACAAACGTTTTACCATTTACCAATTTGATAATTGTCAGGATTGATGTAAGAATATATGGATCTAATGACAAGGGTATTAATTCAGAAGCAAACAATCTTGTTTCCCTTTTATATCAATTTATTAGATCCCATCAATGGGTGGTCTGGTCTGACCCTGACCTAACCTGAATGTCAGGCCTTTATTTGTTCCCGCCTACCGCTAAGCAATACATGTCATGCCCCTTTAATTTGTGCACAATTCCCACACAATTTCTATGCCTGGGTTGAAAATTTTGTGGCTTTTTTCCTTTGAAAATTTTAGCCAGGGCAATGCAGGTTAAACTTGGCTGAAATTTTGTGATTGTTTTTGAAAATTTCAGCCTGAACAGCTCAAAGGCCCCTCAAAACTTGGATGATAAGTGGCTGACCAATTAGTGGTGGACAGCTGGTCGTCACCATCACCAATGCACCAACCTTCTACCAGTACTGTCATCACCAATATGAATTCCAACCCAACTTCAATCCACTGAACAACAATCAACAGATTACCCATGGCCAACTACAACCTTCCACAACTCAATTCAATTTCAATTTCAATTTTCAATTTTTTATTAAGTAATAGATACAGCATGAGCAGCCGAACTGTATCTGATTTACAAGGCGAGCTGCAAGCGAGCCGTAGCTACGGTATTGATTTCTTTTGAATTTTCGTCATGAATTATTAATGAGTATTTTAATAACATTTACAATATTTAGTTTCACACTACACTAACCCGCAAATAGTTTTAAACTAATCTAAGGCGGGTATAGTGTCATTTACAAACATATTGTTATGAAAGGAAAGTTAATACAGTAATATAATATTTAAAGTAATCTATAAAATGCTCGAAGTGGAAAGTAAGTACATTGTTGCATTGTTATACAACATTTACATTTAACCAACAGCCTGCTTTACATTCCCTGCCAACCAAGGTCAACAGAACCATGAATAAACTCCTATTTTAAAATAGTGATATATGTAACTGGGTTAACCTTTCAAGACCTGAGACCTGAGTTTAATTGTGGTAGAACTAAAGCGTTGAGATGTTTGTCATTTTTTTATGTAAACATGCATTGACTTGATCTAGTATCGGGTAAGTGAAATAAATACACAGTAATGCAGTAGAAAACAACACCAGGTATGGTTTTATTGCATTCGTTCAGTTATTTTATGTTTTATTTGTCGATGTCTGAAAATCTCAGTTCTGCCATACTGTTTGCCTGGGTTGCCTGTGGTCACCAAAGCTACGGAGCCACCCCCCGTGCTTCCCGCTTGGTTACATTGCGTAACTAACGTAATTTACATACCAGTTTGTCTATCCGGGGGGTTCTCTAGCTAACGGTTCAAAATAAGACAACATGCCGGCCAAATTACCTCGTGCACGTGAATCAGGAAAGTTTATAGCTTCTTGTTCTAGGCATGTGACGATCAACAAGAAAGGAGTGATGAATGTTGCTAGATTAATATATCCTGAGTTACGAAACAGTCTTTATTCCGTGAAAAATTGGCGACAACATAAACTTCATCCGCTGGAGTTGAACGAAGCTACTGTGAATTGGATATTTGTACTGGATACGCTTAATTTTTCGTTCTGGGCGGATGATGAGAAAGAGCCGTTTGTGGTTAAGTATCATGGAGAATGTTATACAGGTTATTGGGCATTGTGTGCTGCTATTAATAGAGCGTTAGAGGTAAAGTGCTGAGTAAAAGTTACAAGTTATAAACTGCACGTGTACTGTACTACATCCACGTGTACTACATCCAAATGAAAGGTGGAGGTTGTAGCCTGTAGCTACTGGCTGTAAATGATTATAACTTTAATATTTCAGTTTCTAATCTTTTAGGCAAATTATCTATGGATGGATCACCCCCTCTCAGCCCCCCACCCTCTCAGCCCCCCCTCCCCCCACCCCACCCTCTCAGCCCCCCCTCCCCCCCCCACCTCACCCTCTCAGCCCCCCCCCCTCACCCTCTCAGCCCCCCTCCTCATCCTCTCAGTCCCCTCTCACCCCCCTTGCCCCTCTAAGCCCTCCATCCCCCTCAGGCCCCTATCCCCCTCAGCCCTCCACCCCCCTCCCCACCCCCCTCAGCACCCCGAGGTAATTTATTAAAAAAAAACCCAATTGTTTGAATATTGTTTATTTTCCAGGATGGTATTCCATTAACAACACCTTCCTACTTTGCCCACATTTCCGAAGAAGAATTTCAAAACATATTTCATTCAGAAACTACAACAAACATTCCACTTCTCACTGAACGTGTAAGAAATCTGAATGAAACTGGTGAAATATTGATGAAAGAATACCACAATTCTTTCACTACTCTCCTTAGTGCTTGCAACAAAAGTGCAGCTGTTTTGTTAGATAAGATAACTAGTCTATTCCCTTGCTTCAAAGATGAGGCAAGTTTTAAAGGCCAGAAGGTTGCCTTGTATAAACGGGCACAGATTTTGATCGCAGATATCTGGGCTTGTTTTGAAGGGACAAGTTATGGAGAATTCCACGACATAGATTGCTTGACAATGTTTGCAGACTATTTAGTCCCACAGGGCCTTCAATTTCTCCAAGTCTTCCAATATTCAGAAGAACTTCAGAGAAAGATTAAAGCAGGAAAACTACTTCCACCTGGGAGCCCACACGAAGTTGAAATTCGAGGTTGTACCATTTGGGCTGTGGAACTCATTTGTAAAGAATTGCGAAGAATGCTGAAAGGAGAGCAGAATTCTGGTACATTGCAGGATAATACGACGACAATCAATGCTGTTCTTGTGGACTTCTTTTTGTGGGATTACACCAAAAAACATGAAGAGAAGATTAAAGACTTTCCAATGCATAAAACTAGGTCCATTTTTTATTAAACTTAATTACTTATCTTCTATTAAACTCTTTACATTGTACTTTAACAGTAGTCTATAAACTATTCTGTTGTGGATATTCAGATTTTGTGTACTATATTCTGTTAATATTTATGAATGTTCCGATATATATGTCACATTCTCCAGTCTAACATAAATATTTATGGAGTCTATATTTAATAAATAGTTTGAACATCAAGAGCTTTTCCAAAGCAGTTATGTAAATTAAACAGACATAGTTAATGCTACCCAGGCTCAAACAGGAGTGGCAAAAATGTTAGGTCATGAACTGTTACTTCTTCACTTAAACATCACAACTTTTTGGTCAGAGTAGTGTTAGGTATGTCTAGTTTGAAGATTTTATTGAATCATTATATACAATATCAGATTATGTCTGACCATACTCCATAGCTTGCGTGGTGGCCGTCGTCAGATCTTGTCCTCGCATGGGGTGCATGGACAAGATCTGATGAGGGCCGTCAGGCTAGTCTAGCCACTGAATATGAACAAAAACAAATGAACATTTATTTATGTACTACATGTAATTCAATACAACAACTACATATCTATAACATTGAAATAACAAGAAATAATTTATACAACACTACTGCATCTTCAAATCGATGTACCGTATGGTAAGTCACAGCCTCAGTTTTAACAATGAAAAGCCCACAGTATTTGCAATAAAGTTAAGAATCATCAAATATTTTTTATTGTTCTTATAAGCTTAAATCCATGACCAGTATCAAGTGTCAAAGGAGGCAACCATCTCATTTTTAGTTTCCTGGCCACTGCCACACACTCTTCACAAAAACAAAACAAATCAGGTCTCTGTGGAAACTTGTTACAAAACCTCATTATAGGTTGAACAATGGCAGGGAAACTCTCTTCTATATGATGTGAAACATCCTTCTGTGTTGGTACGTGGAACTTGAAATCACACCAGCGCCTTGAAACAGCGTATGTTGGCCTGGTTCTTAAATCTTCAGAGTTGACATCTGCTAGATCTTTGGTGTTTTCAAATGACGAATTGAAACTGACCCAAAGTTTTGTTAATTCTCCAACAGATTGGATATTAGGCGCTTCAACATCATCTACCTTCTGAAGCTCTCCTACTTGAACTCCAATAAAATACTTCTTTAATTTCTTTACTTCTGGAAGCCATTTGTTGGAGTTCTCTGTATCGAGTGTCAAAATAAGTCTTGCCCCTGTATCGCCATTAATGTCTTCCCAAAGGCTTAACACTTGAGCCAATGAGAAAGCATTATTCTCTAGTAATGCCCAGTCACCATTGTCGTGAACTGGTCCACTGAAGTACAACAGATAAGTGTCGTAAGGCACCCCAGGAAGAACACGCTGATCAAAAAATGATCGTAGTTTTGATTCCATTGATTGGATATTCAAACCACTTGTACACAGCTCTGTTCCAAAGTTATGGACAATATGCTCAGAGAAGAATCCAGACACTAGGTTAATAAGTTCAACAGCAGTCCTGTTCATTCTTTGAAAGTATGCCTCTGGGATAACAGCAATTAGTCCATCTTTTCCATAATTATGGCAAGGCAGCACTACAGCATATCCAATAGCTGTTCCCCCAAGACATTTTCCCAAACTTGAAAGTACACTGTAAACCATTGACTCAATAGGCATAACGATTAAAAATGAACTTATAAACCACGCATTAGTGACCTGCCACGATGGTATAGCCAAGAGTACTGTAGTAGCAACAGTTAAAAGTACAATTGATTTGGATATGAGACAGAAATGACGAACACCTCTTGATGCCAATACATCTAACATGGTGTTTGTGTCAAATTCTTCTTTTAAACTCAATGAGCATTCTTCAAGCTTGATTAAAAAGCCCCAACAATCCACGAGGAATACAGTATGTCCTGCTACCCAGAATAGAAGAAATACAAGAAATATAGGTGCTATGACGACTACACGATCATGATTCAATGTTACCTGAGCAGCACAGCCCACGTAGATGAATTCGCAAAGGAATATAAGAAGCACAAATGACTTTCGATGCCATTTTCCACAGGTAAGAAAACCCTTCCACCGATCAACTGTAGAATACTTAGAAAAATACATATCAATGATAGCCTCAAATGATAACCATATTGCAAATGTAGCCAGACAAAATGGATTGTATTGTACTTTAATGGCTGGGAAAAACTCCATGGCAACCAGGATGCTTGTCATGAGGGCATTAACCAATGATAATGCTGATTTTAAGTGGACTGCTACGAGGTTACAAGCTACAGCTAATGCCAGAAGCAATGTAGGAGATCCATGCTCGGACACAAAACTACCAAAAGCAAAACCAACAAGTAGAAGGACCTCCTTTGATGTCAGTAGATGAAACTCAATATTACCGTAGTTGTGAATTCGATCAAGAAGAATCCCAGCACAGTGAATACATGTACTCCCAATCAAGAGCATATCCACAACATCCAGATCTTGAGCAGAGACAAACATATGATCGTAAGCAACTGAGGTGAATGTCAACACGCTGAAAATAATCCCAATCCAGAGATTCACAAAGCCCTTGGCGAGCTCCTTATAGTCGACCAAGTATAACACCAAGGAGAGAAGAAAGAATAATGCTGCAACAATACCAAATATTACAAAACTGTTGTCTGAAGAATGGTGTTGGTATCTGTTATAAATCCCTAAAAATCCACCAACAAGGAAAGATATGATAGCCACAGAAGAAATATACTTGATCAGATTCTCTATAGTGAAGCTGAAAGCCATTGAAAAGCCTCTTGATTATCACGTGAGAATTTGGGCTTGGCTGCCAATATCATGAAACTTTGAAGAAAGTTTGAGATGTAGTCCTGTGGCAGATGTTTCAGAACACAACTTGTTTTTGAAGATCAAATAACAAACTATTGTTGAGCTAAAGTATCCAATGTTTCAACCAGTTCTGACTTGTTTATACATGTATTATTTATATGTCCATATATTGAGCAATATTAAACTATACAACACTTCACGTGGTATATAAAATTTTAATATTAATTAATCGTTGTCAAATGTGCGCATTCCTTTACGTGGATAACCACTGACTAGCCTAAGTAGGTTCACTGGCGTCAAAACATGGCGTCTTCCAGGGAGGTTGTTGATGATTTGTGTCAAAATAAACATGAAATGTTGGCTGATTTTATCAAGAATGTTCATAGTAATTTGAGGAAGAATGTACGAAAAGGTTTGGGAGTTGTTTGTGTGTATTTTTTATATTTAGATATGAGTTTAATGACAAGAAACTTCCTGATTAATCTCTGATTCGACCGAGTGATGAATCAAATTTGCGACGCGTCCCCCTGAATACATTCTTGTAGGTCGTCGGGCAGGCCTCCACCCAGATAACCATACCTCCCAGATAACCATCCCAGCTCCCAGATAACCATCCCAGCTCCAAGATAACCATCCCAGATACCCATCTTATCTCAGATATTAAACCACCCCCTCAGATATAACCACCCTTCCCAGATAATCGTCCCTCAGATATAACCATCCTTCCCAGATAATCGTCCCTCTCAGATATAACCATCCTTCCCAGATAACCACCCCTCCCAGATAACCACCCCTCCCAGATAACAACCCCTCCCAGATAACCACCCTTCCCAGATAATCACCCTTCCCAGATAATCACCCTTCCCAGATAATCACCCTTCCCAGATAATCACCCCTCAAATAACCACCCTTCCCAGATAACCACCCTCCCCAGATAATCACCCTTCCCAGATAATCACCCTTCCCAGATAACCACCCTTCCCAGATAACAACCCTTCCCAGATAATCACCCTTCCCAGATAATCACCCTTCCCAGATAATCACCCTTCCCAGATAATCACCCCTCAGATAACCACCCTTCCCAGATAACCACCCTTCCCAGATAACTACCCTTCCCAGATAATAACCCTTCCCAGATAACCACCCTTCCCAGATAATCACCCTTCCCAGATAATCACCCCTCAGATAACCACCCTTCCCAGATAACCACCCTTCCTAGATAACCACCCCTCCCAGATAACCACCCTTCCCAGATAACTACCCTTCCTAGATAACCACCCCTCCCAGATAACCACCCTTCCCAGATAACCACCCCTCCCAGATAACCACCCCTCCCAGATAACCACCCTTCCCAGATAACCATCCCTCCCAGATAACCACCTTTCCCAGATAACCATCCCTCCCAGATAACCACCTTTCCCAGATAACCACCCTTCCCAGATAACCACCCCTCCTAGATAACCACCCCTCCCAGATAACCATCCCTCTCAGATATAACCACCCTTCCCAGATAACCATCCCTCTCAGATATAACCACCCTTCCCAGATAACCATCCCTCAGATATAACCATCCTTCCCAAATAACCACCCCTCCTAGACAACCAGCCCTCCCAGATAACCACCCTTCCCAGATAACCACCCTTCCCAGATAACCACCCTTCCCAGATAAACACCCCTCCAAGATAACCACCCCTCCCAGATAACCACCTTTCCCAGATAACCACCCCTTCCAGATAACCACCTCTTCCAGATAACCACTCTTCCCAGATGTACCAATGATGATGACTTATTTCTGCCCCATTAGCACAAGGGGATTTTCAGTCTGTTTGGAAAGACCACTGTGCAGATGATGTACTGCTAAAGAAGTATTCTGAAACCATGAAGGAACTCGCAGTGCATCACTGGGGAAGCAATAACTTTAGGAGAATAGAATGGTGCAAACAGATTTGCTTGGAGTATTTTCATGAAGGTGGTTATGAGAAATGTTTAAGGAAAGATGTTCGACGAATTTTGATGAACCTAGACCAACACCAGAACTGCAGATGTCCAAATGAAGCTGAAAGATTGGAACTAATTTTAACCAGGTGAGGACACACCTCTGTCGGGATACACCTAGGACACACCTATATCATGACACACTCGTGTCAGGACACACCTATATCATGACACTCATGTCAGGACACACCTATATCATGACACACTCATGTTAGGACACACCTATGTCAGGACACACCTATATCATGACACACTCATATCAGGACACACCTATATCATGACACACTCATGTTAGGACACACCTATATCATGACACACTCATGTTAGGACACACCTATATCATGACACACTCGTGTCAGGACACACCTATATCATGACACACTCATGTCAGGACACACCTATGTCAGGACACACCTATATCATGACACACTCATGTCAGGACACACCTATATCATGACACACTCATGTCATGACACACTCATGTCAGGACACACCTATATCATGACACTCATGTCAGGACACACCTATATCATGACACTCGTGTCAGGACACATCTATATCATGACACACTCATGTCAGGACACACCTATGTCAACTGCATTGGCAAAGCTAACTATGGCAACTGGTCATGCTATGCAAATTTAAAATAATCTACACATTCACAAAATATGCTGATTAGTTTAAAGGTGCTGTCCAGTCCGTTCTGCGCATGATCCGCATCTTTGTTTATTGGGATCCTCAAACATGACATTCGTAGATAATTATATGAAGTACTCAGCTCAATGTAAACTGTTAGAAGCGACATGGCAGAAAACCAAGCGATTCGGTGAGGATATCTCTTCGGATTTCTTCTATTTCTTCTGAAAATTTTTTGTTTTGGGTACAAGTAATGAAGAGGAAGCAAGAAAAGCTTACAATCTTCAATAAGGTATCAGTAAATATTTTTACAAACGAAGAAGTAAACATTAGTTTCGTACATGCGCAGAACGGACTGGACAGCACCTTTAAATTTGCATAGCATGACCAATTGCTGTGCTTAGCTTCACCCATGTTAAGACACACCCATGTCAGAATTTAGATATTCTAACCTTCCTTATTCTTGCTTTGCTTTTAGAGACCCAGTTAAAAAAGGAAAACTTCTTCTTTTAGATGTCGGTAGCTGTTTCAATCCATTCCAAGCTTACACAGATTATTTTTGCCCTGTAGCAATCGATCTTTGCCCAGCAGACAAGGTGAGTGAACTCTGATGGGCCCCAGAATTGTAGTATTATTAATTATTGTAGTATAATTAATTTCTTTCCAGACTGTATTTGCATGTGACTTTCTTCACCTTAACATCACCAGTCAAGACGATCTCAACCAAAACAATTGCACAAGAGAGGTTTTGCCAAATTCTTTGTCAGACGGTAGACTATTTCCTGAACAAATACAAGCTTGCATCAATGGAGATAAAATGGAACAATTGCCAGAAAACAGTTTTAATATTGTTGTATTCTGCTTGCTCTTATCTTACCTACCAGCACGGGAACAGAGGTGGGTTTGTTGCAAAAAAGCGCATAAATTATTAAACGACGGAGGATTACTGATAATTATTACTCCAGACTCCAGCCACCAAAACAAGAATGTAAAAATGATGAAGTCGTGGAAAACAGCGATCGAGTCCATCGGATTTTTGAGGTGGAAATACCACAAGGACGAGCATACACACTGCATGGCATTTCGGAAGAAAACGCTTTGTACAAATTTTGTAAAGCAGCTACAAGAAGCGAATGTTGAAATGTCAGAAATACTTTATATTCACCAAGATTTACAAGATAATGAAACTGAAGAGAATGTTGATTCTGTGACTACTAAGATAGAGTCGAATGAATGTAATTCATTGGAGGGTTTTTCTGCTTTGCCATTTTCATGCACATGAGAAGAATCTATTATATCTTGAGTAGTAAGGAGAGCCTGTGACTGCGAGAAATATAGATGATGTAAATTGTAAAATGCTTTGTAAAGTATACTATGCCACGCTATTTAACTTATTTTTATCTGTCTTATATTTACATTTTGAGTTGAAAACTTCAAAAAGCTCATTCTTAAGCCCTAATCAAACGAGAACGCAAGTCATCGCAAGTTGGCAGTCACGCTATCTCAGCCAGCCGCTCTGAATAGTTTCCCGAAAATATCATATACCGTGACAAAGTTAAAACTTATTTAAAACACTCATGAAACCTTTATTTTGTTAATTTGGGTGTTCAAACGACCGCCACAGAACTGAATAGTTTCCCGAAAATATCATATACCGTGACAAAGTTAAAACTTATTTAAAACACTCATGAAACCTTTATTTTGTTAATTTGGGTGTTCAAACGACCGCCACAGAAATTCTGACTGCCAACTTGCGATGACTTGCGTTCTCGTTTGATTAGGGCTTTAAGCTAAACTTCAGCTGGGCCGGGCCACGTGGCACAGGAACAATTTTGTGTCAAGTTTATTTCAACTCTGCCAAGAAACATTCAACACACAGCAGTGTTTGTTTTTTTGCAAAACTTTCTTTTTTATTTTGGAAAATAACAAAGCATTATACGGTGAAAAAAGGTTCCTAAACTTTAACCATGAACACGGCACTACGTACATGAGCCATAACAAGCAACATCGCCAACAATAGTAGTACACGCCTCGATGTACAGAACATAAACGTTAAACAGATTTTTGAAGTCAATCGTCATCGACAATATCGTCCATCTTTTCAAAGGGTTTTTCTTTCACCATTGTTGCTGAGCCAAGAATGTCTAGGATTCCCGTTTCTTCTTCATCTCTTTCAAAGTTGATCTTATCAACGATTTCCGATGCCATGTCATTGCATGCTTCTAGTTCATTACTTTGGTACGGTTGTATAACGAGCAGAATATCCATAGCGTAGGTTAGATCAATGGAAATCTTACAAAGTTGTGGTGATACCTCGCTCTGTAGGTTGGTGATAAACGCGTGCATCTGGTCAAGCCGAAGGGGGCTATCTTCTTTGTCTGTTCTGTCGAGGTTGAGGCTTACTACTACAGCAGAACCTGGAACAGAAAATGGTTTACATAAAACAATGATTGATTTTTTCCTCTTGGCCTATCCTTCTCCTCACCATCATTATCATCATCATTATCATCGTCATCATCCTCCTCCTCATGATCATCATTATCATCATCATCATCATCATCCTCCTCCTCATGATCATCATTATCATCATCATTATCATCATCATCATCCTCCTCCTCATGATCATCATTATCATCATGATCTTCACCATCATCATCATCATCATTATCATCATCATCATTATCATCATCATCATCATCATTATCGTCATCATCATTATCATCATCATCATCATCATCATCATCATTATCATCAGCATCATCATTATCATCATCATCATTATCATCATCATCATCATCATCATTATCGTCATCATCATTATCATCATCATCATCATTATCATCATCATTATCATCATCATCATCATTATCATCATCATTATCATCATCTTCATTATCATTATTATCATCATCATTATCAACATCATCATCATCATCATCATTATCATCATCATCATGGTCATCATCATCTTCATCATCCTTCTCATCATCATCATCATTATTATCATCATCATCATCATTACCGCAAACTGGACAACAGGCTCCAGGAGGAAGCACGGCCATCTGACATTTTGCTGGAATGCATCTATCATGTTCATAAACCAGCTCACATCTTTGATCGTTGAAAGAACTCTCGCCCATGTCATTCTCTTGTATCAGTGGGGTCGTAAAGTGATATTCACAAGCGCCGTTGTAATCGATGTGCGCTTTGATCTCCTTGGCTTGACAATGACTGGCATAAGTACGACTCTCGATTCCGCACACCTACGAAAAGACACGTTAGGAAGGAAGGAAGGAAGGAAGGAAGGAGGGAAGGAAGGAAGGAAGGAGGGAGGGAGGGAAGGAAGAAAGGTGGGAAGGAAGGAAGGAAGGAGGGAGGGAAGGAGGGAAGGAAGGAGGGAGGGAAGGAAGGATGGAGGGAGGGAGGGAAGGAAGGAAGGAAGGAAGGAAGGAAGGAAGGAAGGAAGGAAGGAAGGAAGAAAGCAGGGAAGGAAGGAAGGAGGGAGGGAGGGAGGGAAGGAAGAAAGGAGGGAAGGAAGGAAGGAAGGAGGGAGGGAGGGAAGGAAGGAGGGAAGGAGGGAGGAAGGAAGGATGGAGGGAAGGAAGGAAGGAAGGAAGGATGGATGGATGGATGGGAGGGAGGAAGGGAGGGAGGGAGCAAGTAAGGAAACACGTAAATAAAAGGCTAAAGTCTCCAAAAAGTTCACACCTCAGAGTCACAGTTCTTTTTGCAAGATCCTTTGTAAGCCAACTGTACTCCATTGGAAAGCATTCCACATTCATTTGAGTATGTCTTCTCGTCGACACCGCAAACCTGCGCGTCTTGGGTTGCTTGTTTTGAGCAGTCAAGATTCTTTGTAACTAAAAATATGTTCAATTCGTTCTCATATCAACCATAAATCATGCGATTCCCGATAGAGGCAATGCATATCTTAATCTTTACATGCACAGCACGTCTTTCTAAATAAGCACATTTTTAGTCGCACTCTGAATTTTAAACGCGCAACTAAATTTTATTTCTCCATATCATAAATATTTTTTATAGTAAAAAAAACTTTAAACTTGCAAAACTTTGAAGAACAAATATTTTCTATTTAAAATATGTGAATAAGTTTACTTACTGCATTTATATTGTTGACAAACCGAGGTAGCTTTTCCACTAGTGAGACAAGGTGTTTGGTAGTAAGGAATGCATTGTTGATCCTTATCACAAGGTGATGAGGCGCACGGATTCTGGATGTTTAAAATAACCATGAATGAAAAAGATATTACTGTTACAATTTTTTTTAGTAAATATAGTATTTCAAAAAAAAATTTTTTTTACCAGAGTTTCACAAGAATGGTCATAAACGTCATTATCTTCGTTTTGTCCACAAAACATGGCATGACAAAGCGATGGAAATGTCTTCCATTGTTTTCGACCACAGACATACGGACCGGGCATGCGATCACATTCCAAGCACACGTCGAGATTACGGATCGGAATTTCGTTCACTCGCTCTATTGATAAATCGTCAGGTTCAGAATTCTCTAAACCTTTAACTTTGTAGCTTGTGTAGTGATGACCAGCTTCCGGGCAGCGTAAATGAGTACAAACTAATTCGCCTAAATATTAAAAGAGTTTGTATAAACATAGGTTTAATCTGGTTTAATATAACCTAAAACGTGGCCACTTTTGATTGGCTGTTGTGCGTGCGCAAATTCCTGATGGAGGGCGGGAAAACATGCTACAGATGTATTTACCAAAACGACACAGACAGTTGTTGCAACCGTCATTGTGTATAGCCAGGTTTGGAACGATTTCTCGATCAAGTAAATGACAAGCTTTGGGATAACATTTTTCAAGATTTTTCTCGCAGCTTAACTTTCCCATATGGCATTGACACTGTAAGCAATCTTGCTTGTTGAAAAAACTGCGTCCACTTTTTATTAGTGTCATTGTCTTGGGGTGACGACAAGGAAAGTTTTCTGAAATAAAGTGGAAAGAACAAAGGAAATGATTAGGAATCAATGAGGAAACACAGGGATAATAAGGAATCAATGAGGAAACACAAGGATAATAAGGAATCAATGAGGAAACACTGGGGTAATAAGGAATCGATGAGGAAACACAAGGGATGACAAGGAATCAATGAGGAAACACAAGGATAATAAGGAATCAATGAGAAAACACTGGGGTAATAAGGAATCGATGAGGAAACAGGGATGATAAGGAATCAATAAGGAAACACATGGATAATAAGGAATCAATGAGGAAACACAGGGATAATAATGAATCAATAAGGAAACACATGGATAATAAGGAATCAATGAGGAAACACAAGGATAATAAGGAATCAATGAGGAAACACAAGGATAATAAGGAATCAATGAGGAAACATGGAAAATAAGGAATCAATGAGGAAACACAGGGATAAGGAATCAATGAGGAAACACTGGGATAATAAGGAATCAATGAGGAAACACGGGGATAATAAGGAATCAATAAGGAAACATGGATAATAAGGAACCAATAAGGAAACACACGGATAATAAGGAATCAATGAGGAAACAGGGATAAGGAATCAATGAGGAAACAGGGATAATAAGGAGAATATAAAGTAATATTTAAAATTGTTAAAAACAGGTCAGAACAATATAAATTTTGCAAATGTACCTTCAATCTTTTTCAGTATATCTTTACGTAAACCATTATCTATTTTATTTTTGCTTCTTTTCATTCTTTCGTTTTGTTTGTCAGCTTGACTATGGTGCTTATTAGAAAGCCTATTTTGTTTAATAAATGTGGTTTGAATAAACTGGGCCACTTTATCAAGCGTTCTCTCATGTTCTTTCTTCCATTTTAAAATTTCATTCAATTGTTCCTTGATCTCCCGCAGAACGCTGAGAAAACTTGTCGGTTTTTGAACAACTGTTGTTGGCCTTTTTTCAATGTTTTTCGCTTCAAGTGTAGTTGTTCTTGTGCTTAGATCTTCTGAATATCCAACTGTGGGATTAGTTTTTCTATGTTTACTCGTTTTTCCAGTCAAAGTTTGAGCAGTTGAAGTCTTTAATTTCACAGGTGCTGTTGGTGTTAAAGTATTTAGCTTGGCCGTTAAGTTAAAGCTTTCTGCTCCTGTGATGTGACCTTCAGTAGCTTCTTCTTCTTCCTCAACGAGTTCTTTTAACTTTTCTCCAACGGTTTCTGTTTTAACACGACCACTTTCAGAACTTAAAGTTGGCTTAGCAACCATATTGGCACTTCCTTCAATTTTTTCGACAACTTCATTTTCTTTTATAATCATCAAACCGGAACCGTCCTCTTTTCGTTCATCGTCGCCCGAATGTCCTATCAACTCGGAAGATGGACTTTCTTCTCCAGATGATGTAGAATAATCATTACTTCCATCTATGGTCTCTTCGTGTAGCCCTTCAGATCCGGAACTCTGAATTGATTTATAGTCAAAGACATTCTCGGCTGAAACAAATTGAGGAAATCAACACTGGCGTCTGTATATAAAATTTATAAATTACTTGTATAAATTCACACGAATATTTATTAAATATTTATTGGGAGATGCAAAATTCAGTACTTAAATGTAATCATGTATAATTGATTGCCTTTTTAAAAGATCGACTCTATCTTGAACAGACTAAACTAAATAAGCTATGGTTTATAACAAGTTGAACTGTTGAAAATTTCTATTCAGTAGCTTTGTTACAATTCTTAAAATGCACTTACAGATGTAGTAGAGAGTATTTATTGGAATAAACTATATTTTTATGAGTGTGTTTTGAAGAGGTATCCATCGTTGCTTATCTATGAAATGTTTACAAATTACGCACCTTTTACAGCTGAATAAGACGCAGGAATACACAATAAGAAAAACAAAGTCAAATTCTGCCAAAGAAGGATGGATTTCATGATGCCTCAAGTGGCAGTGCCTCGAGGAAAATCATGCTTTATTGCATGCTTTATTCTATTCATGACGTAATGAACTCGCACATGCGACGCGCAACCAGGCACGTGTCTGCCGCAAATTTATCTGCGCATATTACGCGTAATTAATTAACAATTAGCACGAAACGATGAACGCCCTTGAACCTGTCACATTTTTTCAAATTTGTGGCAATTGAATAATTTGCAATGAAGTAGAGAAAACTCTACACAACTAATAGCACTGGCCTTTACTATAATGAAGTAATGGAGTGATAACAAGACACACACCTTTACTGGGATTGCGTTTATTTCACTCTTAACTTAGCTCACTCTTAACTTAGCTCAGCTCAACTCAGCTCAACTCAGCTCAACTCAGCTCAACTCAACTCAGCTCAACTCAACTCAGCTCAACTCAACTCAGCTCAACTCAACTCAACTCAACTCAACTCAACTCAACTCAACTCAACTCAACTCAACTCAACTCAACTCAGCTCAACTAAACTCAACTCAGCTCAACTCAACTCAACTCAGCTCAGCTCAACTCAACTCAGCTCAACTCAGCTCAACTCAGCTCAACTCAGCTCAACTCAGCTCAACTCAGCTCAACTCAGCTCAACTCAGCTCAGCTCAACTCAACTCAACTCAGCTCAACTCAACTCAACTCAACTCAACTCAACTCAACTCAACTCAGCTCAGCTCAGCTCAACTCAGCTCAACTCAGCTCAACTCAACTCAGCTCAGCTCAGCTCAACTCAACTCATCTCAGCTCAACTCAACTCAACTCAACTCAACTCAGCTCAGCTCAGCTCAGCTCAGCTCAACTCAGCTCAACTCAACTCAGCTCAGCTCAGCTCAGCTCAGCTCAGCTCAGCTCAGCTCAGCTCAGCTCAGCTCAGCTCAGCTCAGCTCAACTCAGCTCAGCTCAGCTCAGCTCAGCTCAGCTCAGCTCAGCTCAGCTCAGCTCAGCTCAGCTCAGCTCAGCTCAGCTCAGCTCAGCTCAGCTCAGCTCAGCTCAGCTCAGCTCAGCTCAGCTCAGCTCAGCTCAACTCAGCTCAGCTCAGCTCAGCTCAGCTCAACTCAGCTCAGCTCAGCTCAGCTCAGCTCAGCTCAGCTCAGCTCAGCTCAGCTCAGCTCAGCTCAACTCAACTCAACTCAACTCAACTCAACTCAACTCAACTCAACTCAACTCAACTCAACTCAACTCAGCTCAACTAAACTCAGCTCAGCTCAACTCAACTCAACTCAGCTCAGCTCAACTCAACTCAGCTCAACTCAGCTCAACTCAGCTCAACTCAGCTCAACTCAGCTCAACTCAGCTCAACTCAGCTCAACTCAGCTCAACTCAGCTCAGCTCAACTCAACTCAACTCAGCTCAACTCAACTCAACTCAACTCAACTCAACTCAACTCAACTCAGCTCAGCTCAGCTCAACTCAGCTCAACTCAGCTCAACTCAACTCAGCTCAGCTCAGCTCAACTCAACTCATCTCAGCTCAACTCAACTCAACTCAACTCAACTCAGCTCAGCTCAGCTCAGCTCAGCTCAACTCAGCTCAACTCAACTCAGCTCAGCTCAACTCAGCTCAGCTCAGCTCAGCTCAGCTCAGCTCAGCTCAGCTCAGCTCAGCTCAGCTCAACTCAGCTCAGCTCAGCTCAGCTCAGCTCAGCTCAGCTCAGCTCAGCTCAGCTCAGCTCAGCTCAGCTCAGCTCAGCTCAGCTCAGCTCAGCTCAGCTCAGCTCAGCTCAGCTCAGCTCAGCTCAGCTCAACTCAGCTCAGCTCAGCTCAGCTCAGCTCAACTCAGCTCAGCTCAGCTCAGCTCAGCTCAGCTCAGCTCAGCTCAGCTCAGCTCTGCTCAGCTCAGCTCAGCTCAGCTCAGCTCTGCTCAACTCTGCTCAACTCTGCTCAACTCAGCTCTGCTCTGCTCTGCTCAGCTCTGCTCAGCTTACTCCAGCATAGGCATTGCCTCCCAAAATATTTGAAAAGGAGTATATATTGGGGCGCTTTCTGCTGGGAATTTAGGGCAATTTCGATAAGTTATGCTGTAAAATGTTTAAGCAAAATTCATACGTTAAACTAAGCCTGAAAAATACAACAGAATTATAAATCAATATTTAACCCTAAATTTTTCGGGCAAAAGTCGAGCTCTGCCCCTCAAAGAGAATTGGGCTGCTATGCCTACACTACTCCATGCACTTCACTCCACCGTTTACTCTACACTACACTACTCCACTCTACTTCATTTCATTTTATTTCATTTCATTTCATTTCAAAGTGGCACTTTTTAGTTTCAAAATATGGCGAGTCGTAAATTAAATCGCGCTTATACAAATATTTGTTTAATTTTATGTCAAGTTATATACGGTGGTCAGAAATTTTTTTTTTTCATTCACTTGGCTCACCAAGGTATTTAGAATATCCAGATTGAAACGAAACTGCGCATGATCATAGCTTAGGCAAATCTACATTTTGTGGTCGTGATTTCACACTTGTCGTTGACCGTGTGACGTCACTAATGACGTTCAAACTTGGTGCCAAAATTTAGAATTTAGAAATTGATTTTAAGAACTGTATAAAAATGTTCTTTGATTAATACGAAGATTTCCAGCGAAAACCCTACGAAAATCCAATAAAACCAAGTAGAGTTATGGCTGATTTTATAATTTAAATTTCCCGCGAAATGAAAAAGAATGTAAAGAATTCGCCACATTTGGTCAAACTTTAGGGGTATTTAAACTCGAAAACTATAAACCAAATCGGAAATAAACAAAGTACATCATAGATAAAAACAAATTTGTAGTTTTTTTTTAATTTGGGACTATGTACTTATTTTATCTCTGACGTCATCAAAACGTAATTATGACGTCATAGTGACGTCACACGGTACGACTACAAAATGTAGATTTGCCTAAGCTATGATCATGCGCAGTTTCGTTTCATTCTGGATATTCAAAATACCCTGGTGAGCCAAGTGGGAGAAAAAAAATCATTTCTGACCAACCGTCAACAAATATTTTCCCAGTAAGACTGGGTACTAGGGGTGTGTTTGTGGGTTTGTCAAAGGAGTGTCCTTGACGTTCGTCTCGTCCGAAGGAACAGCAGTTTGGTTTTGGTTCATTAGCTCACTAAATCGGTGTATTATTCTAGCTTTACCATCATGTGGCGTGTAAGTAGAACAAAACCGTTCCACCGTTTACCAAAACTGCCTTATCGGACGATTTTTACGTCGCCAACAGCACGAGAAAGTGGAGTGATGGCAATACGAAGAGAGGACATCAACGTTTGGGAAAGAAGGGCACCTATTTCGCCTGCACATGTTAAGGAACTTGTAGATAAGGATATTAAAGTACTGGTACAACCTTCGACGAGAAGAGCTTACACGATGTCTGAATATGAAGACGCTGGAGCTTTTATAAGTGAAGATCTTTCTCCTGCTTCACTTATTTTAGGTGTCAAAGCAGTACCAATCAGTCAGCTCGTACCAGATAGAACTTACGCCTTTTTTTCGCATACTATTAAAGCTCAACCATTAAGCATGGGGTTGTTGGATGCAATGCTAGAGAAGGTAAAAACGTTAGATTATTTTATTTAAATATTTTCATTGTTTGATTTATAGTGTTTGTGTTTCATTCTAGTGATGACTGATTGTCTTTCATATAAAGTAAATATTAAACAAATATTAACAGTACAATGATCAATCAAGAAAGACTTTTCAAGCATTATACATATATATACATATATATATATATATATATATATATATATATATATATACTGATTTCCTTTGTGTTTTCCTCGTGAATTATTAATGAGTTTTTGAAGCATTTGTCATGTACTGTACATTAATAATATGCATGTTATATTTCAAGAATATTAGGTTAGTTGATTATGAAAGAATGCTTGATTCCAAAGGACAAAGAGTTGCTGCATTTGGAAAGTTTGCTGGAGTGGCAGGTATGCTTGGTTATAACTGATGATTAAAAAGGTCAGACCTTGAAACTTTAAGAATGAAATGTTTACAACTTGAAAAACATTTTAAAAGATTCTCAACTTTCCCTTAGGAATGATAAACATTTTACATGGTCTTGGTTTGCGACTTCTGGCACTTGGTCATCATTCACCATTTATGGTACTGTTCAAATAATCAATAATAATTATGATGATAATTATGATAATTACAATAATTATGATGATAATAATTGTAATAATTATGACAATTATAATAATTATCATAATTATGATAATAATAATAATTATGATATCTATAATAATTATGGTAATTATAATAATTATGGTAATTAATAATTGATAATTATAATAAGGATGATAATTATGATAATGAAATAATTATATTTATAATAATTATGATAATTATAATAATTATAATATCTATAATAATTATAATAATTATGGTAATTAATAATAATAATTGATAATTATAATAAGGATAATTATGGTGATAATTATGATAATAATTATAATTATGATATCTATAATAATTATTATAATTATGGTAATTATAATTGATAATTATAATAAGGATGATAATTGTTATAATTATGATGATACAGTGTAATAAGAATAATTATAATAATTATATCTGTGTATTTTTATTTATCTAATAGTACCTTGGTGCAACTCATAACTACAAGAACAGTCGTGCTGCCAAGTTGGCCATATTTGAGCTTGGAGAAGATATTGCAATGGGAAAATTACCTGCACATTTTGGACCTCTTTCTTTTGTTTTTACAGGCTCAGGCAATGTATCTCAGGTAAGATGACAACAACAACCTTGCTCCCTTGATTTATAATCTTATTCCCAAATAATTTCCCTCACATTAATATGTAAATTATTCTAATAAAGGTATTCCATCTCCAATAAGTAGTTACATGCATGTGTATCCACTTTAGTAAGCCACTTGATTTTGAAATTCTTACTTCAGGGAGCTCAAGAAATGTTTCAGGAACTGCCACAAATGTACGTACCTCCTCATGAATTACAACATGCCATGGAGAAAGGAGGTAAGTTGAGTACTGCAATCTCAATCACAAAGCCTCCGTCAGAGTTTTTAAAGGGTATTGGCAATAAAAATTATGTTTGTTTAATTTGAAAGAACTCGTAAAATTATAATGGAAGACCTTTCACAACTTTTTTGTGTCTTTCTTCGTTTTCAAGATATTTCAATTTGTTTAATATGTAAATGAGATGGGCTCTGACATCATGAGCAGCGTACAATATTTTTTACACAAAGCAATGTCAGTTATGAAATGTTCAGTGTCACAAGGCGTTTCTATGTGCACAGTTTCAAGTGATTTCGTTGAACAAATTTAGAGATATAACTGATTTTTCTACGTGTGAAAATACTGTACCCTGCTCCTGACATCAGAGACCATTCATTTACATATTAAACAAATTTAAATATCTTGAAAACGAAGAAAGATGCGAAAAAATTGTAAAGGATCTTCTATTACAATTTTATGAGTTCTTTCAAATTAGATGAACTTAATTTTTGTTGTCAATGTCCTTTAAGTTAGTATTTAATTACAAAAAATCCAATGGTGATCGACTCATAATTGTGGACAGCACTGTCTATAACATTAT
Organism: Paragorgia papillata; assembly: GCA_035771165.1. Taxonomy (NCBI): domain Eukaryota; kingdom Metazoa; phylum Cnidaria; class Anthozoa; order Scleralcyonacea; family Coralliidae; genus Paragorgia; species Paragorgia papillata. The sequence continues at coordinate 325,079 of JAWNZC010000393.1, read as the reverse complement.
TTTTATGGCATAATTTTGAGGGCCACTGGTTTGTCAGCGAAAGCTGTTATGTGTTTACCCTCTTTAAATAAAGTTGTTGTATTGTATTGTATTGTATTGTATTGTATTGTATTGTATTGTATGACAACTTTTGTTGTTCTAGACCACAGGAAACTTATTGCAACAGTTATCAGAAGAGAGGACTATTTGGTTCCGAAATCTGGTGGGAAATTCAATGCTGAAGAGTACGACGCTCACCCTGAGAAATATCGCTCAATATTTGCTGAAAAGGTGAGTACTTTATATCATGGTATGCTCTGATATACAGTATGTATATAGGTTTTCAATTTTGTTTTCAAAATTATTGATGATGAGAATAGTTGCTGCAATGTGATACTAAAATCATTATTTTTAACTTAGATTGCCCCCTACATGTCTGTTTTGGTTAATGGCGTGTACTGGCAACCTGGATTTCCTCGTCTTTTAACCAATGAAAATGTCAAGCAACTGACAAAGATAAAGGCGACTCCAAGTATCAGTGATGGTTGCCCTCCACTGCCTCATCGATTTTTGGCCATCTGTGATATATCAGCAGATATGAATGTATGTCTTGGACATAAATATGTTTTGCTCTGTTCTTGGTTATATTGTAATGTGTAATGTACCTATTGCTGCCTTGTAAAATGGATGTCTGAGGGTTTTCCATTTTGGCTGGCAAAATTGTCTGGTGTCAAACAATAAAGGGGCCATTTTTGGCTGACTCAGGCAGGAATCATGGTACATTAGTTACTGTTATGTTCTTTTATTTTTCATAACCAGGGTTCATTGGAGTTTATGACAGAATGTACGACCATTGAATATCCATTTGAACTCTATGATCCAGAGAAAAACAAATCAGAGATTGGGTAATGTAACATTAACAATTAAAAAGTGAACAACCTATACAACCATTACCGTACTGTATATATCTATCTGTATAGTTTGAGCTGTAATGGTGATGCTGGTTATGTAGTCTTGTGTTCATGACATTGACAATCATTAAAACAGGAATTGTTCTGTAATTTATATTTTCAGGATGGCGGGTAATGGTGTTTTGATGTGTTCCATTGATAATCTTCCTGCACAGCTGCCCAGAGAAGCAACTGATTATTTTAGCAAATTATTGCTGCCATGGATACCTGAGATGGTATATAGTAATCATGATTGTGTTTGCTTCTGTGCTTGTTTTCTATCATTCTGTTTGTTTGTTTGTTTGTTTGTTTGTTTGTTTGTTTGTTTGTCTGTTTGTTTGTTTGTTTGTTTGTATTTGTTTGTTTGTTTATTTATTTGCTTGCTTGTTTTCTTGATTGTTTGCTTGTTTTCTTGCTTGCTTGTATGTATGTTTGTTTGTTTGTTTGTTTGTTTGTTTGTTTGTTTATGCTAGTTTTGTTAATGTTTTTCTAATATTTCCTAGGTCGCATCTGATGCAAGTTCGTCATTCGAGAGTCAAAACCATTTATCATCCACTGTCAAAGATGTGAGTTTTATGTTTACTAACTACAGTCTATAAGAATTATTTATTATAAAATAAATAATATAAAAGTAGATTGCAGCAGGATATTTATTGTGGTGTTCTCTTCTATAGGCTATCATAACATCCAATGGAAAGCTGACACCCAATTATGAGTATATTTCAGACTTGAGAAAAAGGTCAGTTTGAGCTTGGGGATTGGTGGATAGATTGAGAAGATGGGAAGAGAGGATAGAAGGATAGGAATAAAATCAATACTGGGTTTTGGGGGGGGGGGGGGGGGTGCAAGGGCAATAATTGGCATAATATCGAAAGAAAGCAACTAGGTAAGGGTCAGTATGGGAGAAGCAATGAATGGAATTTACAGTACAGTGGATGGAAAATTTACAGTACAGTGGATGGAAGATTGGATGGTTGAATGGATGAATTTATAAATGGATTGATAAATGAAAGGATGGATGGATTGGTGAGTTGATAGGTGTTTGCATGAATGTGTGGATGGATGGATGGATGGATTAATAGATGGATGGATGAATTAGTGAATGAATGAATGAACAAATGAATGAAAGAATGAATGAATGGTGAGAATGGGTGGGTTGATCAGTGGTTATATTGACATTATAAATAGCTATGAAATTCTTAAGAATCACTTGATTATGAATCACTTGATTACTTGATCACGTAAATAGTTGGCTTGCCAATAGTCATTCACGGGGGGGACGGTCGCGGCCGTCGCGCATGACTGGAAGCTTTGGTGTCAATGAGTAATCATGCACTTCAATTTATAACTTGGGTAAAGAATTGAGCCATTCTTTTGAGGATTTGATGTATCTTTTGAAACGACTTAGTATTATAAGAGCAATATGAGGTCAATTATGTCCAAATTATATGTTTAATTTAGCCTTAGACTTTGCTGTATAAAAACCTCCATATTGGTACGAATTCCAACCTTGTTTTTTTTTCTTTAGCCAAGAGCCTACCAAACCATTATCTGTGAAAGAACCTGCTACTGCTCCAATTGGGACTAAAGATATTGATATCAAGCATAAAGTTTTGCTTCTTGGGTCTGGTTTGGTTTCTGCTCCTGTAGTGGAGTATTTGATGAGAGATCAGGCCATTCGTTTGACTGTAGGTAAGGAGCAAAAGCAAGCTGGAAAACACCATACATACTGCTTGTTATTCACTTGGTATACAATGCTAAGACACAGTGTGTAGCATCAGTGTTTTTGACAAAATTTCGACGGAAAATTTCCAGTTATAAAATGTCTTTGTATTAGAAATCTCATCGAATCCAAATTCTAAAATGGCGGATTGTCGGGATGCCTTCGGAAATTAGCGAAGTGTGACGTCGGAGTTTGTCGGAATTAAATCGGAAAAAACGTTAACAACCTACCGGGGTGGTGATGGGTGGAAGGGTGGTTATGGGTGGAGGGGTGGTAATGGGTGGTAGGGTGGTGATGGGGAGAAGGGTGATGGGGGGGGGGGGATGTGGTGATGGGTGGGAGGAAGTGTGGTGAGGGGTGGTGGTGGTGGGAGGAAGTGTGGTGAAGGGGTGGTGGTGATGGGGGGAAGCATGGTCGAGGGGGGAAGGGGGGGTGAGGGGATGGGTGGTGATGGGGATGGTGATTGGGGGGTGTGGTGATGGGGGAAGGGGTGGTGATAGTTGGAGGTGTAATGATGGGGGGAGGAGTGGTGATGAAGGGTGGTGTGGTGATGGGTGGATGTGTAGTGATAGGGGAGGGGTGGTGATAAGTGCAGGTATGGTGATGTGTGTGTGTGCTGATGGGAGAGGTAAAGATGATGGAAGGGAGGGTAATGGTGGTGGTGATAGTGATGGTGCTAGAGTGAGTGTTGATGGTGGTGTTGGGATGTGCAACATTCATTCTCTTTCTATATCCCCATTCATTTGTGTGCTTCTTAACCATTCCAGCCTCCGCTGAAACTGAAGAAGCAGAAGCTCTCTGTGAAGTATTCGCAAACACGTCATCAGTTTCTATCGATGTTACGTCAGAGAAAGAAAAACTTCGAAATCTAGTGAAAGATCATGAACTTGTTATCAGGTAAATACACGACGAGGTAAGATAAGATAAACAGTGCATTAAAACTAGTGTTCTGCGTAGCCAGTGTTGAAATACAAATCGAAATATAGCAACGTTTGACTTTGAGTACTGCCGAAATTATAGAACGTAGGTTTTAACGTTTCGAGCGAAGGCCCTTCGTCAGTGAGGGGCACGTTTCTCTCTGACGAAGCACGTTTCTCTCTGACGAAGCACGTTTCTCTCTGACGAAGCACGTTTCTCTCTGACGAAGCACGTTTCTCTCTGACGAAGCACGTTTCTCTCTGACGAAGCACGTTTCTCTCTGACGAAGCACGTTTCTCTCTGACGAAGCACGTTTCTCTCTGACGAGGCACGTTTCTCTCTGACGAGGCACGTTTCTCTCTGACGAAGCACGTTTCTCTCTGACGAAGCACGTTTCTCTCTGACGAAGCACGTTTCTCTCTGACGAAGCACGTTTCTCTCTGACGAAGCACGTTTCTCTCTGACGAAGCACGTTTCTCTCTGACGAGGCACGTTTCTCTCTGACGAGGCACGTTTCTCTCTGACGAAGCACGTTTCTCTCTGACGAAGCACGTTTCTCTCTGACGAAGCACGTTTCTCTCTGACGAAGCACGTTTCTCTCTGACGAAGCACGTTTCTCTCTGACGAAGCACGTTTCTCTCTGACGAAGCACGTTTCTCTCTGACGAAGCACGTTTCTCTCTGACGAGGCACGTTTCTCTCTGACGAAGCACGTTTCTCTCTGACGAAGCACGTTTCTCTCTGACGAGGCACGTTTCTCTCTGACGAAGCACGTTTCTCTCTGACAAAGCACGTTTCTCTCTGACGAAGCACGTTTCTCTCTGACGAAGCACGTTTCTCTCTGACGAAGCACGTTTCTCTCTGACGAGGCACGTTTCTCTCTGACGAAGCACGTTTCTCTCTGACGAGGCACGTTTCTCTCTGACGAAGCACGTTTCTCTCTGACGAAGCACGTTTCTCTCTGACGAGGCACGTTTCTCTCTGACGAATGGCCTTCGCTCGAAACGTTAGAAATCTACGTTCTATAATTTCGGCAGTATTCAAACCTTCCCCCCTTCGAGGGCAGGGGTTGAACGCAAAAAAAGGGCAAAGTCGTTCAGTATTCTAAACAATTTGGGACTAGCAGCCAGTGGCGTGGGAAACAGAGATTCTTTGGGGGTCCGGGGGCATGCCTCCCAGAAAATATTTGAATTTTTGGGTCTCTGAATTTTGGAATTTTCGGTCATTTCCTGCATTTTGGGGACGCTTTTCTCGTATTTTCGGTTGCGGAAATTTTTATTTTGGTCTCGCATTATTTAAAATTTATCATAATTATATGCAGCCTAGCTGACGCCCGGGCCCACTGCTAGAAGCCTCTGAGTCTCACCAGATTTGCGGAGAATTGTATTCCGTACTACAACAGACGATTAATTATCTGTTTATCTAATGTCTAACCTAGTATTAGAGGTCTCACAAAAGGGCAGGGGTTAAAAAGGGCAGGGGTTGCAACCCCCCCCCCCCTAGTTGCGCGCCTGGTTACTATGTTTCGATAAGAAAAGATAGATCAATATTGAATATCTCTGACTGTCACTGACCTAGCTCAGTGATCAGAGGGCCGATGCGTTGATTCTGGGACCTTGCGTTCGATTCGCGGTTAAGACGGTTATATTTAGTATTTTTTAGATATAAGAACGTTGCAAAACTATTGCATTCTTCATATTTATTTTTTTATTGTACTTTCTTAGTTTACTTCCATTCATGTACCATCCTGATGTGGCTAAATTGTGTATTGAATGCAAAGTGAACATGGTGACAGCCAGTTATGTTTCCCCAGTTATGAACGAACTACATCAAAGGTATCAAGGCTATACACTGTTTTCTCAAACTCATTAATAATTCATATTATATGGCTGGGCTTGTTTTCTGGTCATTACGCCAAACGGCGCACGCTGATTGGTTGCTGAGAGGTCCGGAAAAAGCCGTAATGCCCTCTCGGCACTGTGAGAGGGCATTACGTCCTTTTTAATGACCTGCAAGTTTTGGTGGGAAAATTACTGAGTTGATTTGAATGAAAATAAAAGCGAATTAGATATATTCGTTGGAGAATTTTGAACAATAATACGTCCTGAAACTTCAGTGTTTCTTTTTATAACAACTTCTTATTTAAAAGCGCGAAAAATAAAAGCGTAAAAACAGGTGTAAACATGAAGCGAAACAAACAAGCTCAAAAGTAAGAACTAAGGTGAACAGCGACACCTGATCAAGACAAACGTAGAACTAAAAACAGATAAGAAAACAAACCAAAAGCCATATAATAAAAGGCTTATTAACCTCGTTTTCTCGGTCTGTACGGTAAAGTTTTTGCCCTCGGTTTCTCTCGCACAAACCTCGCTCCTTCGTCGCTCGGTCTGTACGAAAACCTCAGGCAAATACTTTCCCGTACAGACCTCGAACTCGGTTAATGAGCCTTTAATAATAATTCATTTTCCCGCATTTGTGTACTGTAACAGTCTCGTTCCCAGAGCCCACGTACCCCACCCGGGAAACGAGAGACTCTGGGATAATCCGTTTCAAATCACAGGATTCTTGTTATTCCGGTTGAGGTACGCATGCGTAAATATCCGAGCGGAATCTGGATAGTGTGTTCTCCTTGTTTGACTTTTCCCCAAACAAGTCAATGGGGTTGCTGGCGAAGCTCGAATTACAGCATCTACACACATACGGCGAAGATATCGATCGCGGCAACGTCTTCACTGGAGTCTTGTCGTCCGACTTCTTTGTTATTTTGGTTTTATTAATTCTACTTCCAGTCACTTCAGACCAACTCATGCTCACTATTCAGCCAATAACGTAACGATTTGAAACGGATTATCCCAGAGTCTCTCGTTTCCCGGGTGGGGAACGTGGGCTCTGGGAACGAGATTGGTACTGTAATAGATCACAGATAACGTCACAGTGTGTGAAGAACAAAAACGTACGACACGAGACGAAGTTGAGTAGTGTGACTGTTGTTCTTTACACACTGTGACGTCTTCTGTGATCTATTACAGTACACACGCACGGGAAAATGTAATCTATTTGTTTTATACAATAAAAATTGAAGTGATTTATTGAAGGATTTTTGGGGGCACTAAAAAAGAAATAAAAGTCTGCTGACGTGATTTGACGCCATGTGTGTGTGTATCCTGGTCAACAAGCAAACCAATGAGAACGCATACACAGAAGTCACGCTATAGTATAATGAGTGATATCTTAATTTTTGTGTTAGTGCTGTGGATGCTGGGATCACGATCTTAAACGAAGTCGGATTGGATCCTGGTATTGATCACATGACTGCTATGGAATGCTTCGATGAAGTGAAGGATCATGGGGGAAAGGTAAGCAGGGTGGTGCTAGAGTGAAGGAGGAGAATGAAGAAGTCATTGTAGAAAATTAGCTGCGTAGACTTTATGCAGTCAATGCTATTAATACCGCGGGGAAATAAGTCAACTCGAAGTCATTACCCCTTACAAATTGTTTCGTATACGGCTGTCGACCACGCACGGTTCCGCCTGTTTACACGGCGAAATAGGACGAATTCGTGACCGGTCTCGAATTATTATGGGTGGCGTGGGGAGCACGGGTGGCGTGTGCTGTTAGGGCGTTGCTTCTCACCAAAAAGTTAAGCCCGGTTAGACGGGGTTAGTACTTGGATGGGTGACCGCTTGGGAATGACCCCGTTGTCGGGCTTGGACTCATGTGAGTAGAGTTGTAGTTGATCTCTCCTGTGCTTCGAGGGTTTTTCGCCGGGTTCTCCGGTTTTCCTCCCTCCATAAAATCAACACCTAACATCTTAGCTGGGATCCGTGGTCTGAACTGTGTCGTTGGCAGCTGCTTGGAGCGCCTTTGATATGCCTCGACACGGCCACGTTGATCTGCGTCCTTCGCAATTCAGCGTCTGGCTGCAAGTAAGGATGATTAGCCCACCCAGTCCTTTATCCTTTAGTAGGGTTCCGCCTGTTTACTCGGCGAAATAGGACGAATTCTAGAGCGGTCTCGAATTCGTCCGGTACCGTGTAAACGGTGTGTAAACCCGACGTAATGGGTACAAAATTTTGACCTGCGCTATCTGTACCAAAACATTCCGAATAAATACTAAATATAACCTGAATTTTCGTCAGGAGTTTCCATCAATCCAAGCAAAATTTTGCTTTCGTTTGGCAATATATTTCCTGTTTCAATCTATTTTTGCCAGCAAACATACCTCAGACAGAAAGGACAATGATTCTAATACATACTGACTTCGTTATATCAATTCAAATGAAGTTCAACTACAAAAAAATAAAAAATTCTCGCTGGGCCATTGTCTGTTTTCTACCGCTCCTTGGACGTTGGTCAGACGTTCATGTGTTGCCCCCAGCAGCCGGAAGTTTGGCTTCATCCAATCATAGGGCCGACCTTATGGAGGTATCGTTCCAGTCTTTATATATCTACAAAGCTGCCCATCGTAGCCCTGCTTTTTAGCCCTGCTCATCGAAGCTCTGAGTATTTGGCTAGCACACGAAAGCAAGATTGTTTTATAAGTAACTCAGATAGTTATTGTCTGGATGGCTTGGTAGCTTAGTAAAACATTATACTTGAATAAGAAAGTAGGAGTTAAGTGGTCTAGTGCAGGTTTAAGTTAGAGGCTGAATATTTCGATTGCTTAATTTGTAGAACTTTGAAGATTTTATGAAGTATTTACAACTAGACGATCATCTAGCTCAGTTGATAGAATGTTGGATTAGAGAATCAAAAACTAGTAAGTTAGATAGATTGTCCGATTCTTCCGCTTTGTAATCCTTTCTCATCGGTGGGTTTCTCTATGATGAGTAAAATCGTCTGGCGCGTTAGCCAGAGTAAAATATACATACGACTCAAGAGTCGGGTGCCGCCCAGAAAGCGTTAAAACAGCCAAGCAGAGTATAGACATGAAAGTTTGTGCCATCTCACCCATTTCTGGCGGTAATGTCAGCCGCAAAATACTAGAAAAGCGTCTCATTTTCAAAATTGGTACCATTCATCCTCACGGACTCAACGAACGTTTTTCTTTTATTTAACACCTCTGAAGACGTTGTTTCTGTTCAGCAAGGGCGGACATAAACAGCGTTTTCACTTTATTAATTTATCTATTTTTACTCTCGCTCATCCTCTTTACACCCCCTCCTTTTTACTCATCGACGGTATGAATAGCAAATGTCTTTCGCATCTCATTATCAATTTGTTATTGTCATTTTTATCTGATTGGCTTATTTTTGGTCACATGATTACCTTTCGTATATAAGCTCATTGTTTGTTTACACTCTTTACGTTTCTCTCTGACGAATCATTCAGACGATCTTAGATCATTTTTTTTTTTTTTTTTGTATTTAAACAAATATTTGATTCTTACATTTTCCTCAAGAGCTCATCGTGGGGGCTCACGTAAACCATTATATAAATTATTTAAGTCGCCCAGGAAGGAGCAAAAAATTATTGAAAATATACGCAAAAAACAAATTAAGAAAATACACACAAAAAAAGAATCAAATAATTACTAAAATTAAAGTTTCCAATTTGCTATCAGTGAGGCCTATTAGTTAAAACGTCCTGATTGATTTATAAAAATTCTTACAGCAGCAAAAATAGCTACATTTGTTTCAAAATTCAAAAATGGTAAACCATTGAGTAAGGCATCAACTTGTCTAGATAGACTAAATGTCAACCAAATATTACCGGTATTCTGCATAACCGAGGCAAGCATAGAAGCGCGTAGAGCAGCAAAACGAGGGCATAACAATAAAAAGTGAAAAACATCTTCATTAGGCGCACCACAAGCACAGGAAGGCAGTATATCTAACCTAAGTTACTATATTTCCAGAGTAGAGAAGGTTGTGGGTGACATTGCAGTGTAGTTTAGTTATTATTAAGGTGCATGATGTAGATTCTAGGGTAATTTTTCAAGGGTAAAGATGTTGAACTGTTTACTTTCCAAATTTCCTAGCCTGTCATCCTATAACTTACTCTTTCTATGTCCGTTGTTGTTGGTCGTCTGTAAATGGATTTTGATTCAAGAGGGACTCATTGTTTTTAGGTCTTGTCGTTTATTTCATATTGTGGAGGTCTTCCGGCCCCAGAAAACGCTGATAATCCACTGAGAATGAAGTTCAGGTTAGACCAAAGGCAAAACACATCGACGATGGTCATTATGATGATGGTGGTGGTGTTGGAAATGGTATTGCTCTCTACTGTTGAAATTTTGATGGTGGTGATGATGGTGATGGTGATGATGATGATGGTGATGATGGTGGTGGTGATTGTGGTGATGATGGTGGTGGTGATTGTGGTGATGATGGTGATGGTGATGATGGTGGTGGTGGTGGTGATGATGGTGGTGATGATGGTGGTGATGGGGTGGTGGTGATGAGGGTGGTGGTGATTGTGGTGGTGATTGTGATGATGATGGTGGTGATTGTGGTGGTGGTGGTAACGGTGATTGTGGTGGTGGGGTGGTGGTAGTGGTGATGATGGTGGTGGTGGTGGTGAATTGATGATAATGTTGATGATGGTGAGAAGGAGGAGAGGAAGAAGAGGAGGAAGAGAAGGAGAAGAAAGGAATAGAAGAGGAGGAGGAGAAAGAGGGAGAGATTGAAGAGGAGGAGGAGAAAGAGGAAGAGATTGAAGAGGAGGAGGAGAAAGAGGAAGAGATTGAAGAGGAGGAGGAGAAAGAGGAAGAGATTGAAGAGGAGGAGGAGAAAGAGGAAGAGATTGAAGAGGAGGAGGAGAAAGAGGAAGAGATTGAAGAGGAGGGGGAGGAAGAGGAAGAGATTGAAGAGGAGGGGGAGGAAGAGGAGGAAGAAGAAGAAGAAGAAGAAGAGGAAAAAGAGGAGGAAGGGGACAAGGAAGAGGATGAGGAAGAAGAGGGGGAGAAGGAGAAAAATGAAGAAGAGGAGGAGGAGGAGGACGATGATGATGTTTATGATCATATAGATTATTAATTAAACATATATAGGGCCAACAACAGTGTATTTATTATGTGATTATTTATCAATATTTTTAGCTGGAGTCCGCGAGGAATCTTGCTGAACACACAGAACGGGGGAAAGTACTTGGAGAATGGAGAAGTATGTAATGACACATGCCCTCTTTAAAATACAGAATTTATTTTCTCGTCTTCCAGCACGAGTGGCATTATAAACTCCGTATCTTTGTGAGACCATGTATAATTATCTATATCCTGCACTTATTAAGTAAAAATAATGTTTGTTTTGCACTCTACATGATTTATGTTTAGGTTAAAGAAATTCCTCGAGGTCAAATTCTATACAATGTGAAACCAACCGACTGGATTCCAGGTTACAATCTCGAGTGCTATCCAAACCGTGACTCAACAGCTTACAAATATATCTACGGTCTTGACGATGCCCACACTATTATCCGTGGATCATTGAGATACCGTGTAAGACATTAACTTCTCAAGCTCATTGATATTTCACGAGGAAAACATAATGGCAATCAGTTACCGAGACGTTGTGAAATGTGGTAACAAACGCCCATAAATTAAGACAAGTTTTACCTCAAATTTCTCCTAAATACTGATTTGTTTGAGAAGCTATACCATACACTCGAAAGCCGTTTATTATCTGATTTAAAAACACCTTGAAGTGAGTTTAAAAAACTCGGCTATCGCCTCGTTTTTCAACACACTTCTCGTTGTTTTCAAATCAGATAAACGGCTTCTCGTGTATGATATATTACTTACATATAATACTTTAAAAACTCATTAATAATCCATGAGGAAAACACCAAGGAATTAAGTACCATGTCCGTGGTTTTATAACTGATAAACTTGAACACGCAACCTTCCGAATACTAACTTGAGACATTCTAACATATCGCTGTGTATTTTTAGGGTTACGCGAGTGTTTGTATCGGTTTGCAACAGATTGGTCTTCTGAATCCCGAAGAAACCATGCGTTCTCAATCGCCTACATCCTGGGTAAATATCTTATAGCTATTGTATTGGCCCTTTTTTTAATGGAGGAAGCTTTTGAGACTTAACACTTTGAAGCCTGACGACGAGTCTTTAAGGTTTATTCTGGCTAACGCCGGACGATTTTATTCAGCACAGGGAGAGGTCCAGGCCTCAAAGTGTTCAAGACTGATTTTATATATTTTATATCTGTCAAATGTGTAGAGAAACTATGTGAGTAGTTTGTTGGGATGTTCAAGCAAAGGAGAACTTTACGATAAAGTGTTTAAACTGGTTGGAGAAGATAACTCGCGATTTTTGGCTATCAAACGGTAACGTTATAGTTTAAAATAATATTAGGAGTGTTGTGTAAATATTTTTGTGTTAGAGCGGATTGAGGAAAATAAGAGAGGGGAGGGGAAAGAGGGAGAGAGTGGAAGAGATAGGACGGGAGGGAGCGAGGGGAGGGAAGGGAAGGAGGGATAGAGGAAAGGAAGGAAGGAAAGAGGGGAGGGAGGGGACGGGAAAGGAGGGAGGAATGAACAAGGGAGGGAGGGAGGGAAGGAAGGAAGGAAGGAAGGAAGGAAGGAAGGAAGGAAGGAAGGAAGGAAGGAAGGAAGGAAGGAAGGAAGGAAGGAAGGAAGGAAGGAAGGAAGGAAGGAAGGAAGGAGGGAGGGAGGGAGGGAGGGAGGGAGGGAGGGAGGGAAGGAGGGAAGGAAGGAAGGAGGGAGGGAGGGAGGGAAGGAAGAAACGAACGAGGGAAGGGAGGGAACGAAGGAAGGAAAACGGAAGGAAGGTGAGATAAGCATGGAAAATGGAATCCTATTTTGAATTGTGTTTTTTCCTTTCCTCTAGACTTGGTTTGCTTTCTAAAGATCTTGCCATACCAAAGTCATCATCACTAGACACTCTCAGTGATCATCTTAGCAAAAAACTAGCGTTCCGTAAGTCGTTCATGTACTACTTAACTTCCCTCGACTTTCAGAAAACACTCGCTTCATATCATCCCCCCCCCCCCCCCCTTGTGTCTCGTAGCGTGGTGTAACGTCTTCGTGTTTTGTGATATATTTTAAAATGACAATAAAAATGGACAATATATTTCATTTTCAGATGAGGATGAAAGAGATTTGGTTTTATTGCGACATGAAGTTGAAATAGATTGGCCAGATAAAGCAAAGGTTGGTTTGAAATTAAGTTTAGTCTTTGGGGAAAGCAAACTCGTGTTATATTTCTTCTTACTTAACATATCGTGCTATACATTTGCTAGGAAACTCGTCGTATTAGCATAATAGCTTACGGTGACTCCAAATACTCTGCTATGGCAAGATGTGTTGGACTGCCAACTGCCATTGGAGCTAAGATGGTACTCGAAGGTATGTGATCATGAATTATGTACTATTTAAAACACGTTCTGCGAGTGTTTTGAATGGCTTAAAAAACGATTACCATTTGGTAAGTTCGTTGGCGTAGTAATTTTGAAAAATAACGTTGTCTAAGGCGAGAAAATCAAAGCTAAAGTTTATGTAAATCAGGAGAAAATTTTACTTATTTCCTTTGTGTTTTCTTCATGAATTATTAATGAGTTTGAGATATATACATCTGTGTTTGTTCTATCAAAGTGAAAAGGTGATAAACTACCGAGAATTGTTTTGATAACGAAATACTAACGTTTTGAGCGATGCCCTTCATATATCAGGATGTATATGTAAACTCTATTTAAGTGTCAAAATGTATTTAGCTCACAGAACTTAATTGGGGACACTATATAACGTTGGTTTTACTGCGGAGGGACACTGCCTACACAGCACTCTACTTTATATCTTGATTGGTGATGTTTTGACTTCATTTTTCAGGCAATATGAAGAAAGGCGTTGTCTTGCCAACTGAACGTGAAGTTTATCAACCAATTTTGAAAAGTCTTCACGACGAAGGATTAACAGCAGAAATCGTCTCATTTTACGATTAACATAAGGTGCCGTATTTATTGCAGAACTGACACATTCTTGTATTGTCGAAATGGTATTTTCCCATATTGACTGACAGAAACAGTGTTTTAAAATTGACGGTACCGAAAAATACAGCGGCGGTACATTTAACCACAATGCTTTGCGACCTCAAATCAGTTCAAATAACAACTAAACATTGTTTATCATGCTAAGATGGATTAAGTAAGCAAGAACTTCATTCCTACCAAAGTTGATCGTTTTAAAACCATATCTTCCAATAATTCTGCAAGAAACAATATTTACTGCACGCAAAGGATTGTGGTTAAATGTGCAAGTCGCCATCTTTTTTTTTGGTACGGTCAGTTACTGAGCGGATAGTGTATCAGACATAGTTTAACGCTGCTCTCTGGTTTGGCGGAGCACGCGTACCAAACCAGTCATGAGATTGCGTGGGAAAATTCAAAAATTGTAAGCAACAATCCGCAACAACGACGACGATGACAGCACTACTAAACAACAACAACAGCAGCAGCGGCAACAACAACAACAACAACAACAGCAGCAACAACAGCAGCAGCAACAACAACGACAGCAGCATCAACAATAACGAACAACAACACAAACAATAACAACAACAACAGCAGCAGTAGCAACAACAACAACACCACCACCAAAAGCAACAACAACACCAGCAAAAGCGTCAACAACAACACCAGCGACGACAACAACAGCAACAATAACAACAGCAGCAACAACAACAACAACACAACAACAACAACAACAACAACAACAACAGCAGCACCATCAACAATAACGAACAACAACACAAACAACAGCAACAACAACAACAACAACAACACCAAAAGCAACAACAACACCCGCAACAGCGTCAGCAACAACACCAGCGACGACAACAACAACAACAACAACAACAACAATAACAGCAACAACAACAACAACAACAAAAGCAACAGCGTCAGCAACAACACCAGCGACAACAACAACAACAACGCCAAAAGCAACGACAACAACAACATCAACAGTAACAACATTTCCACTAAATAAAGTCTTCAAGTTCAGAATTTATTGGTCCTACCTTCTCTACATGGGCACGCAATAGATATAAATATATAAAAATGTATATTTAACTTTATCAGAGCAACAATATAAATATGAAAGTGTCTCGTGAGCGACCGCGCCCTCTATGTCACCGCTTAATCTTGGCACTGGCTACTGACTTGACGTCAACTTGCAGTTGTTTATCAGCTTGATGAGAAACTGCTGAGTGCGCACACTGAGTGTTAATATTACTAAACACCTGCTCACCTGCTTCGGATTCAACAACAACTAACTAAGCTTGCTCGAATATCTGCCCTAAACCTTCCTTTCTCTCTCTGCTTTCCTCTTAAACACGACTCGTTTAACCTTGTTGTAAGTCCTTGGTCTTTTTTCTTAAACAAGACATCCGATTTACGAAATAATGAAGTTTAGTCGTAAGCGTTTAAATGTGATTCGTAATATTCCCATGTTAAGATGGATTGTTTAGAAAGCCAGCTCGTCTCATGCTGGGACTTTTCTTTGTTCACGTGCTGGGTATAACTGAAACACACGTCTTAACGGATTGATTGCTTCTTTTCAGATCTCTCACGACGGCCGTACATGATTTCTTTTGTCCCAAGCAGGCTCAACGAACCGAACGTGAGGTAGCGCGTTTCGACGGTCTCGGGAGCGAGACGCAACGTCTTTTTCTCTAATTCCGAAGCTAATTTTCTAATTCTTGATACACAGAGCTGAAACGAGATAAAGTTAAGTCCATTTTTGTTAAATTGTGGTCGGGGCTGCTTTTGTATCTAGGCGGCATGGCGCAAGGCTTATTAATGTTTAGGTTACTCGACTCGCAGCAGGAGCACACCGTGTATTAGTTAATACGTATACAAAATTGCCGAGGCATTAGATTGTAGGCGTTAATTGGGAAAAAAAACCTTCCACTCGCAGCGAAGTACTGTGAGATAGTTCATTCAAGAGCGGCTAATACAGCTTCTAGAACTCGGGGAGAGTTCGGGGAGAGTTCATAGTTGTTACTGTACACTTTAAGCTATGAAAATAGTACTGTCTTTTTAAGACTGCCCAAAAAATTGCGAACGTTTAAGGATTATTGTGTTGTTACACAGCTTATATATATAATACTAAGAAAACTCAGTTATTACTGTCGGTATAATTAAGCCATGAAAATAGCACTGTATTTTAAGACTGCTCTGAAAATTGCGAAAGTTTGAGGATTATTATTATTATTTTACCGTCTAAGAAAGCTCACAGTTATTACTGTTAGTATAATTAAGCTATGAAAACAGCACTGTTTTTGTAAGAGTGCTCTAAAACCCGCCGAACTTTAGGGCTTATTGTGTGGTTTTTCAGAACTTTTCACTACTGGGCTAGAGCCGAAGCGTGTGAATTAGGTTATTTTTGGTTTATTAAATATACCCAGTATATATAGCTTTGCGTTTCTCGCGGCGAGAGTTCGTGGGAAGAGTCTCGGGGTTTGACCTAATAAATTGCCAATTCTTTTGTGTAGCTCTGTTGAATTTTCCTAGCTGCTTTGGTTAAGCAAAAGGGGGTCATTCAGCTGTCATGCCGAGCCTAAATCGATATATTTAATGATTAAGCAGCGTAATTTCAATCGCCAATAAAATTATACCAATTCATCAACCTTTTATTAAAGTTATTGCTAGTGACATGTTTTCGTCTCGGAAATTTAAGTACGGAATTGATTTGACCTTATTTCAAAAAAAAAAAAAAGGAATACATGCCAACTACAATAACTCGAATTTTTATACGCAACATGTTGCCGCAACAAAATTTCGTTAGAAATTCTCCACAAATGGCATGTTACACGCATCAATTTAGTCGTGGTAACATGTTGCGCTAAAATTCGTCGCTAAATATTGTCCTGTGTAACATCACGTTTAAGGAATAAAATACTGACTTTTTGAGACAAAGCCCTTTCATCGGTGTAAATTTTCAGATATACTATGATGAAATATACTTACTGCATGTACTTTTATTCGGAAACGTTTCATTTCGTTCTCGGCTAAAATCTCAGCAGTTTACTTAACAACTTAACACAGTTTTAAAATCATCGCAACACACTGCCTATACAGTTACGATTACATCTATTTTGAAGGTAAATTAAGATCTAAGTTAGTGGCGAACTTTTTGTTTGAAAAGCACATCAATTATATCAAAGTTTTTAATTTAAAAATCGATTTGAAGCGAGGAAGTGTGGTTTTGCCTCTTGGCCGTTTTGGTTTCGACACCGATCGCTTTTGCGGTAAGGAAATACCAACTGCTAGGCCATAATTTCATAGCCTCGAGTATCTAAGTTGTTCGCCTTCAACCGTGTGTCGTTTGAATCGGAGAGTATTTTGTGGAGAAACTCCTTATGTCTCACTTGCGAGCACAATTTTCTTTTCTTGTCAATGACGAGGATGTGCTAAAACCAGCATGATATCGAAGGCAGAGCGTTCAATGAACAGCTACAATAGAACATTAAATAGACTTTCCTGTGCGGATCATTTAAATCAACACACCGTGTGGGTGTTGATTCGTCTCTCTACCCAACACAGCTGATTTGAAATTAGCGTTGGTCTTTTCCGTGTCAGACGGTGCTGCTGTGACTGCATGTTTCGATCTTCTTGTTCCCTAATTTGTTCTTTAACGAGTTTGTTTGTTTTTTCGTCACGCTACACTGTTATTTCTCAACAAATTGTGGGTGTTTTTTCTTTAAACGACTAACAACTCGTATTCTGGCGGTATACGGGAATCTCGTTCGGAGCTGGGTGTATTCTATGCAGTGTTTTCAGCGTTGTTAAAAGATTGGACTTATCCTACAACGGTCCTTGATCTTTGGCTTCTCTCTGACGCACGAGGTGTCATGTATGCCTTTTGGAAATTCGAGTTATTTTTCCTGCTTTGACTCTGTGCTTAAAACTAGCCCTTATACTTCCTGTAAACCTCACTCCCAGCTTTTGATTCAAAACACGATAACATTATATATAACATGGATTAAAAAGCCTTGTTCTTCAATATTAGACTAAACAGGTCACTATACGTACACATCTATAGCTCGAAGCTACTTGGATCTGCAAAATCAGTTGAATTTGCACTGGTTTAAATACTTAACTAAATGTAAAACCTTATACAGAATTTGGTTTGATTCTGAAATGTGCTTCATCTAACATCTTGCCGCTTAATTCTTTCAAGCAATCGTGTCATTCGATAACAAAGCTCTTAAAACTATTAAGAATGTTTAAATTTAGCGGAGGGGCTGTCGAAAGAAAGAATGCCTTTTTATAAACGGTGGATCATCAATAGTCTTGTCATCAGTCAAGTGTCGTTTTTTCATCGTTTCGGCTATAGATTGCTTCCGAAGCGGCTCCGTGTCCGTGCCAACTGGTTACAAGTTTCTACGGTGAACTGATATAGAAAATAATAAACAATTTAGCCTTTAATTATAATTCCCTTTTGTCGGGAAACCATAAACTGTGACAAGACCGTCGGTGGGAGCTTGTGTGTTGTTGAAATGATTAATTAACTTGATCAAAACCCTAATAAAAATGTTAACTTGACTTGCAATAGTCTAATGTCATACACGCGGAAGCCTAAACGATTGGACAGCTCCAAGTACAATAGCTTAGTTGATCAAAATCCAGAAGCTCTTTTCTATAATTAATAAACTCGTGTATACAACGCCATATACCTTCCAGAATACAACTCCCTGATGTGTATGATATATATGTATATGAATCGTAAACTATGCGCGCTCTACGTTTCACAGATAACCACTATTAAGAATTGCTTGTAAGGACTATTAAGGGTTAGCTGCTAGATATTTGCTACGATGTTTTTGTTAAGTGAACTGTGTAAATAGCACCCAAATGGCTGTTTCCTTGCCTTTTATGTTTAATCAGACAGCCAATTAATGAATTGGCCTCATATATCGACCGACTTGACGTTTTAGAGTGTTTGATTTTCACTGAGATTACAATCAATTATTGCTCCCATCCTCCACAGCTGTTTTTCCGTCTTATCATTTCAAATTGACTTTTCAAATTGACAGCTTAGTTCTTTCTTCCGTCGGTCAGGAAGATTAGAGGTGTGTTGTTGCTCGTTATTGTCTGTGTTTATGTATATATTTAAACCGGTTCTTGTTAGGCAGGCATAGAATTGTTATATTTACGCCTTTCGTCCGTCAAAACTTCCCTGATAAGACCTCTTGGATTGTCTTTGTGTCGCGGAAGACTTTTCTCGCCCCTCAATTTTCTGATTTAACATTGTTTGTATTTCATTAGATTTGATTTGAAATTTGATTTTCCCGATTGATTGCACAAAGTATACCGAGACATAAAACAGTTAGAAATTGTTAAAACCTTTAGAAAGACGGACAGATGTATCTATCATTGAACAATTGGGTGAGCTTGTTGATTTTGACACAAATATTGCTGAGGGCCTTTTGTTGTATAACATATGATACTGTCTCGGATGGATAATAACAGTTTATATAACGCTTTACCACGCAGATAGCGCACGCGATAATTTCCGTGTTTTGAGGAATATCAGTAGGTTGCAACTATACATCGGTTTAAAATCCTTCCGTCCGCTTGGCTCTTCTCGCTTAACTCGCGAGCATTTGGTTCATAAAAGATATAGTAATTGTTAAATTGGCCTTCTATTTAAAGACGCCTCGCGTATAGTTTACGTAAATCAAATTGCATTAAATGTAACGTTTAATAACATGATTTGTTGACTTGAGGACAGCTGATTTCTACTAACACCATTAAAAGTATTCTTCGTACTGGCGCCATCGCAATTAAGCCATCGGAAATACTGCGCTAACAGAATTGCCCTGTATTCAGCGTAAACGTTTAATTCCCCGAAAACTGAGAGACAATCGAAAGCTGAGAGACGATTCCTCGATCAAGAGCTGGGTGATGATTTCACACGCTCGAAAATATACCACTATTGAAACCAATCTCTGCTCTTACAGTTAATTTCTACTGTCATTTATAGCCATACGTGAAAAGTTGAGTAATACTGAATTAGGACAAATCTTACAGGGGACCCTTGTGGAATGATCGCGAGAATTAAACTGGAATGTTCCAGAACGCTTCAGTCCCACGTAAACATTAAAATAACTCGAACTTCGAACACTATATTGCCAGCAATTTACTTTAATAACATCTCATTTTGTTCTTTTTAAATAAATTAAAATACCATACATCATTTAAATTAGTGAATTCAACGACGAAATTACGAAAGATAGTGATATCATGTGATGAAAACAAATCATGACATAGCATGTGAAAAGAATTGTTTGGTCGAACTCTCTCATCTATTTTTATATTTACAAATTGCCTTTGTATTTACACGTGGCGTGAGAGAAATGGACGCTCTGTTAGTTTTGTTGTCATGTACGAATACTGGAATACCACAACTGAACTGTCTAAATTCAAAGTGTGTTCATCTCGGGCTACCGTATAAGCTAGAAGTAGAGAGTTCGAGTTTAGCATTTATGGTAGTAGCATTGCAGCCCGGGTGAGTGACACGCACAGAATTGGTGAAAGTTCAATGCTCCAGTACTGCTTGTGAATTTTGGGAATGTTCTTGAACTGATTTCCCCTGGCCATAGTAACGACGGAGGTACGGTCAGACCAGTTCTCGACATATCCAAGTACTGCGGTCTATCGTAATGACCCATGAGCGGCAACTTGCCGGAATCGACCAGACTGAAGCTGACGGGCGATGTCGTGAGGACACGATCTTGGGCCGCTGCGGTCATCGACAATGGAATACTGGCTGTTGATAACGTGTGGTAGAAAAACCCGTTGTCTGCTCCACCGTTGAACATGACTGCGTGATGACATCGTGGTCGTCTCGGTTTTCGTCGTCGTCGAAAGTTCCCTTTCGTAAACTCTGGCAAGTCTTTGGGATGGATCATCCAGTAGTGACCTTTGCCGTTCTCCGCTCTACCAGCTTTGACGAAACAATCGTTGCTCGAGAGGTTGTGACGGACGCTGTTTCGCCAACCTGGCCCTTTTTCGCGGTTGAAATGAGAGTAATTACTAGCGATATAATTGTATATTGAACTCAGCGTCATGCGTTTGCCAGGAGCGCTGAGTATGGCCTGTGCGATAACTGCTACGAAAGTCTCCACATGCCGACTGTCTTCCTTCGAGGTGGATTTCTCGCTCTTTCCTTGTCCTGCACACTGTTTTTCTTGCTTTGCGGTAGTTGTACCGCCAACGAGCGCCATCCGTTTCTCCTTGCCAGTCTCCGCCTCTCCACCATTCGCCTCGCTTTTTATTTTCTCTTCCATCGGTTCCTTCTTTACACCTCCACCCAACAAGCGCAGGCGGGATTCTTCGAGTAAGTCCTTCTTGATCACCACAACTGGCTTCCTTTCATTTGGAGTAATTGGCGCGATGAGCCGATCCACAGAGAAAGACATCTTTTACAAAAAATTCTTTGATCTTTATAAGTTTATTCTTCTTAACGTAAGGAGTGGATATATATATATATATATATACTCGGTCAGTTGTGTTCTCCCTCGTAGCCTAACCTCAAGTGACTGGTCTTTCTCACGAGCTCTTCTTTAAACCATTAAATTTCGTGTGCAGGGGGTCCGAAACGATCTTTTGCCAATGTTTACAAGAACAATCAAATTCCGGCACCTGGCAGGGCAAAGGAACCATAGAATACAACGCGAAATCGGTTTCCGTTCGTCAGCAAGCCTATATTTAGCACATGCTTCGGCAAACAAACAGCGGACGAGACTGCCAAACAAATCCCAAATCCCCAAACCACCGAACCAGTTTATATATCAAGCGCGCAAAATCTGATGATGGGAAAAAAGGAATAATTTACGTAGGCCCCTTATTGAATTTTCTATTTTGTGTGTATTAGATTGATTTTGGATACTGTCGAAGTATCTACTCTTCAAACATTCAATTATCGGCTTTGTCAACTCATTTCATAATGCTTAAATTAAATAAGGTCCTATTTGAATAGTGTATTATTTGTTGCCATCGTTTTTTCGGTCTTTCTTTACATGCGCTGCAATTAATCACAATTTATAGTGCTTGTCAATCGCCGTGTCGCGACTGAACTCTAAAGGCAAAAGACATCCACATTAACAATTCTCTAAAATTTATTAAACAATTTCCCGGCGAAGTATATATGGCGTCGTGTTAAACTCTTAATCTCTTATCTGTTGATTATTTTTTGCTCTTTTTTGTAATCCATTTCCAGAAATTAGTACTTCAATCTATTTTTTTTTTGGGGTGGGGAAAGGTCGATCTTGGTGTAGTTTTGTGTTGTATTGATTAGATCTATCCGAAGTTAGACAACTTAGTCCCTGCAAGCTTTTGATTAGACGAGCGTTTAAATGTGTTTAGTTAACAAATAACTTGTACTTTGTACAGCTATAAGGGTCCTTTTGATTGTCAAACGAGAAAAGAGTCGCTCAAACACCGTTTCAAAACTCTTTGGCGCAATTCGTTCAATCGTTGAGTGAAAAACCAGAGGACCTTTCGTTCTTTAAAAGGGCTGTATCGTGTCTCTTTCTCCTCGAAGCCAATTCGTCACGATGATCTTTTTTTCTGACGGTGAAAACTAATTGTAAACACGACCGGAGTGCTTCCTGTCTGCGGAGCAATACCGCTGAGACGAAACCGATTTATCATGGGAGAAGATGACCTCCTCAACTCGGAAACTAGACTCGCCCCTTTTTCTATTGGCTGTTTGCTTGCTTCTGTTATTTCAAAAGAGTTCCATGTTGGGGTCCTGATTTCGCTTGCTTTTCTTTATTATTTTTTTGTCATTTACCGTAGCCGTATCAAGTTTTTAAACTAAAACACTTTTAGGCTACGAAAATAGAGGTTTATCTGCCTTGTGTTCTCTAACTTGTATCTCTGTTTGAAACGTGATTTGTTGAAGCAAGAACTAAGGAAAAACGTAATCAAATTAGCGTTTACACTTTAAACTGCCGTCACCCACGCGTCGGATGTGTCCCGTAATGCCCCAGAAGCGAAAAGAATAGAATTTAAACAGAATTTGAGAAGAACTAGTGAACTCATCGTGTGTAGTTAGGATCTTAATGAGGACAGAGTGCTTTTTATAACTCATTTCCTATGAATAAATATCCGCTTCCCTCCCCAGTACCCCAGGGAAAATAGATTTCGTCTATTTGCATGTTTTGGCCATTTTGGTTAATTGCGATATGGGAATAAATATACCAGTGGATTATTAGTAGGATAAGGGAGGGGGAAAATAAAATATATAGCAATGCGGGCTGTGTATGCATGGTGTGTAAGCATATACAATTGGCCGTATACACATAATTATACATACATGTCATATATAAATTAATAGATATAGACATACGTATCGAAATACATATAAAAATAGATATGAAAACGCATATAGAAATTGAAAATGCATGTATATGTAGAAATACATATAGGAATATACTCCATATGAAATGGATATAAAAATGCAATACATGTAGAAATTTCTGTTTGTGCCTGTTGCAACTCTACCTTTCTTGAACGATGTACAATGTTGTTGCTGGTTAATTTTGTACAAGTTTTGCGCTCTTGTTGTGTGGAGCTTAATGATCCCATGAAATGCCCATGGCATTGTAAATTATCATGGTCTAGAAAGATGTATATTTTATAGTTCAATAATTTATATATCTAAAGTTTAAACCAGGACAGAGATCATGTGTGAAATATAAGGGCGCTTTCCAATTGACAAGGTTAGACCGGTCAGTCCGGCCAGAATGGACTTGCTTTTGATTAGAACCAAATTTTCCAGTCAGACCGTCCTAAGTCTCAAACGAATCGTGTTCCATTTGACCGGTCTAACCGTGTAAATGGAAAGCCCCCTAAGAGAGCATGCAAGTATATATATATTAATCATTGTTTGAGTCATTCGGACATTCTCTCTCTCTCTCTCTCTAGTGGTCTGCCTAACGGCATGTTCATCGCTCTTTCCATCCCTTCCGATCTTGTGCTTTTGCTTTAGTTTTTGCGTATGACTCTCCCTTCTTGATTTTATCCTGCATTCCAATTCTTTTGCCACCTCGTCTCCTCTTCCCTATCATTCTTCCTTCGATGAGTTCGATCACATCCTTTGACGTTACAAACGTTAAATCCAAATGGTCCGTTTCTTCAGTCCTATATACGTTCGTTGTTTAGTCAAAGTAAATTAAAATACTGTCAAAGTTTTCAAGAACTGATAAATATCTATTGTGAACGCCACGTTCCACCCTACTGCAAGTTCAAACTATTTGTAATAAGGGAATATAGTTCTGAATTGCCAAAACGAATGCATTGCTTGCATGCTTGCTTGCTTGCTTTCTAAATTTTGTGTACTTTTTTGTAATCATTGTTCACTTATCCAAGTTGTTCTTGTTGTTTCCCCCTTGGGTCGATAATTGCTGTTTTTCGTCTTTTGAACTTCGAAAATGTTGTTTGTGGTGGCTGTATATATTTGAGGTTGGTTTATTATCAACGCGAGGGTAAACTTCAGTTTATCGAAGGCAGTTTGGTTGGTCATGCATCGCTTATAGGCTTCCCGGTTCCCCTCTTGGCCTTGCGCCGATTGCTATGTCGTTTTCTAGTCTTCGCAAAGGATACTCTTGCATGGTTGTAAAAGTTGTTTGTGGTGTATGTTATGATATTGGTTTATTGCCTCTCAGCGCGAGATCTCACTTGAGTTTATTCAATTCAAGTTTACACATGTCATTCTCAATAGCACAGCTGCTTTTGACGTTGTGGCAAGGAAATTGTTCACATTGAAAAGAACAAAGCAACGACGATATCCCTTGCTGGCTATCGCTGAGCGTGACATTGGTTTAATCAAGGCACCATTTCTATACCTAATTTCACGAACGGATATGAGCTATACGGCTTTACTTTCGAAGGTCAAGTATTTCGGAGGCACAGTTTACAGACGTTCAGTGGACGCATTTCACCTGACCCACATCAAGTTTGAAATTTAAAAAAAAAGGGATATCGGAAATATAGATAAACAAATGGCAGACGTTGTGACTAAAATGGACACGATTAATAAATATTTCTTAAAAATTGTGTATAGTTTTTGACGAGGAGTTGCATAACATGTTCCAAAACAGACGCTATTTATGACAAAACTTCTGGTTTGTTTAAAAAAACTTGTCAACTTATCTTCCTTCTAACATTGATATTGGAGTTAAGTTTCGTAAAATTTGCGGAAATATGGAATCTTACCTGTGAAAGTTCACTTTATTTGTTGATTTGGGAATAAGTTTATTCAAATTATGGTGCGTTTTTTTTTAAATGTTATGATTTGGTTTTCAGGTGATCCGGCGTTGTATAGATTGTGTGACGCATTATTGCATGTCTTGATTCGTCTTATTTTGTAAATAGACTACACAGTTTAGTTTTAATACCATATAGGTTTATCACTTGTATATCATGATGAACTGAGTTATATCTTAACAAGCTACGTTTAATTGTGGCTCTTGTAAGTCAGTTGTTCATGTCTAAAAGCGTTTGACAATTTTCTTGCTAAGATAGATAAAGCTATAAATGTTGATTTTACGGAGGGAGGAAAACCGAGAGAACACAGAGAAGAACACACGAAACCAACAACTCTAGTCAGAATCCTAAGTTTGTACATGGCTACCCACGGTAACCTATACACATCGAAGTATATACTATTTAATCTCATCTTACCAGGCTTATAACTTCGATTCGTAGCAGTGGCAATAGCACTGGCCATTTCCACTTCTCGTTAGGGCTATACATTAAACAAGCGAGACAAGAACGATTATTAGGGACCTTAAGCAAGCTAGGACGACGACGGCAATTAAGTTACTGCATTTAAAAGAAACCATGGATCAGGACATCGTATATTATATGCTTTCTGTATTTTGTAAGACCTTTAAAAAGCAGCCATAGCTTCGACAACATGCATGACGTTTGATAGATTAACGTCTAAGTAAACTAATTAACAGCTTTTGCTGTTCCTTGCCACAACATTGTCCTGAAAACGTCAAAACGCTTCAGTTGACGTTGTATGTGACTTCAAATTATTCAACGCTTTGTTTTGGTTGAAAAATACTATTATACTTGGGTCCTCGTCGTGACGTTCGCGTTGTGCTTGCTTAAGGTCCCTAATTCACTGAAAAGACCCCACAGACTGACCACATTGGTCGTGTTGTTTGCTTGATGTACTCTTATTGAATTCCAAAAGCGCTTTGAAATTCCTTTTAAAAATTTAAACTTTTTAAATGCTTTGATGTCAGACTCCTCACTGCATGTATGACAACTTTTGCCGTTCCTTGCTTGCATTAATTAATGTCTCTCTGAATGTAACCCTGAATGAGGCTGTGGACGATTTTCTATATGTAGAATGGGGGCTAAAGATTGTTAAGTCGCTTTGCGTTTTATGAATGTTTGGCCTTGTAAGAGAGATTTGTCAAAATTTTGCTTAGTTGCATGCTTTATAGTTGATTCGCTTATACTTTTGTGATGACTTAAAGAGATAGGTTTTAACACTTTGAGGTCTGGACCTCTCCCTGTGCTGAACAAAATCGTCTGGCGTTAGCCATTCAAAGTGTTAAAGAGATAGGTTTTAACACTTCGAGGCCTGGACCTCTCCCTGTGCTGAATAAAATCGTCTCGCGTTAGCCAGAATAAATACTAAAGACTCGTCTTCAAGCTTCAAAGTGTTAAGATAATTCTATTCCGAACAAATATCGATTAGAAGCGCATTAGCATAACCCTTTCCTATATTGGTGGGTTCATTTCCTGACTAGTAAATCATGCAGATCGAGGACAGTACACAAGACTCGAAAATAGCTTCCAAAAAAAAAGCTAAAGTAGACTGGTATATAAATACTAGATGCTCATGTGATTGTGTTTTTTTCTTTTTTTGTTTGTTTTTTCTCGGAATAAAATTGTTTTTATAATTCGACTCTTGTTGGTAAGACTCTTGAGAGTTAATTGCGTCAGAAGAATCGTGTTGGAAGTTACCGCCAAAGTGTAATCACACTTGAGTCAATTACAACCGGAACGTGATGTTATGGGGATTGATTTGCAGGCTAGCACAACAAGTCAATTAGACTCTTGAAATACGTCACAGAGCAAAGAAACTTTGTACGCATTGGACTTCGTAAAAAAAGTGAACTTTTCATTTGACCTTACAAAATGTAGTTAGTGTATATCTATAACAGTCGTTTGTTGGGCGTTCGTCAAGCTCAATTACTCGCAAAAGATTTCTGAGCCCCAGACACGGTTCGAACCTGCAACCTTCTAATGACCGGTTAGCCGCTCTAACCATTGAGCCCCTGAGGCTCAGATGGAGAGCTAAGGTTGCAAATTCATAGTCATATGTGCTCCTAAGTGATAGCGTTTGCATATGAGATGTAGTTAAAGTGATATGATAAGTTGTGCGTATACATGTAGTGCATGCATGTGTATGGTATACGTTTGCGTAGGCAGTGTTTTAGATAGAGCAAAGTGAAAAGATGGTGAACTGTCGAGAATACTTTTGATAACGAAATACTTATGTTTCAAGCGAAGCCCTTCATCAGTATGGGAGACTAGCCACGCCCTATATCTATGGCTAATATTGATCTGTTCATTCCTGTTTTGTTAAAGGACTTCCGAAAATTCATCAATAAGGAACATTTAATTTATCAACGGACTAATGAAACCTCTACTGCACTATTTATAGGCGGTATTAAATTTGTACACCAAAACATTTTGGGACAAATATCTTAAAATACCCGCACGCAATAGCGACTGCGTAGCTCTCTCGAATAGCCTGCGAGCAGACGTTCTTTTTGCGCGCGTGGATGGAGCTCACACGAGGCGACCTCGCGCGAGGCGAGGTACATGATGACGTTCGATAGCGTTGGGTGACTACAACTATACCAGAATGCTTTGGTTGGCGTGTGCAGTTAGGGCGCTGCCTCTCACCAATAGTTAAGCCCGGTTAGACGGGGTTAGTACTTGGATGGGTGACCGTCTGGAAACAACCCCGTTCTCGAGCTTGGGACTCGTGTGAGTAGAGTTGTAGTTGATCTCTCCTGTGCTTCGAGGGTTTTTCGCCGGGCTCTCCGGTTTTCCTCCCTCCATAAAATCAACACGTAACATCTTAGCTGTGATCCGTGGTCTAAACTGTGTCGTTGGCGGCTGCTTGGAGCGCTTTTGATATGCCTCGACACGGCCACGTTGATCTGCGTCCTTCGCAATTCAGCCGCTGGCTGCAAGTAAGGATGATTAACCCCCAGTCCTTTATCCTTTAGTCCAAAATAAGCCACGACTTATTAAGAATAAGTTCGTGTTTTACACGACTTATTTAAGCCGCGGCCTATTTAAGTCGCTGCTTATTTTGCCCCTTTAAAAGGCCCCCTCCCCCCCTAATATTTACTAAAATGATCTGTCGTGACTAAGACTATGTGCACTCGGTAACGTTTTCGAGCGTTTTCGTATTGTTTACTGTTCTCAAGGGAATCAGAACAATCAGCTCATTACTTGAAACAATACGAAAACGCTTGGAAACGTTTACCGTGTGCACATATTAGTCTAAGACTCGAGTCAAACGCTGAACTTCAGATAAGAACTTCAAGCACATAAGCATTACGTGCATATTATAATATACTACATTGTACATTATTATAAGTTACTATATATATTATTCTATATAAATCATACTATATTATACTATATTGTAAACGAAAAGGGGATATTTCGTTTTAAAATGGTCAGCATTTCGTTATTAAAACTATTCTCAGCAGTTTACCATCTTTTCACTTTGCTCTAGCTATCCAAAACACTGCCTATACTCAACACTACTTTTTTACACTTTTGCATAATATAAACCTAGGTGACCTTGTTTAACTATATGCAGTGAGTTTCTGTAGCATAGAGATTGATTAGAGTTGATCTACACTGGCTATCAAAAAGTCACAGCCTCAATTCTTATTTGGGACCTTGGGAGAATTTTTTTTAATAATTTCAGCAAATATTTGCGCTGTATATTGAGTGTCATTTTAACTATACAAGATCAGAAAAAATGCATTGTTACTCAGCGTTATTGACGCTGTTTATTTTTACATATTCCACACAAGGCCATCGTGATCTTCTTGTAAGAACAACGGTTCCCACCTCTCCATTCGGCTCTCTTACTGCGGATCACCGCTGTGCATTATGTGTGGAACAATACGACCTCGCCATGATGGCATTTGATCGGATATCCTGTCTTCATTCCCAAGCAAAAAATACAATCCCAGAATCAACATTCCTTTCCTTTTGCAAATACACACGACTTAAAGTTATTTCTATAAACAACTTAGAAAAATACTATAATAGAATGTGCTGCGTAGGCATTGCTTTTACGACGTGTAAATCTAATTTTATAAGTTGTGAACTGTTAGGATTTTAAAATGTATACGTATATACCAACTCGTTGACTATATATTAAAACTCTATAATCTCTCCATAGTCTGTAGCTTAGCTGTCAGAGCACTGCTTTTATCAGGGAGCTTAAGCAAGTGTTACGCGAACGTCAAGGACATTGTCCTTAATGCAATATAATTTTTCTCACACAACAAAGAAAATGAATAATTTTTAGTCCCAAGAGTAATCTTAACGCTGTCCCCGTTCTACATACAACGTTATTCGGATCATTTTCACGTCTTCAGGACGACGTTAACTCGTGAAACGGCGAAACCTGTTAGTTGAGTTTGATTTCAAACTATGCGACAAAATCCTTTTAGAACTCTAAAGCTTTTGGATGTCGAAAAGCATACCGTACGTATTCAATACTATACGTAAATGGTTCGTGGTTTCTGCTAGATACTTAACTTTAGATTACCGTCGTTGTCCTAGCTTGTTTAAGCTCGCTATATTTGATTGCAGGGTCACGCGGGATTGCCTTTTGTTGTATACTATATTTTCTCAATTGGTCTCGGTCAGACTGGGTTTTAATCGAAACGTTGGTATTTCGATATTTTAATTCTCGGCAGTTCAACATCTTTGACTTAATGATTAATCATTCCTAATTTAAAAAACAGAGTCTAAATATCCGCTTAGCGCCCTCGATAACAGAACTACAATAACAATAAAGTTAATATACTCTATGACCCATACAATCAAAAAATTGTAAACATTGAACTGTATAAGTCAACTTCGAGTTGTATCAGTTGTGATAAAAGATGAAAGTAAAATTTGGTTTGTGCTTTAAGATATTCCCTGTGGCAAATATTATAGCTCTCACGTGCGGGGTGTGTCCTTTATTGTTGAAGTCGTTTTAAAGCGAGCTTGCTGAGCGGATGTATTTGTAAACAGTGAAGGACTGAAGACATTAGAATTCGTCCGAGATTTTGTCATGAGTCTGGAATTAAAATTCTCCATGTAATCCCTTCTTCTGTAGCTTTATATTGTTAGAAATATGGGTCACCTCACTCAAACCAAAACTTAAATCCTTGTCGATGGACCAAGTTTACACCCGCTAGTATAGTTTAAAAAGTAGAGTGCTGTGTAGGCAGTGTTTTGGATAGAGCAAAGTGAAAAGATGGTAAACTGCTGAGATTTTTTGAATGAAATACAGAGATTATTTCGTTGCTAAAAGTCTACGCAGTTTACCACCTTTTCACTTAACTTAAAATTGTACGCTATCCTGCCCCACTAACGACGGATTTAAGTATGTTAGAGTTGCTTACAGAGCAATAAATTATTGAATTAATTATATAAGAACGCTGTAATGATAATGTTATTGCTTCCAGTGGCTATCGGTTCAAATTGCTTCAGCTCCTGCCACAGATTAAAAGGTCAATGCTTGTTTTGACCAACTTGTAGATTTATTTACAAAAAAACTTTCTATACAATATCGTTGTTATTGATGACTCTGATCCTTTATAACTTGTTTTTTTGGATTATAATTTCTTTTGATTCCGTTTGAATTCATAAACAAGTAATCAAATATATTCAGTAGACGTCACTTGAGAAATTGTCGTTTATGCCTGGACACGTTTTGTTTTGCAGACTAAATCTTTGCTATACTGTGCTTTGGTATGCTCATCGTATGGTGTATACAGATGTCGTAAAATATCTTACGAAGGTCTTTCTTCAGAGGAGAACATAACATCCTTATATTTGTATATTTGTGTTGTCTGCGTTTGTTATTTTATCGCAATCATTGTAAAATGCTGACGTAATATTACGTGATATTGTAACATCTGACGCCATGTCCTATAGTATGCTATGGTGTGGTGGTGTGATATGGTGTGGGATACTATAGTGTGGTGTGGTATATGGTATGCATAGTTTGGTGTGGGATACTATGGTGTAGTGTAGTGTGGTATATGGTATGCATAGTCTAGGGTGGGATATTATAGTGTGGTATGGTATGCATAGTGTGGTGTGGGATACTATGGTGTGGTGTGGTATATATGGTGTGCATGATGTGGTGTGGTATATGGTGTAGCATGGTATGGTATGATATTGGGATACTATAGTGTGGTGTAGTGTGGTATGGTATATGGTATGCATAGTGTGGTGTGGATACTATGGTGTGGTGTGGTATATGGTGTGCATGATGTGGTGTGGTGTGGTATATGGTATAGCATGGTATGGTATGATATGGGATACTATAGTGTGGTGTGGTATGGTATATGGTATTCATAGTGTGGTGTGGGATACTATGGTGTGGTGTAGTGTGGTGTGGTATATGGTGTGCATGATGTGGTGTAGTGTGGTATATGGTATGATATGATATGATATGGGATACTATGGTGTGGTGTGGTGTAGTGTGGTATGATATGGGATACTATGCTGTGGTGTGGTGTAGTGTGGTATGGTATATGGTATGCATAGTGTGGTGTGGGATACTATGGTGTGGTGTGGTGAAGTGTGGTGTGGCATATGGTATAACATGGTATGGTATGATATGGGATACTATGGTGTGGTGTGGTGTGGTATGGTATGCATGGTATGGTGTGGTGTGGTGTGGTATGGTATGCATGGTATGGTGTGGTGTGTTATGCTATAGTGTGGTATGGTATATGATATTGTGTGTGGCGTGGCATGATATGATATGGTATTGCATGTATGGTATGTTTTTTCGAAGACTATATATGGTTTTAGTTTTTGACATAATTTGAGGGATTATTTTTAAAAATCTTGCAGAAAATCTTGTTTTTCAAATACTTGGCGGACGTCAATTTTGTGAGAACTTCAGTGGCGCTTGTAGCGATTAGTCTAGAAAGCACTGCATTGTAGTAAGCTGATCTGAATCAGAAGCTCCAATGTCGAAAGACCTCTTGTAAAAGATCTTACGTTTCAAGCGAAGGTCTTTCGTCAGAGGAGAACATAACATCCTTGTATTTTTTATTTGTGTTGTCTGCGTTTCTCCTTTTATCGTAATCACTGTAAAATGCTGACGTAATATTACGTGATATTGTAATATCTGACGCCATGTCCTACGGCAGTATGCTGACTAGAGTGTGTTTTGAACTAGACAACAAAATACCAATCCTATCCGAAAGTGGATTTATTTTATTTAGTAGAAATCTGATAACAAGTCGTTTTAAGTTTAAACTTCCAACTCTGAAGAAGTATTTGTAAGTTGTTTAGGTTTAACATTTAGGGCATGTTTACAAGGAGGTAGGGTTACCCTAGCGTAGCCCAGGTTTACAAGCAAAATTTCACAGCTAGGGTCACTGCAATCTCGTTCCCAGAGCCCATATTCCCCACCCGTGAAACGAGAGACTGGGATAATCCGTTTCAAATCACAGGATTCTTGTTATTCCGGTTGAGGTACGCATGCGTAAATATCCGAGCGGAATCTGGATAGTATGTTCTCCTTGTTTGACTTTTACCCAAACAAGTCAATGGGGTTGCTGGCGAAGCTCGAATTACAGCATCTACCCACATACGGCGAAGATATCGATCGCGGCAACGTCTTCACTGGGGTCTTGTCGTCCGACATCTTTGTTATTTTGGTTTTACTAATTCTACTTCCGGTCACTTCAGACCAACTCATGCTCACTATTCAGCCAATAACGTAACGATTTGAAACGGATTATCCCAGAGTCTCTCGTTTCTCGGGTGTGCGTCATATAATCCTGTGGGTCGACTAGGGCTGCTTTTTTACACTTTGAAGTTTCAGTTGTAAAAACTAAAAACTTGTCGTAAATTGTTTTGATAATATCGTCAATGATTCATGTGTCTATACTTTCTCTCATTTCCCTTACGAAGGTTACAGTTAAACTTGATCCTCTAAATAAAACTTTTTTAATATGTCGTTTCCTGTCCAGCCTTTTCTAACTTAAAGTTATGTAAACATTTTAGACCGTTCTCGGAAAAAACATATTGCATGCCCGAACACGCTTATATGCAGACATATTGTGACAGTCTTTGAAAGGCCAAAACAAACAAGAGAGAGACATGTACATTATATATATACCGGACAAGTAGAGAGCAAACACCTAAAGGCCTGGCCAAACGCTTTCAACATCGGATTCAACATCATTCAACATTGTTGAACGATGTTGAATAATGTTGAAAGCACGAGTGGCCAAATGAATTCAACATCGTTCAACATTCATGAATGACAATTAATTGAACGCGGGCTACCACAAAAGCTAGTGGAATCGACAATATCCCTCATGGCGCATGTCTCTGTTCAACAAAGTTGAATGAAATGTGGCCAAATGCGTTCAACACCTTTCAACATTTTGAGAACAATAGAAATGTTGAACGTGTGTTGAACGAAAATTTGAACATGTTCAAATTTCGTTCAACATCATTCAACACCATTCAACAACGTTCAACATCATTCAACAGGGGTGGCCAAACGCTTTCAACATGTTGAATTCAACAATGTTGAACGATGTTGAATGAAATGTTGAAAGCGTTTGGCCGGATCCCATAATAATTGTTCTAAATCTATATGTATAAAGACTAATGTCTCGATATTGAAGAAACTATAGTATCTGTTTCGAAATATCAAATATATAACCCAAGTACCATCATTCGACCACCAGCTCCCAACTTGACCTGTAGCTCAGTCGGTAGAGCATCGGACTAGTAAACCGAAGGTCGCGGGTTCGAATCCCAGCTGGGCCAAGTAGAGTTTTCTCTACTTGTCCGGTATGTTTCGTCACTTGGAGTAAACACCTAATATCATTATTATATATACTATTGAAGTCCCTATTGAATTTTGTAATGGTATATATACGACAAATGCTGCTCCCCGAAACTTTAAAACCATTTTTACCGCCTAAATTGATTACTATAGATGAGCTAAATGATGACAAATTTAAATAGTACGCAAGAATTTGTAGTAACACAAAGCAATTTGTAATACAACAGCGTTTCTGATTGGCTATACCGTGCGTGCTCCATTTAACAAATAGATTCCATTTTGCCGTTGTCTGTTCCAGTTATAGATGCACAGATGACGTCACAACGTGGTAAGAACAAAAAAGTGGCCCACGAGACGCAGTCGAGTGGGTCACTGATGTTCTTACCACGTTGTGACGTCCTCTGTGCATCTATAACTGAACAGACAACAAAAAATGGGATCTATTTGTTTTATACAATACAACTCTTGTCGGATTTTGGGGCATGAAGAAAGAAAAAAGCAAGTCAGCTGACGTGATCTGTGTGTCTGTCATGGGCAACAACCAATGGAAACACGCATAGCAACCAGGGTATTGTATAAAACTCGATGGAGCACGGTTAATTTCAAACGTAATGAGAAACTCATTTTTAATCAGCGAAATAAATATTGTTTTCCGTTGTTTTGTGTCTGGTTCTCTGTTACAAAAGAAATGGTTCATGGTTTAACGTGCTCCATTGAGTTTTGGATGCAGTTGGGAAGTTGGAGAGCGGCTACGCCTCGACCAACTCTTGCGCTTTTTTCGTGCTCTCCGAACTTCCCGCGTGCATCCATAACTCGATGGAGCACGCCAAACCACGAACCATTTCTTAAATGTATTGTGTAGCTTTCGACCTATTGACTCAGGCCTTCATCAGAGCTTCATTTGGCTACATAAGTTCTATATCTCCAAGCCTCATGTATTATTCTATATTTATTTCATTAACACCGTCACGAACTATTCTAAATTAAGGATCAATTTTTACTGACTTAAGGAGAAAAAACAAGTACAATTTTTAGAGGGTCGTTAAACTGGTATTTTCACACGTAAAAAGTATCGTATCTATATACATGTGTTAACTTTCTACTGGCCACAGTTCCCTTTTGGCAACTTATTAATTTTAATCTGGCTACGCCGGAAACCTGGCCAATGAAGAGTTAAAATGTTTTACAAAATTATGAAATATATGTACATGTATGTATTTAACTCAATCAATTTATATTACACTTCTAGTGTTAGTACAACAGCTTAATAAAACCCACAGATATAACAATACAAGATAAACAAGACCATGTATGCAATTTGCTATTAACCCATCATGCATAGCTTAATTCTTGCCAAGTTGTTGTGGTATTCACAACTTAATTAGTTCTTGACGATGTTACAATGATTGATTTCGTCTGCACGGAATTGTTTTAAAAGGAAGAACTTGGCCTCAACAAACATATAAATATTCTTCCTATATATCTTCTCATAAATAACCTTTAACCATAATAGTTTTTCGGGATAATGCGATGGTAGTTTTCTTATTGCTTTGCATGGTGAAGCTGTAAGATATAAATTCTTACGGATACAACAATGTAAAAGCTCTTTGATATAGTTTTATCAATCTTTGTAGTTTGTAATGACGTTTACATTTAAATAATCTGTTACTGGCAAGCTCTGATGATGTCCTGAACATCACAGATATCCGCAAGAAGTACTGTCTGTGCAATAACAATGGTCAACATTGACCATTCTGACCGTCATATATCTACCATACTGTGAAATAAAAGGAAGTGCTGTGTAGGCAGCGTTGAAATTAATGCAGACCGAAATATAGTAAGGTTTGAATACTGCCGATATTATTGAACGTAGTCATTCTAACGTTTCGAGCGAAGGTCCTTCGTCAGAGAGAAACGGCAGTACTCAAACCGTACTATATTTCGGTCTATTACGTCTATATATCTATACCATAGTTTGCCTGGTTTGCCGAAGTTAATAAAACAACTGCCAATGACCCTACTCCCGCCCTACTGGTATAACTTTCGGCGCTAGAACTAACAAAATAGATCAGATAAAAACACAAAACAAACGCGACAAGCGAATGATGAATGAGAAGGCTCATCATAATTAGTAATATTTGGCTTAAGCCTTAAAGAAGACACCGAAACAAAAGGATTGACAATGGTTAGGGAAACGGGTGACTTTGAGCTTAGCCGAATGTTTCCTTGGCTTTATCTTACGACTTTGAATGGGGAGTGGAGCCAGTTAATATGTATAGACGATAGAAGATTAAGTTTAGTTTTAATTAGTAATAAATGAAATTTTTTGATGGATTAGGTTCGGAGATTGTAGTTGACAAATTGACTCGGAAATCGTTGTTTTATTTGATTGCTGGGCGCTTGTCTATTTACGTGCTTGATTCAGTTGTGGAACAATTTTATCTTTTTACTAACGCCGCATATGCATGGTCGTTTACAAATATACCCTTAACCCTTTGCAGTCTCATTTCTCATTCAGCAATCGGTTTGTATTAAAATCAAGTCGAAAGTTAAAGTCGGCCTATCTCACCTGTGGAGATTTTACATATTCGTAATCTTTAGGTTCTCCTGAGCAAAATTGCAATATATCTTGTCAGCCGAAAATTTCATCTTCATGGAGTTTTTCGCTGTCAAAGTTAGCGGATGTGATGTCACAAGAGGCATTTTTGTGGCAAGTGACAAAAGAAAACTGGTTTGGAATGCCACTTGTGACATCACATCCGGTAACTTTGACAGTGAAAAACTCCATGAGGATGAAATTTTCGGCTGACAAGATATATTGCAATTTTGCTCAGGAGAACCCAAAGATTACGAATATGTAAAATCCCCACAGGTGAGATAGGCACTTCAAGGGATTCCGATGATTGGGTCATGGTTTTCCGCAACCCCAAACGCCAAGTAAAGAGCCTGGGTACGAAATTTCCTTTTTCGTGCGTGCGCATGCGTGCGTAGGTATTTTCTAGTTTTTTTCTGAAATAAAATTAATGTTATTTGTTTTTGCTGTACAACCTTGGTCTGCCATCTGAGTTCCAGTGGCTCAATGGTTAGTGCATTTGGCTAGTATTCGGAAGGTTGTGGGTTCGAGTCAATCATAAAAGAATTTATTTCATAGAAATTGAATATTAAAATGAATTGTTTTTTAAATTACCATGCACAACTTTGAAGTGCTTATGAAGCAAAAATTAAGTCTGTCCTATTGTTTTTGATAATAGCAAAGATATCTAACTTTTTTCGATAACTGATTATGCACGTGTGACGTTAAAATGTTTAATTTGCATATCAAACAAACTCAAATATCTCGACAACGAAGCAAGGAAACGAAAAACTGTAAAAGATGTTTCTTTGTCATTTTTAAGTGTTCTTTCAAATGACACAAACTTAATTTTCGTTTTATAGCCACTTTAAAATAGAAGGAAATAAAATATATATGTCCCGTAGAAGCCATTTTCTATAAATCTATTATTTTTCTTGGAAAGAGAATCGAAAAAAAATTTCCATAAATTATTTCATAGAATTCATAGAAATTGAATTAAGTAATGAGGCGTAATAATCTGATTACTTGAAGTACCTGCTGAGGAGCAACTTGGGGACGGTTAATATTCAAAAACGAAGAATGGCTATTAATTCAGTTTGATTGAATCGGTAAATAAACCTCGTATATTAGTTAATGTTTAGCTACAGGATATCTGAAAGGTCATTCTAGCAATGGCTGGTCTTAAAAAGCTTTTGAGAAGGCACGGCAAGAAACATTCAGCGTCCAAAGAAGATGTTACTTCGACTGTTGATGGCGGTGAGGAGGCATTCGGTTACATTATCACCAAAGAAAAAGACTTACCGAAGCTTCACAAAGCTGTGTGGAATAGAGATACAACTAAGGTTAAACAGCTTTGTAAAAAGGCTGATATCAACCAGTTTGATAAAGAGAACAGGTATTTTAAAACGATGCTATTAACTCGAAGAGAAGTCAATCGACTCAGGGTGTTTGAACATACGTAGCTTTGGCAACGGCGTCAAAATGCCTTCTTTGGTCATTGTCTTCGCTTTCGTGTTTACTCCAAACTCGTTGCATGCAGTCTTGCATTTGGTTATAAAGCCATAAATAATTATTTTAGGTCTTAATTCGTGTAATTATGCATTGTTTGATAGGGATTTACAGTATTAGTGTAGTTTAGCTTGAGATCTCTATATATATTCTCTAAGAAGTCCTTTCTTTATCTCTCTGGCTCAATCTGCCGGCAAACCAGCTGTCCCTCGTGCCCTTCAGATCTCGTGTTTACGTAGGGATTGCAGAATATCTGTAGCTGTTCGAGCAAATTGGATAGAAATACATATTTTTCTTTCGTTGCACAAAACATTTGTTTGAACAAGGCTGCTTTTTATGTGATAATTAAATTTATAAGTTCTGGGCTCATTTTCGGGGGGGAGGGGGGGGTCTTATTTCCGGATAAGTCTTCTTCTATGAGGGAATAATAGCATTTTTAAAATAGACAATTTAGGTAGATTCTGTAAACTATAGTATTTTATATAAATATTGGCAGTCGGCATAAAGGACCTTCATTCCCTTTTTTGTGTGGTGGGGGGGGGGGGGGGGGGGTTAGGTGGGACTTAACTCCTTGCTGCCTAGGATAGCTGAGGGTTCTCTCTTTGTTGAGTGTAATTGTCTGGTCCTAGACAGTAAAACAGTAAAGGTGCCATTTCTGGTCAGCCAAGGTAGGAGTGGGGTTAAGAAGCAGTGGCTTTTGTGACTGTTCTAAGGGGGGAGGGGGGGGGGGTGGTGTGGCTCTTTAGCTTTCTATTCTACCAATCAATCCACTCCATCCACTCCATGTACCTGGGCCAAGCTGTGACACACCTACATGGTGTGTTGCTAAAAAACAAGAATTTCTGAAAGCAAGTCTTTAATTTTTAAATCACTTTATTAACCATACTGTAAGGTAAAATGGGAGGCACAACAGGTAACCCCAATTACTGTGCCCCCAGGATATAATTATAACAACTAAAAGTCATCTAAAAAACAAGCCCTCTTATATAAATATTAATTAAAAAACATCTAGTACTCAAGCTGTGTGCAAGTTTCATTTAGCAAGTGTGTTTCTGTCTAGTTTACCCCCTTTATATATCATTGTCGTGTTGTTTTTAAGGACTGCTCTGCATTTAGCATCTGCATGTGGAAATGAAGAGATAACTCAATTTCTTTTGACTAATAAAGCAAAGACAAACCTCTGTGATAATGATGGAAGAACAGCTTTAATGAAAGTAAGTTTTGAGATCATGAAAAGAAAGTAACTAGTTACAGTTACAAAGTAACTCCAATATTTTGTAACTAGTTACAAAGTTACATTTGTCCATGTTACTAGAATCAACAAAGAAATTACTGGTTTTTAGATGCCAGTACCATAATTATGTTTTTACAGCTAAATATATTTTTTATCAAGAAAGAATGACATCCTCAACTGAAAATCAGTAACTATAGTCACATTTTTAAACCAAATATTGTAACTAGTTACAGTTCTTTAAAAAAGTAACTAGTTATAATTACTTCTTCAAAAACTAACTAGTTATAGTTACAGTTACTTCTTCAGAAAAAGTAACTAGTTTCAGTTACAGTTACTTAAAAATGTAACTAGTTACTGTAACTAGTTACTTGTAACGAAGTTACTCACAGCACTGGTGTTAAGGTATGGCATGGTGGTACGGTATAGTATAGTATGCCAGTATGGTATGATCTGGTAATAATAAAAATATGGTGTATATTACAAAATTGTGTTATAGAACATTTTTGGAATATTCAATGAGAAATTAGGGCTGATTAGATATATAGGATATTTTTGTAAGAAACAGTGCACTGTTATGTATGCTATATATACAGACAAACAGTATGGTATACTATGGTATATCAAGACTAATTTGTATGTTTTTGATGTACCTTTACAGGCAATTGAGTGTTCTCATCAGGGCTGCATTGAGTTATTACTGAAACATAATGCTGATGTGAAGGTTGCTGACAAAAATTTCAGCTCACCTTTACATTTGGCTGCTGCAAATAATCTTGTTGATGTTGCAACACT
The DNA here is from genome assembly GCA_035771165.1 of Paragorgia papillata. Classification (NCBI taxonomy): domain Eukaryota; kingdom Metazoa; phylum Cnidaria; class Anthozoa; order Scleralcyonacea; family Coralliidae; genus Paragorgia; species Paragorgia papillata. The sequence goes on along the minus strand of JAWNZC010000393.1, from coordinate 285,313 downwards.
GCTTCTTAATAAAGGACTTGATATCAATGTTAATGACAAGGTACGTAAGGGAGAAAATAATAGTTTTGTAAAGGCCTGGCCAAACGCTTTCAACATTTCATGCAACATCGTTCAACATTGTTGAACGAAAATTTGAACATGTTCAAATTTCGTTCAACATCATTCAACACCATTCAACAACGTTCAACATCATTCAACAGGGTGGCCAAACGCTTTCAATATGTTGAATCATGGTTGAATTCAACAATGTTGAACGACGTTGAATGAAATGTTGAAAGCGTTTGGCCAGGCCTTAAGGTTAAAACAACAAGTACAGTACCACTATAGTACTTAAGTGCACTGACATGCAAGTAATCTGCAGCCAATCTGCAGCCAATCTGCAGGCAATGTGTTTGAGATAGTCTGCAGGTAATCCGCAGTCAATTTGCCTGCAGCCAGTTTGCAGGCAGTTTTCAGGCAATGCGTATGCAGTCAATCTGTAGGCAGATAATGTGCAGGCAGTCAATCTGCAGTTAGTTTGCAGTCAATCTGCAACCAATCTGCAGGCAGTGTGCAGACAAACTGCAGGCAATCTGCAAACAGTCTGCAGGCAGTCTGCAGTTAGTTTGCAGGCAATGTGCAGGCAGTTACCAAACTGCAGCCATTCTGCAGGCAATCTGCAGGCAGCATGTAGCTTGTTTGTAGGTAAGCTACAGCCAATTGCAGGCAGTTTGCAGGCAGTTTGCAGGCAGTTTGCAGGCAGTTTGCAGGCAATGGATGGATATCAAATAACTTCCATTAATAATTGTGGATATTCTGTTTTCTTTAGGAAGGTTTTACTGCTCTTCATGTTGCTTCATCATTAGGAAACCAGGACTTTGTTCTCTTTTTGTTAAATAAAGGCACCAATGTAAACTCCACTGATGCTCATGGCAGGTCTGTTGCTACAGAACTTAACTAAGTGGTCATGCAGAGCATTGATACATCCATTTGAAGGCCGTGGTTTTTCGATTCCCAGTTGCGATAGCTGACTATCCCAACTGGGAATCGCAACCAAGGTGTTCAAATGAATGTATCAATTATCTGCATGAATTAAACTAGTAATTATATTAACTTCATGTATGTCATGCATGATTGAGGAATTTTTTTCACAAAATATTAACTATTTGCTTTAGAACACCATTGATGACTGCTGCAGCCGAGGGTCATGTGGACATTGTTAAAATGTTGTTACAAAATAATGCTGAGGTCAGTTTGAAAGATGCTGAAGGTTGGAAGGCAGCTGATCATGCTGTAATGAATGGAATACACAGGTTTGATATATTTAATAATTAATATTTAATAATTGATAGTTAATAATTAATATTTAATAATTGATAGTTAATAATTAATAATTGATAGTTAATATTTAATAATTGATAGTTAATAATTAATATTTAATAATTGATAGTTAATAATTAATATTTGATAGTTAATAATTAATATTTAATAATTGATAGTTAATAATTAATATTTAATAATTGATAGTTAATAATTAATATTTAATAATTGATAGTTAATAATTAATATTTAATAATTGATAGTTAATATTTAATAATTGAAAGTTAATCATTAATATTTAATAATTGATAGTTAATAATTAATATTTAATAATTGATAGTTAATAATTAATATTTAATAATTGATAGTTAATAATTAATATTTAATAATTGATAGTTAATAATTAATATTTAATAATTGATAGTTAATAATTAATAATTGGTAGTTAATAATTAATAATTGATAGTTAATAATTTATATTTAATAATTGATAGTTAATATTTAATATTTAATAATTGATAGTTAATATTTAATATTTAATAATTGATAGTTAATAATTAATATTTAATAATTGATAGTTAATAATTAATATTTAATAATTGATAGTTAATAATTAATATTTAATAATTGATAGTTAATAATTAATAATTGGTAGTTAATAATTAATAATTGATAGTTAATAATTTATATTTAATAATTGATAGTTAATATTTAATATTTAATAAACGATAGTTATTATTTAATAATTGATAGTTAATATTTAATAATTGATAGTTAATAATTAATATTTAATAATTGATAGTTAATATTTAATAATTGATAGTTAATAATTAATATTTAATAATTGATAGTTAATAATTAATATTTAATAATTGATAGTTAATAATTAATATTTAATAATTGATAGTTAATAATTAATATTTAATAATTGATAGTTAATAATTAATATTTAATAATTGATAGTTAATAATTAATATTTAATAATTGATAATTAATATTTAATAATTGGTAGTTAATAATTAATATGTAAAATATGAGTAGCTGATCTTTATCTGGTATACAGTACTACAGGGCTGGCCATATGATATTTTTGGTGTTAGGACCGTAATTAAGACCAGATGGTTCACTAGGCTATGGAAGATGGCCCCCTTATAACGTTACGCTACATCATAAGACATTGCGCTACGTTGTAAGACCTTACGCTGTGCTATAAGACGTCCCACTACTATGCGAAGATACATCATAAGACATTGCGCTACGTTGTAAGACTTTACGCTGTGCTATAAGATGTCCCACTGCTATGCTAAGATACACCATAAGACATTGCACTGCGTTATAACCCCTGGTTATAACAAGGAAGGTTTTTTTTGTGGGTTTTTTTATATTTTCTCCAAACTGGCGCGATTATCTTTCTGTCACAACAAACGAGGCGCGTGGCAAAATGCGCATCTTGATGACTCAAGGCGCACGCTTCAAACGGGCAGGCATGATAATTTCATACATTACTTGCTAATGGGTATTTTTTCAAGAGTTTTTTTTTCAGGCATGGTTGAACAATATTTGTTGTGCCCTGACAGAGATGTAATTTTCTTGATATACTGTATATTAAGAAGCATTCTTCTTGTTCTCATGCAGCTGTGCTAAAATAATTGATGAACATGAAGCACGAAAAACTGAAGCTTTGGAGAGGGGGAAAAAAGTGGAAGAAGTTCCAAAACAAAATATTAAAAAACCTGGTATTAACGAAGTATTAAAATCATCTTCTCCAATTAATGGAGACACAGGATTTTCATTTGGGGCTCCTGCAGGTAAATCATCATTTTCAGCCTGTCACTTAAAGCAGTGTATTAGCTCAGGTACTTACTGTACTGTACCTAAAGGACAAAGGGACAAAGGACTGGGGGCTAATCATCCTTACTTGCAGCCAGTGGCTAAATAGCGAAGGACGCAGATCAACGTGGCCGTGTCGAGGCATATCAAAGGCGCTCCAAGCAGCCGCCAACGACACAGTTCAGACCACGGATCACAGCTAAGATGTTAGGTGTTGATTTTATGGAGGGAGGAAAACCGGAGAACTCGGCGAAAAACCCTCGAAGCACAGGAGAGATCAACTACAACTCTACTCGCATGAGTCCAAGCCCGACAACGGGGTCATTCCCAAGCGGTTACCCATCCAAGTACTAACCCCGTCTAACCGGGCTTAACTTTTTGGTGAGAGGCAGCGCGCTAACAGCACACGCCACCCGTGCTCCCCAAATATATAGGAATTATACTGTACTAGTAATAAGCATTTTGTGGTTGCCTTTTTCACTTTTAGCGGACAAAGTTAGTGTTGATGCCAATTTACAAAGTGAAGGAAGTACAAGCAGGTCTGTTAGTAGAATACAACACAATCTAAAATAAAGTTAAAACAAATAAAACGATACTTGTCTTGTTTTGGTTTTGACTAACCATGTATTTCAATGGACTATAAAAGCTAGTGGCGGACACTTGACGAAATATTGGGGGGGCGAGTGCCGAAGGCACGAGCCTTCTAGGGGTGCGGGGGCATGATTCCCCGGAAAATTTTTAAAATTTGGATCTCTAAAATGGCATTTGCAGCATTCTGAAAACACATTTTGTAAAAAATTTTAGGTTTTCAAAACACTATTTTAATGGTGCATTTTGTTATAAATCACATGCTAAGCATAAAAAAAAAACATTTCAGAGAAAATATTTTGCGAAGCAAAATTCAAATGACAATGGAAAAATGCGAAGCATCAAGCATGTTGTAACTTGTAAGAAATTTCTTTATCCAAACTTACTTCATAACACTTATTTTGTGGGATTAGAATACTTTCGCTTGTTTTTATTAAAACACGCCATTTTGCTGCTGTTGTTATTGTAATAACTAATAAGTAGTGCTTCCACTTCTTGAAATGAAAACTTTCTTGTGCTTCCACTTTTCAAAATGAAAGCTTCAGCTAAAATTATAGGGGGGGCGATCGCCCCCCTCGCCTCCCCTAGTGTCCGCCACTGTATAAAAGCTAGTGAGAACATTGGTGATATACCCGTAAGCATCGCCTACGACGAAGTGAAAACTAGGCTTTACTCTTGTGCGTACGTCGTAGTAAAAAAAGAAAGTTTAAAGGACATTGGCAACAAAAATTAAGTTTGTCTAATTTGAAAGAACTCATAAAATTGTAATAAAAGATCCTTTACAATTTTTTCGTATCTTTCTTCGTTTTCAAGATATTTCAATTTGTTTGATATGTAAATGAATCGTCTCTGACGTCATGAGCAGGGTACAGTATTTTCACACGTAGAAAAATCAGTTATATCTCTAAATTTGTTCAACGAAATCACTTGAAACTGTGCACATACAAACGCCTTGTGACACTGAACATTTCATAACTGATGTTGCTTTGTGTAAAAATACTGTACCCTGCTCACACGTCAGAGCCCATCTCATTTACATATTAAACAAATTGAAATATCTTGAAAACGAAGAAAGATACGAAAAAGTTGCAAAAGATCTTCTATTACAATTTTACGAGTTCCTTCAAATTAAACAAACTTAATTTTTGTTGTCAATACCCTTTAATGATCAGTTTATCCATTCCTTCTCTAGACAATCTGATGGTGATGATTCTTGGGCGTCTTCCAGTTGTGATGAGAACTCAGAAATAAATAAAGTAAAATAATATAGTTCTTGTAATGTTTTATACTAAACACGGTACCAGAATTCAGAACCATATCGAAAAACTTGCTTAGATAATTGATTTTGTTTTTGTTTCGTTTTTCCTCAAAGAAATCATCCAAGATTAGTCTGGTTGCAGCTTTACAGAAAGTTGAACGAAGTACTTCGAATATTAGTAACAAAAGTAAGTTATGAGGTTGGATGTTGTATGCATCTATCCACTGTGACAGGGAGAAGATAGAAATGGAATGAAAGGAGTTGAGTGGGGTGAAGTGAAGTAGAGTGAGGTGACGTGAGGTGAAGTGGAGTGAGGTGAAGTGATGTTAAGTGAAGTGACGTAGAGTGAAGTGAAATGAAGTGAAGTAGAGTGCAGTGGCGTGAAGTGGAGTGAAGTAGAGTGAAGTGAAATGAAATACAACATTAAAAAAATTATTTCAGGTCAAAGTCGTATTCCGGTAAGAAGTCAGGTCAAAAGTCTACCAGATCAAGGTAAGCTTAGAAAATGAAGTAAGGGTAAGCTGAATATGGTCGTTTTGACTTATGGATTTTTTTATAAATTTTCATTCACTTTTCTTTCTTTCTTTAATAGTCTCTGGCCAAGAACACGTTAGGTCTCCCCAGTCCCCCAGCAAGATCCCTCGACCAGTATCCTCCAAATCACCGACCAATGACACTCGACCTTCATCTGAAGTCAGTCAACCCCATTCTCCTCGCGATACCTCCGCAGCCAGTAAACAAAACACTTTATCACCAACCGCATCTGTAAAGTCTGTGGGCTCAACATCCGCGAAAAACTCTCCAAGAGTTTCCTTGGTAGGTACCAGTCCCCAAGCTAGATCTCCCGTGGTTTCCCCTTCGGAATCTGTGAAGTCGGCCGCTTCGGGAATGCACGGAAGGGTTAGCCGACGCGAATCTGGATCATTGCCATTGGAGTACTTGAAACCCACTGAGGAGAATACAGATTCTGATCAGGTGTGATTTTTGTGAACTTACTCCGAATTTTGGCTAAAATGTAGCAGTGTTCTTCATTTTCTAAATAGTACATAAATATAATGTTTTTAATTTCTTTATGAATATTCAGAAACACTAGTAGAAAATGTTCATTGTTTTGGTCAAAGTATTTAGTCTACAGTGAGCAACGTCACTCGTTATGATTTCTTAGTCATGTAAATCTTGTTTTGTTGCTAGGGTTCCAAGAAAAAGGCAGCCAAAACTCAGGGTAAGATGATAGGGATGCACCAGAGCTGGGTTCAGCTCAATCTCGTTCCCAGAGCCCACGTTCCCCACCCGGGAAACGAGAGACTCTGGGATAATCCGTTTCAAATCACAGGATTCTTGTTATTCTGGTTGAGGTACGCATGCGTAAGTATCCGAGCGGAATCTGGATAGTATGTTCTCCTTGTTTGACTTTTCCCCAAACAAGTCAATGGGGTTGCTGGCAAAGCTCGAATTACAGCATCTACACACATACGGCGAAGATATCGATCGCGGCAACGTCTTTACTGGAGTCTTGTCGTCCGACATCTTTGTTATTTTGGTTTTATTATTTCTACTTCCGGTCACTTCAGACCAACTCATGCTCTATTCAGCCAATAACGTAACGATTTGAAACGGATTATCCCAGAGTCTCTCGTTTCCCGGGTGGGGAACGTGGGCTCTGGGAACGAGATTGGGTTCAGCCCGCACGTTCTATGAGGACCACTGACCTGATGGGGACCACACCCCTTTTGCCAGTTGAGGAAATTAACTTTTTCAAGTCGGGAGGGCAAAGAGAATTTTACCCCTTTTTGTCGAGTATTCCCGACAAATTGTCTATTTTGACATGGAACTGCTGCGCCTCTCACCCCACCTCAATTTCCGCCACTGCCCTTCGCTATTTTGATAAAAAAAGCTGCTTTAGATTGGCTGCATTTTCCCATAGATATCGTTGGCTAGTCCTTGGCTAAGTTGTTTTGGCGCGTTGATAATTCGCCCAATTTTAGCGCATTAAGCCAAGCAAATGATTTCGAAAATCTCAAGTTCGAGGTTTTTAATTTGTTTTTAACTGTTTGTTGTTGAACCAGGTTATTCTCCAAGTTTTACGTCCCCTCAGAGCGATAAATCAAACAGAAACTTGCAAGATGAATTAGGATTAGGGTCGAGTTTTAGTGAAGGAGAAGACGACGACGATTTAGATTCTGTTATGTCTGGTGAAGTGAACTTAGATAACATTGATCAGGAGCTGAACAAAGCTGGAGAGAAGAAAAAAACAGAGAATCTAACGTCAACGGTAAAACCCAAGGAGACAACTAAAGGTACTTCATCAGCATCACCAACACCACCATCATCACCATTACTACCATCACCATCTTATCATCACTACCACCACTATCACCACCATGATCACCATCATCATTGTCACCACCATCATCACCATCATCATTATCACCACCATGATCATTATCATCACCATGATCACCATCATTATCACCACCATCGTCACCATGATCACCATCATTATCATCACCACTACCATCATCACCTCCACCATCATCACCACCATCATCACTTCCACCATCACCACCACCATCACCACCACCATCACTACCACCATCACCACCACCATCATCACCACCATCACCACCACCATCACCACCACCATCACCACCACCATCACCACCACCATCACCACCACCACCATCATCCCTACTACCACCATCATCACCTCCACCATCATCACCACCATCATCACCACCATCACCACCACCATCATCACCACTACCACCACCACCACTACCATCATAACGGCCATCACCACCACCATGTACTAATGTCTGTCTTATTATCTCATACTTCAGAGAATCCAGCAGCTTACTTGGGTTTAGATCTTAACAGCTCAATCAGTTCTGTATCTGATCCTGAGATCAGTGGCTTGTCCAACCACATTGAAAAACGAAAGAAAGAACAGAGCAATAATTCCATAAAACATAATCATCAGATTTATGAACATAAAAAAGATGATTTAAACGAAGGTAAACGGACAAAAAAACAACTTTATACCATTTTTTTAAATGTTCCTTGGCGCTATCATAGACTGAGGCCTGGACCTCTCCCTGTTCTGAATAAAATCGTCTGGCGTTAGCCAGAATAAAATACTAAAGACTCGTCGTCAGGCTTCAAAGGGTTAAAGACATTATAGGTTTTAACACTTTGAGGCCTGGACCTCTCCCTGTGCTGAATAAAATCGTCTGGCGTTAGCCAGATAAAATACTGAAGACTCGTCGTCAGGCTTCAAATGGTTAAAAGCTGTTAGCTACGACTGTCGTTAACTATTTAAATTGTCTGCGTTTTTGTCGTTCTATAACGTCACCAGTGAATTACTCGTTTCTTTGACAATCTTTTCGTAAAACGTCTGAAGCTCATGAAAAAACTAATCAGTTACAAACAACTGCAACTAACCTCATTTGATTTTGAAAGTTTTGAAAGTTCTTGGCAGCCGGCTAAGGAGTTCTTGTTGATTGTAATGCAAGCCACTTAATTTGAATTCAAGCTTTTGTAATGTTTTTGTCTGTTGATTTGTAGATACTGATTCGAATTGGGATAGTTCTGAGGTAAGTGGTGGCTACTCTCGTATGTAAGGTACGGGTATGCACTGCCCTATATATAGGGTATGCTTTTCGAGCTCCGGGGTCTGGGATAGTGTATGCATATTGTCCATTTTGGTCTGCAATATATGCATCATCAGCCATCAGCCATCCTCATCAGCCACCGTCATCAGGCATCATCCACCGTCATCAGCCATCATCCACCGTCATCAGCCATCATCCACCGTCATCAGCCATCATCCACCGTCATCAGCCATCATCCACCGTCATCAGCCATCATCCACCGTCATTAGCCATCATCCACCGCCATTAGCCATCATCCACCGTCATCAGCCATCCACCGTCATTAGCCATCATCCACCGTCATCAGCCATCATCCACCGTCATCAGCCATCATCCACCGTCATCAGCCATCATCCACCGTCATCAACCATCATCCACCATCATCAGCCATCATCCACCGTCATCAACCATCATCCACCATCATTAGCCATCATCAGGCATTATCGGGTGCATAGTTTGGTCTGAGTGAGCGTATGGATGCTGATGTGACACCAATGCTGGGATAGGGTATTCTTTTTTTTTTAGTTTAGTTTAGGTCTGGGATAAGGTCAGGATTTTGAGGTCATGGCGGCACACCCATTACCCAAAAATTGCCAGAGTACCCCCCCCCCCCGGAGCTACTGAGGTTTAATAGCTAACTAGACTACGTTCCAGGTCCCGTTCTCAAATATCATGTAATGCTTTAAATAACATCTATATTGTTTTGTTTTTATTTTTAGGGTTTTCTTCCTTCAGAAAATGAAAATATTTCAGGTAATTATTAGGAACCTAAAAACCGACAACCGGACGGTAATTCATTTCTGTACGGATAGTCACTGACCACGAGTTTTGTCCCAGTAGCTCAATGATTACATCGTTTTTTCTTTTTCTAGGAAGAAAGTTATCCCTAAACGTCGGCAATAAATCTAGTCACGACAAGGAGTTGCAAGCTGTGGTGGAGAAAAGACGAGAACGGTTAGACAATTCTCAACAACTAGAGAATCATGTTGACGACAATTTGAAAAGTGAAGAAGGCAGTTTTTCAGACGAAGATGGAAGTGAGTTAAGTGAAAGCGCAAGTGAATTGGCAAAAGAAAGAGAAGAATCGAGGAAAAAAGAACTGGAGAGAATGAAGGAAAGTGCGATGAACCAAATGAAAGTGGAAGAGAATAGAAAAAAGGAAGTTGAGAGGAAATTGGAAATGGAGAAACAGAAAGAAGAGGCAAGACGACTAGAATGGGAGCGACAGGAGAAAGAAAAAGAAATTGAACTGGCCAAGTCAATTAAAAAGGAATTGGAGGAAGAATTAGGGATAGACGGGGAACATGAGGGATTGGAGGAGGAATTAGGGATAGATGGGGAACACGAGGGATCGGAGGAGGACCTCGGGGTTGACGGGGAATACGAGCGATCGGAGGAGGAACTAGGGATTGATGGGGAACATGAGGGATCAGAAGAAGATGAGGAGAGCTACAGTGAAAGAGAATCGGAAGTAAAAAGCGGCAGCAACGCGAGAAGACAGCAAGAGGTTAGGACTTTAGGGGACTTTGAGGAACACGGGAGTTCCAAGTGGGATAGCACGGAGAACGAGGGGGTAAATGGTGATGAGGTCAGCGATGACGAGGATCTCCAGGATAGCGAGGATAGCATGGGAACTGAGGGGACACTTGAGGATGAGAGGGTGAATGAGGCGAAATTTGAAAAACAACTAGAATTGAAGGAGAAAGAGAAGGTGAAAGATTTGTTAAATAATAATTATAATGAACCAGTTCAAAAGGAAGCTTATGTCCACGAGAGCCCGGCGTTTAGTAACTCGCGCAGCCCAACAGGAGAACTACAAGGACAAACAGGCAAAGGGGGATCATTAGGGGATAATAAAGGGATCACAGAGGATGCTCGTCGGCTCCAGAAGGAAGAGGATGAACTACTCGAGGCTTATAAAGCGCGACAAGAAGAAATGCTTGAACATGAGCGACGAATGGAAGAAGATTTAGCACGCAGGGAACAAGAACGAGTGGAAGAGCTACGAATGGAACTGGAAAAAGAGAAAGAGGAAGATAGAAAGAAAATGGCTGAACTAGAAAAGCAAAGAAAAGCACGTGAATTGACGTTGCAAAAGGAAAAAGAAGCATTTGAAGAGGAGATGAGGAGGAAGAATGAGAAAGAACGAGAGATTCAAGGAATGAACTTGAAGAAAAAGCAAGCTGAGGAAGAAAGGAAGAGAATGGAAGCAAAGAAAAGAAATGAAGAGTTGGAAGAAAAGAGAAAAAAGGATGAAGAAAATAAAGCAAGGTATTTTTGAAATTTCTTTTTGTAAGATCGATGTACTTTATAGTGTATAAAAACGTTATTCTTTTTTGTGTTTTTTCTCAGGATAATTCTGAAATAATTTTTTATTTTGTTAAATAATTCCATTTTTTTATCCAGATTGCAGAGTATGCTTAGGTCTTCGTCAGCGCGAGAGCCGTCATTAGTGGAGCAGGAAACTGTTGCACCAGTAGATTCAGAATATATTTCTAAGACAAGTAAGTACGCCTTCATCATCATCATCAATAATCATCACCATCATCAATAATAATTATCATAATCATCATTATCATCAATAATAATTATCATCATTATCATCAATAATAATCATTGTCATCATCATCATCATCATCATTATCATCATCATCATCAATAATAATCATCATCCCCATCATCAATAATTATTATCAAAATCATCATCATCATTATTATCAATAATAATCATCATTATCATCATCATTATCACCATCATCAATAATAATTATTATCATAATCATTATCATCACCATCATCATCAATAATAATTATCATCATTATCATCAATAATAATCATCATCATTATCAACATCATCATTATCATCATCATTAGCATCAATAATCATCATTATTATCATCAGTAATAATTATCATCATTATCATCAGTAATAATCATTATCATCATCATTATCATCATTATCAGTAATAATCATCATTATCATCATCATCATTAATAATAATCATCCTCATCGTCATCATCAATCAATCTGTTGCCAGACTAAAGATGCTTCTTGTCAATAGGTTAATCTTTATATATTTCTGATAGATTCTTTCTCGTCGTCTTTGCTTACCGCTATGTCTGTCTATCTTGTCACTCGTAATCACCGTCATATTGAACTGCCCCAAATTGGAGCACCTTGCATGTGCACGCTAGTGCTCATGCTTCACCGGGCTGTCCAAATTAACTTGCGAGAAACTCTGAAAACCAGGTTGCATCGAGCTGTGATCCTTTATATCAAAATCTTCCTACCACGAGATGAAAATCGAATCCGTAACTCTTGATCGTCGGATTAATCTTTGTTTAATTAAGGCTTAAGAGTATTGTATGCTTAATCTAACTCACATTTCCATAATTTGTTTACGATCGTTCCACTCTAGTGACCGCGTCTGGAATCTCTTCTATATTATTCAACAAATTGCGCCAAGTTTTTTGAAATAAATAACGACCCAAGGAAATGATCGTTTATTATTCGATACTACCAGAAATCTTAGCCTTTTCTCAAACATTTTGATTTTTCTCCTCGTTGCGATGGTAACGCCTGCATTGCGGTGTACTCTTTAAGGAACATGCACAAACAAGATACGATCTTTGTATTTTGAAGTCTAATTTCCAAAATGGTTTTCTTTGTCGAATACTTGAATGGTAAGGACGAATTGTTTTGTTTTCTGTGTGTCAGTGAAGTCGCTATATTTTGGACAAGATATTTCCTTTGTGATGGTTGCATGTGATTGCTTTTCTATATCCGTAATTAGTGAACTCATTTGTACGTTGCTTTGTTGTGTTCGTTGCATGTGCAATGTGTTACTTGCATATACTAGAATGATAATGACGAAACGCTAGGTTTCCTTCGTCAAATCGATTTATTTTCAACTATAGTTGGGCCTACAGTTGATTGTATATGAGTGGTTAGTGCACGTGTGCCTTTCGCCTCTGCGAGCCGGTTTCGACCCCTGCTCGATACAGTTCTCAGATTAAAATGTCAGTTTGTCACCTTGGCCGCATGTGAGAAGAATGCTTCCAGTTTGATTCTACCAAATACCACGGGTTTTCGCTGGGCACTCCGGTTTCCTCCTGTAGTAACATTGAGGGATGGTCCTTATGCTGGACCTCTAGAGAGAACAGTTTAGATATGACTGATAGGGTTATCCAGTATAAATGAAGTTAGTTTAGTTTACTCTGGTTTCCTTCTGCATGTAGTAGCACTTGGTCCTTACTGGATCTCTAGAGAGAACAGTTTAGATATGACTGCTAGTTGCATGCAATTGTCTTTCCTCTGTGTCCGTAATTAGAGAATTATTGTACTTTCTGTCTTCTCTACACAATGGTTTTTCCAAATGAGTCGTTCAATGACAATTAACACCATGTCGTTGTTATTTTAGAAGCTGAACAGTTGCTGACTGAGAAGCATCGTGATTTTGTCGACGATGCGGCCAACTCCACCGCTCTCGAGATTCAGAAAGTTCAGAATAGGGAACGCTTGGCTGATAAAAGCCGAGAAATCAGACAACGGCAGTTAGAAGCAAAGGCAGATTTGGATGCTGTTCGCTTGCAGGCAACAAAACTAGGTGGACCTCAAAAACTGAATTTGTAAGTATGACCTGCGCAGAGACGGCAACTCGTCATACCAACTACATCCCATATGTAAACGCTATCGCTTAGAAAGCACATATGACTATGAATTTCCAACCTTAGCTCTCCATCTGAGCTTCAGTAGCTCAATGGTTAGAGCGTCTAACCGGTCATTAGACGGTCGTAGGTTTGATCCCTGTCTGAGGCTCAGAAATCTTTTCTGAGTAATTGAGCTTGATGAACGTCCACCAAACGTCTGTTCCATTACAGCAAGCTCACAAACGTACCACATGCACTACATGTATACGTACAACTTATCAAGTCACTTTAACTACCTCTCATATGCAAACGCTACCACTTTAGAGCACAGATGACTATGAATTTGTAACCTTAGCTCTCCATCTGAGCCTCAGTAGCCCAATGGTTAGAGCATCTAACTGGTCATTAGAAGGCTGCAGGTTCGAACCCTGTCTGGGGCTCAGAAACATTTTGAGAAGTATTTGAGCTTGACGAACGTCCACCGAACGTCTGTTCCAATCTTTTAATGTTACACCTAAAGAATATGGATCGTTTTCACTCACGTGATCGGTGGCCATGTTGAGGTGGTACGAAATGTTTGAATAAGAATAGAGTTAAATTCCCATAGGATAAAGATTGTGCACCAATATGGCCACCATCTCACCAATATGGCCACCATCTCACCGATATGGCCACCATCTCACCAATATGGCCGCCATCTCACCGATATGACCACCATCTCACCGATATTGCCGCCATCACACCAATATGGCCACCATCTCACCAATATTGCCGCCATCACACCAATATGGCCACCATCTCACCAATATTGCCGCCATCACACCAATATGGCCACCATCTCACCAATATTGCCGCCATCACACCAATATGGCCACCATCTCACCAATATGGCCGCCATCACACCAATATGGCCACCATCACACCAATATGGCCACCATCTCACCAATATGGCCGCCATCTCACCAATATGGCCACCATCTCGCCAATATGGCCACCATCTCACCAATATGGCCACCATCTCACCAATATGGCCACCATCTCACCAATATGGCCACCATCTCACCAATATGGCCACCATCTCGCCAATATAGCCACCATCACACCAATATGGCCACCATCTCACCAATATGGCCACCATCTCACCAATATGGCCGCCATCTCACCAATATGGCCGCCGTGACGTCACGTGAAAACCAAAAATATTCTGCTTTGTTGTTTTTTTTAGACCAAGCAAGCGTGAGTCTCCTTCGACTGACACTCGTGAAACAATGCACAAAGTATGATATTATGAACTCGACATTTCTGTCATAACGATTGATTTAGCTGAAAATTTGCTACTGAATCAGAGTAGCCAATCAGATTACAGCATTTTTATGAAACTACTGATATACGTTTCTACTTATTCTTATTATAGATAGACACCAGTCTCCCTTCTGGGCAACGCGTCAATTCTGATTGGTCAACGTCGTCTGAAGATGAGCGTGAATTGCCACTTTCCAGAGCTAAAACTCCGAGTGGTGATGCAGGACTGGGCTCTAGTTTCTCCCCAGGTGTTCAAAGTTTGACGCGTTTTCAATCTTTGCCGTTACTGTCGAGTTCACCTGCAGTGTTGGATGGTACGCGTTGATAATCTACTGTTGATGTTTTCATTCCATTTCATTCTATTCAATTCTACTCTAGTCTACTTTATTCCACTTCACTCTACTCTACTCCACTCCACTCTACTCTACTCCACTCCACACCACTCCACTCCACTCCACTCCACTCTACTCTACTCCACTCCACTCTACTCCACTCCACTCTATTCCACTCCACTTCACTCCACTCCACTTCACTCCACTCCACTTCACTCCACTCCACTTCACTCCACTCCACTTCACTCCACTCCACTTCACTCCACTCCACTTCACTCCACTTCACTCCACTTCACTCCAGTCCACTTCACTCTACTCCACTCTATTCCACTCTTCTTACATCTGTTGTTTTACTTCTACTTTCATTCTAGCTTCTCCCCTCGTCGTACAACTCAAAGGTTCTTTACGAGATTCTAAACGGCAACTGGAGAAAACACAAGAAAAACTAATCTTATCGGAAACAAAAGTCAAACAATTAGAAAACCAAGCCGACGACCTTCAAAGGTACTCGTATAACATTTTTAATTATCTTGAGAGCATTCATAATTTACCCTTTTCTGTGGATATTTTTTGTTGCAGTAAACTAGAAGAAGTTATTCATCAGAAATCTTTAATTGAACGTGAATTGTTCGAGATCAACGAAGAAAACCGCGTCTTGAAGCACGAGAGTGCGCGGGCAATGGAGGATAAAAAGATCGCTGAAGTTTTAGTTGAAACTGTGAAAGACCAGCTTGGAAGATCAGAGGAAAAGTTGACCAGGTGTGGTGTTGTGTAGTGTAGTGTAGTGTGGTGTGGAGTGGAGTGGTGTGTGATGTGGTGTGGGGTGTGGTGTAGTGGAGTGGTGTGTAGATGTGGTGTAGTGTGGTATGGTATGGTGTGGTGGTGTAGTGGTATAGTGTGGTGTATGGCGTGGTGTTGTATGGTATGGTGTTTGGTGTATGGTATGATATGGTGTAGTGTGGTGTGGTATGGTGTGGTATGGTGTGGTGTGGTATGGTGTGGTATGGTATGCTATGGTATGGTGCGGTGTGGTATGGTGTGGTATGGTATGGTGCGCTATGGTGTGGTGTGGTATGGTGTGGTGTGGTGTAGTGTGGTGTGGTATGGTATGGTGTGGTATATGGTATGGTGTGGTATATGGTATGGTGTGGTATATCCGTATATGGTATGGTGTGGTATGGTATGGTGTGGTATGATATGGTATGGTGTAGTGTGGTGTGGTATGATATTGTATGGTATAGTATGGTATATGGTATGATGTGGTGTGGTGTGGTATGATACGGTATGGTATATGGTATGGTGTATGATATGGTGTGTTGTATGGTGTTGCATGATTGGGGCTGAGTCATTTCTTTAAATATTTCAGGGAGATTAAACTGCGGCGTACTGTGGAAGAGAGTGGTAAGCAGTTGGAGATGGATCGTGTAAATCTTGAAAATGCTCTGCGTCACATGGGCCAAGATCAAGAGGACTTAAAGAAAGCATTTGAACGAGAACAAGAACAATGTCGGTTGAAGGACGAGCTTTATAAAGAACAGAAAAAACAAAATGAAGAGATTATTATGGAGTCACAAAAGGTTTGACGAGAAGAATTTGTCTTGTGAGTGAATTGCGAAATATAAGAAGGATGAATTAGTCTTACATTTGCTTTACTTTTTTTGCCAAAGGTCTCTCAACACCGAGCCGAAGTTTTGACAAAATTGGAATCTGTAGATGAAAATAGAAAAGACGTGCAAGCAAGTTCCGAGTCTCTGAGAAATGAGCTCCTTCATGCCAAGGTTAATGATGTTGACAGACAGACAGACAGACAGACAGACAGACAGACAGACAGACAGACAGACAGACAGACAGACAGACAGACAGACAGACAGACAGACAGACAGACAGACAGACAGACAGACAGACAGACAGACAGAGACAGACAGATAGATTAGAACAACTTGTTCATTCACTTTTCTTTTGTCCATATCGTGAGAGATTTTTTCTTTCACTTTAGAGCGAAGTGGGAAGACTTAATTCCCAGCTGGAAACCCTCACAAAAGTCTCGCAAAATGAAGTTGATTTATTCAAGAGACAGTTAGCAGAACAAACAGACAAGAATGTAAGTTATTACAAAAATACCAAAAGAAGAGTTATGATTTCTTTTGTTCATTCTACATGATTGCTTTGTTTTCTTTCTTCACAGCGACGACTCGACGATACTCTAGCCAAACTTCGTTCTGAGTATGACTTACAATTGTCTGAACTCCGATCAGGAAACAGTGAACAACAAAATAAATTGGAAGTTGAAGTTACAGCGAAGCACCGACTGCAATCAGAGGTATACTCTTATAACAGTAAAAATTCTATTAGTATTACGCATACATGTAGTACATGTGCTAACTTGGTGTAATGTGACGGAAATCGTTCACGGAAATCGTTTGATTGGTAATCGTTCATTAATTAAGCTCAATTATTATATGGCACGGATTACTTCCGGTAAAATCACGCGCTGTGGTTGGTTGCTGACGGGGCGAAATTTCTCCGTAATGCCCACGGGCATTATGAAAATTGTTAATGCCCTACGATTGGAAACAAACAAAAAATCCTAATAAGAAACTTTTATTGCCGAAAAACGGCGAAAATAGATGAAATAGACGACGATGAACATTATAAAAGTAAATTCTAGTATCCAGACGAGAAAGAAACAGAAGAAAATAACGCTAGTTCGGTGTTTTGACGAAGTTAAACGAAGCGAAGACCAAGAAATACAAGATTGATTTTGAAATAAAAAGTGCCATAAAATAAACTACTTAATAACCTCGACCGTTCGGTCTTTACGGTAAAATATTAAACCTCGGTCTTGAACGTATTAACCTCGCTATCGCTCGGTCAATACAGCAAGACCTCGGTTTAATATTTTACCGTAAAGACGTCACTCTCGGTTATTAAGTAGTTAATACTCAAAAAAAGTATCTAAACCCCAGACTACATGTTCAATCCCTGTCTGTACTGATGTACATTATTTTTCGTATATTTTCTTCTTCTCTGTTCTTTTAGGCGACAGTACTACGCACTAGGTTAGAGAATATCGAAAACGAACGCAATGAATGTAACAAAACTCGAACTGAAGCTGAAAGGTAAAAGTTATTGAACAACTTTTATGGCGCGTTACCTTCGTTGGCACGTTTTCATGTTTAAGTGTATTTTCGTATTTACAGCTGAGCGCCTGTTGGCCTTTGCAAGACGTTAATTTTTTTGGTTTAATTTAGGTGTTTGAGGGGAATTTTGATGATATTTATCGTGTTTAATTTGTTTTTATTCATCTTGATAAGCACGGATGCAACTAGAACCTCAATATGTGTGGGGTTTTTCTTACAGGCAACTCCACAGCTTGCGCGAGGAACTGTACAAATCCAAAAGCACTTTGGAGAAAGAATTGTCTTCTCTTCGGGAAAATAACCAGGTGATTTTTAGAATGCTTTAGGAGGAGATTTTCTGCAAATTAAGATTGTTGATTGATGTTATTTGTTTTTGTCTTCTTGTTGTTCTTAGCTATCTAGTTTAAAACTGAACACGGCTGAGAATAAGATTTCTTCATTGGAAGCAGAGGTAGGTTCACCAAGTATGTTTCAAAACATGAGTAGCAGTGTTTGAGTTCCTTACTTGGTATATTGTGTACTTTGTAGCTTCAAACTGTAAATATTATGCTAGCTGAGAGGTCTAGTCAAATGTCTATCAACATACGAGATATTGACAACAAGAGAGCTTCTGTATCCAAATTACAAACTGAACTGAGAACAGAAAAGGTACAAAATCCATCCATCCATTGTCTGTCTGTCTGTTTGTTTGTTTGTCTGTCTGTCTGTCTGTCTGTCTGTCTGTCTGTCTGTCTGTCTGTCTGTCTGTCTGTCTGTCTGTCTGTCTGTCTGTCTTTCTTTCTGTGTCTGCCTGTCTGTGTGCCCAACTGTCCATCCGTCCGCCCGTCCGTCTGTCTGTCTGTCTGTCTGTGTGCCCGACTGTCCGTCCGTCCGTCCGTCCGTCCGTCCGTCCGTCTGTCTGTCTGTCTGTCTGTCTGTCTGTCTGTCTGTCTGTCTGTGTGCCCGTGTGTCTGTCTCTGTATGTCTGTGTTTGTTTGTTTGTTTGTTTGTTTGTTTGTTTATGTGTTTATAAATTCTATTTATTTACTATGTGTTTGTAGGAGACCAATGTACGTCTTTCGGCCAAACTTGAGAACGTCTTAGAGAAGTATGAACCTTGTTTCATAATTGTGGTTTTAAAATGCCACGAATTTATAATCTCGATCTTCCAAACTTTATTTGTATGTTGGCTAGCCCCGTGGGAATATATATATCTCTGCAGTGATGTCAAATCTTTATTTTTTTTTGTAAATATCTTTTTATAATTTATGCTCTGAATGTTTAGTATGAGAAGTGTTGAGAACGAGTCGACAAGCTTGCGTCGCCAATTAGAAATTGCGTCAGAAAATGTCAGAAAGCAAGAAGAGAATTCGCAGGAAACACAGGTCAGTGATGCTAGCAGTAGATATTGATGTATACATGTTCGTGGTTGTGGACTAACTTCATTCTAACCCAATTGATGCTTTTCTTAGAATAAACTACATTCAACCATAACTGAAATTCGAACAGATTACGAGAAGGTGTGGTAGCATGCATAACTAATTTTCCGTGATGGTGGTGTCAACGGTGGTGGTGGTGTTAGTGGTGGTGGTGGTGTTAGTGGTGATGGTGGTGATGATGGTGTTGTTGTTGTTGTGGTAATGGTGGTGGTGATAGTGTTGGTGGTGTTTGTGTTGTTGTTGTTGGTGGTGGTGGTGGTGATGGTGTTTGTGTTGTTGTTGATGGTGGTGGTGTTGTTGGTGGTAATGGTGGTGGTGATGGTGTTGTTGTGGTAATGGTGGTGGTAATGGTGGTGGTGTTTGTGGTGGTGGTGGTGGTAATGGTAATGGTGGTGATGGTGTTGTTGGTGGTGGTGTTTGTGTTTTTGGTGGTGGTAATGGTGGTGGTGGTGGTGTTGTTGGTGGTAGTGGTGGTGGTCTTCATATTATTGTTGTTGTTGTTGCTTCTGTTATTGTCGTTGCTGCTCTTGCTTGTTTTCCAAAAAGATGTCAAAATATTTTTAGACCAAAGGCAAAATGAGTGAAAAGAAAAAGAGTTTGGCAGACGTTGTTGAAAAATACAAAGAAGAAATGCAACAAAATTTTACAAAATTGAAACAGCAGGATGATAATATTAGACAGTTACAACAGGTAATTATTACCAAATATTTATCATTCTTGTTCTTTGATATTTCTGAAATGAAGTAATTTCTTTTGCTTCAACGCTTCAGGAACTTGCCAAAGCTACGCGCAAAATGTCTGCTGCTGAAGCTTCGTTGGAGATTCAAGTAAAGGTGATTTAAAGAACAGATTGAGAGGAGAGGGGAGGGAGGGAGTCAAAAACGGACAGACAGATAGATAGACGGACGGACGGACGGACGGACGGACGGACGGACGGACAGACAGACAGACAGACAGACAGACAGACAGACAGACAGACAGACAGACAGACAGACAGACAGACAGACCTCTGTTTGGATTATACATCTCAAATATTGTTATAATAGATGACATGATCATGATTTCATTTGTCTCGTGATAGGCACGTGAAGATTTAGAACAAGAACGTGATCACTTACGTCAGACGCTTCGAAGTTACGAAGGACAGGTAATGATCTTTACAGTCCAGTCAATATCTGGGACTATGGTTTCAGACCCTCTGCATACTACCCATAATGCATTGCCATGTACGTGCTCATTTTTTTTTCTTTGCTTCAGATGACAGTAAAGATCAGCGAGAACCAAATGATCAACGGACATGCGTCATCGCTTCAAAACGAGCTCGAACATTCTCGGAAAGTGTCGGACGAGACGAATCAACGACTGGCTACGACGTCTTACGATTTGGAGAACGTCGGAAAAATTAAGGTTAGAGTCTTCTAATAAAAACACGCTTTATAAATTGATAAACATAGCACTGGAAATAAAAACAGTAAAAACAATGATGATAATAGCAACGAAAAAAACAATATTGATAAAAATGACAGTTAATTTATGATAATTATTTTAACCATTGTAACGAATAATTACGATAATTATCTGATGAATTAGTATACTATTGAAATAATAATTAGAATAATCATAGTATTTGTGGTAAATAATGTTTACAATTACTAATATAGGACGATGTCGATAAAGCCATTGACACGGTGAGAGATAAATAATTAGTTTTTTTAAAGTTAAAATATAAATTTTAAATAATCTCTGAATAGGACATTTACTATACTGAAAAATAATGCAATTGTACTTCCCGCAAAACATATTTTACTATTATTAGAAATAATTATGATTTAATGATACCTTTTAATTAACTGAAAATCTGTGAATTCATTTCAGGTTGGTTTGGAGGAAGACGTTACACAACTGAAAATTGATCGTGTAAAGCTGGAAGCGACGTTGAATGAAGAGAAAGCAAAAACAGACATTCTTCTGCGAGAAATACGAGAAAATAACCAAGTAAGAATGATTTTAAGAAAGGAATATTATTATAATATATGAGTGTGGTATTAAAGGAAAGGTAAGGCCTAATCATCATCACTTGCAGTCAGTGGCTAAATTGCAAAGACCGCAGATCAATGTGGCTAAGTCGAAGGCATATAAATGGCATTCCAGGCAGCCACTATACGACACATGTCAGATCACAATCTTTGTTGACTCGTCTACATCCTCCTAGATTTAATAAACAGGTTCATGACTTTTTTCCTGACTTAATCAATTTTTGTCATTCTTTCAGGGCCGGACGCATCTAGAATCTTTATTGTCGCAGATTAAGTCATCGAATATTGATTTAGAAGAAAAGTTACAGGTTTGCTATGTTGTGGTCTTTTATGAACTTTGGCAAACAACAGTTTAGGTGTAAATGGCAGTTATGAAATGACATAAGGTGTTTTTCTTCTTCGTAAAGGTTGAATCATTTCATAAAACTCAACATGCCCGAGAGGCTGAAGAAGCCAAAGGATTATGGGAGTCTGAAATACGCGCTAGATCTAAACTGGGTGCTAAGGTTAGTGTCTGTCTTGTCTGTTTGTCTGTCTGTCCATCTGTTTGTCTGTTCGTTTGCCTGGCTGTTTGTCTATGCGTTTGTCTGTCTGTCTGTCTGTTCGTTTGTCTGTCTGTTTGTCTGTTTGTCCGTGCGTGCGTTTGTCTGTCTGTCTGTCTGTCTGTCTGTCTGTCTGTCTGTCTGTCTATCTGTCTGTTTGTTTGTTTGTTTGCTTGTTTGTTTGTTTGTTTTTTGTTTGTTTGTTTGTTTGTCTGTCTGTTTGTTTGTTTGTTTGTCCGTCTGTTTGTCTGTCTGTTTGTCTGTCTGTCTGTCTGTCTGTTTGTCTGTCTGTTTGTCCGTCCGTTTGTCTGTCCGTCCGTTTGTCCGTCCGTTTGTCCGTCCGTCCGTTTGTCCGTCTGTCTGTCTGTCTGTCTGTCTGTCTGTCTGTCTGTCTGTCTGTCTGTCTGTCTGTCTGTCTGGGGGCCCTCTACTGTGAACTAGGTCAACAGAATGTGTTTGATATTTTACATTTATGCAATAGTTTTAATCGATTTTACATTAGATTATAGAAATGGAGAATAAGGTGAATGAAAGTAAAGCAGCAATTGACGAGGTAAGAACTGAGAATTTAATCAATGGCTAATTACGTAAACACTTAATGGTATATACTTGTGTTGAAACCGAGCCAAACTTGCAGATAACAAACAGCGAACAATCAGTCGTGTTGTATTTTGTTGGAATAGGAGAAAAGGAGGACGAGGAAAGCCCTAGAAAGCAGAAAGGTGCTGCAAGGCAAATTGGATGTTTACGATAAAAGGTATTTTTACAAGTGATCCATCAAGTTAGTTATTTCTTTATCACAACGTATGTGTTTATTGGTTGTTGTTATGTTAAAGATCTGATCAACATCAGAAAGAAGTCCAGACGCTGAAGACGCAAATCAAAGCTTATAAACGACGTCTAAAGGTTAGTTTCAAATGCTGGTGTTGTTTTTCTCTCAGCATCGTGTTATCTTATTCCATACAACTCCACTCTATCGCATCTCATCAGTGCTGTTAGGGCGCTGCCTCTCACCAAAAGGTTAAGCCCGGTTAGACGGGGTTAGTACTTGGATGGGTGACCGCTTGGGAATGATCCCGTTGTCCAGCTTGGAACTCATGTGAGTAGAGTTGTAGTTGATCTCTCCTGTGCTTCGATGGTTTTTCGCCGGGTTCTCCGGTTTTCCTCCCTCAGCAAAACCAACACCTAGGTCTTAGCTGTAATCCGTGGTCCGATATGTGTCATATGGCGGCTGCCTGAGCGCCTTTAATATGCCTTCGATTGGGCCATGTTAAAATTTCAATATGTTAATTGCTCTTAAAAAGCCCCTTCTTGGAAGAAGCTAAGTAACTAAAATATGTATATATGTATCTCATCTACCCTACTCTACTCCACTCCACTCTACTTTACTCTACTCTACTCCACTCCACTCTACTCTACTCTACTCTACTCTACTCCACTCCACTCCACTCCACTCCACTCCACTCCACTCCACTCCACTCCACTCCACTCCACTCCACTCCACTCCACTCCACTCCACTCCACTCCACTCCACTCCACTCCACTCCACTCCACTCCACTCTACTCTACTCTACTCTACTCTACTCTACTCTACTCTACTCTACTCTACTCTACTCTACTCCACTCACATTTTAACGTCTTTTCTAGGAATTTGAAATCACTGAGAAACGCATTCCAACTATCCAAGCAGAGTTTAACAGAGAAACACAACAATACGAGACAACCATTACGTCACTGCGAAACCAGGTACAACTTTTGTTCTGCGCTAGAGATATTCACACTTGTTGTTCACCTTCTCCTGTGCTTTGAGGAGACTGGTTTTCCTCCTGTAGCTTGCATTAAATTTAAATTTCTTAACCAACATTTCTTTTCCCAAACGCCTTGTCTTTAGCTTCGTGATCTCCACGAAAAGTTACGTCAGGAAAATGATTTACGTATCCTATCAGAACGCAGAGGACAACAACATGAAAAAGGTCAAATATTAATGTTATTTCTTTTCGGTTTTTTATGCTCTTTGGTAAATAGTTGCTCATTTATTGTTTTTCTTTCTAATATGCAGAATTGTCATTAACAAAAGCACAAGCTAAGGTATTCCGTTGGTCACTTTTTCAACTCTTTTTCGCCAGATTGTTTTTTTTTTGTCAATTTTTCTTTCGAAAGTTGTAGCTTCTGCTGACATTGCTTTCGAATTGTTTTTGATATAATTTCTTGTGTTCAGGAGAAATCGCGGCAAGCACAGAAACTTGCAAAACTAAATCGGCAAATGGAAGATGAGCTGGAACGTACGAAGGTAAAAAACAACCTAAGGAGGAAGGAAGGAAGGAAGGAAGGAAGGAAGGAAGGAAGGAAGGAAGGAAGGAAGGAAGGAAGGAAGGAAGGAAGGAAGGAAGGAAGGAAGGAAGGAAGGAAGGAAGGAAGGAAGGAAGGAAGGAAGGAAGGAAGGAAGGAAGGAAGGAAGGAAGGAAGGAAGGAAGGAAGGAGGGAGGAGGGAGGGAGGGAGGGAGGGGAGGGAGGGAGGGAGGGAGGGAGGGAGGGAGGGAGGGAGGGAGGGAGGGAGGGAGGGAGGGAGGGAGGGAGGGAGGGAGGGAGGGAGGGAGGGAGGGAGGGAGGGAGGGAGGGAGGAAGGAAGGAAGGAAGGAAGGAAGGAAGGAAGGAAGGAAGGAAAGAGGGAGGGAGGGAGGGAGGGAGGGAGGGAGGGAGGGAGGGAGGGAGGGAGGGAGGAAGGAAGGAAGGAAGGAAGGAAGGAAGGAAGGAAGGAAGGAAGGAAGGAAGGAAGGAAAATAGTCTACTGTAAGCAACATCATTTTTAAGTTGGTAAAGATGACAGTTTCCAACTGGAAACTTTGTGAGAACTTAGTCTCTCTGCTCTAATGGCAGAACAAAGTTTATTTATGATGTAATTAAATACTGTTCTGTATTTCATTTAATTTTGAGATTCGTCACTAATTTCTTTTTAGGACCATTACAACGATAATTTTGTTGCCAAAGCTCAACTGGACGCCCTAAAAATGGACCTGGAAGCCAAGGTTTGTTAACGAAGCATTCTTTCGCCATGTACACGATGTTAGTGTGTGTTAAGAGAAGTGGTTCAAAGTCGCTAGTCTTTTGGTGCTTTCAATTCTGTCTTTCTGGTTTGTTTTTAGTCTCGCATTGAACTTAATCGTAAACTTGCGGATGTCAATGTTCACTTGGAAGAACAGGTATAAGATCTCAAGACGTGGGACAATGAACTATGTTATATAAATACCAAACTGGAACGCTAATACG